>JAPMOQ010054910.1:1059736-1105998 GCA_026543055.1 Argiope trifasciata
ATATATATATATATCCCTACAGTTAGTGCAAGTTCCTTCATTTCTGTGTCGTGAATAACGACCATACAGATTCACCGGTGAAAATATTGCTATCACTGATTCTACTGAATATAGAAAAATATATTTCACTGATAACGTTTCAATCTTGATACACAAAGATTCTCAAATCTTCCCGAAAACATCAGAGCAAGAGAATTTCAATTACTATGGGTTTTCAAAAATATCTGAAAAAAATTCTGTTCAAGTTATCACCCTTTAGCCTTAATGAATAAATATATTTAAGGAAATCGGGACGACGCATCGCAATCTCAAATCAGGACAGAAATTAGGATCTGCATATTTAGAAAAGATTTCTGACGATTTATATTAAGGAATGTTGTTGTTTAAATATTCTAAGTACCTACCTGTGGCTTTAAATTGAAGAAACGGGCATATTAGAATAGCCAGGCCACTAATAAAAAAAAATTGAAAAAAAATCTGATCTTGGATTGGATAAACCAAATTAAAACCAATTTATTTATTTATATTTATCAAATAAATTCTTGTATAAAAACGCTTAATAACTGAAAAATTGAAATATTTCTTATTCAGGATTCATTCGATTAATTTATATTTTGGGAAAGAATGTATCACTTATCGACTTTTAGCATTTTGAGTATCATCTATGCCAGCACTTGTTTCATATTGCCAATGAGTTAGTTTCTCTTGAAGACAAATCGTTATATTAATCATGTAATCAAAAATTATTATCCTATTTATGTCTAAACACAATCATATTTTACTAAATGATAGTGCATATCTATTGCATCTTTAAAGTATCCGAACACATTCGGAGAACTGTTTGAGAAAAACATGGTGGAGACTTACTTTAGCTATATTTCTGCTTTTAAGACAATTCAAAATTGTAATAATGTAATTATTTGAAATAAACATTAAAACTTTATTAAAAGCTAATTCCCAAGAAAATAGTGTAAAAATGAAGACCATCAAATTTCATAGTAATATGATGATTATATTTTGAGCTATTTGATTTGAAGAGAACAGCAAATGAGTAAAAATCAAATTTGAGAAAAATGCCTTTAAAGTATACAGTAGCTTGTTTTAATAATGAATTAAGGGTGTACATACTTAAACTTCACCATATTTTTATATTATAACTTCGTTCAATTCATCTTTTAACAATTTTCCTTTTTTAATCATTTTAATTTTTTCTTCTGACAATTTTTGCATATGGCAGTGAATGGTACTTAGATTCATTTATTCTGTCTATGTTAAGGCCATCAAATTCTCGAAATGAACATGCATTAGGATGCACTCCAAAAACATATGGGATATTCAATAATCCTACAAAATGTATTACAGACATAAGTACCCCTAATCTGAGGATTCAGAGCTCGACAAACACATCTTTAGGTACAAATTTTCACAAAAGAATGTTAAAAATCTCATTGGCATTTTGTTTGTTTTTGTGCAATGCATTTTCCGTATTTAAAACTAAATTTGTGTTTATATATATTTTTAACATGTTTTGAACCTTTAAATTGGTATTTCCCGTTATTTAAATGTCCCCTTTCGGTTTGCTGATCATTTCGGAAGTATTAATATCTTGACTTTTAATTAGCGTAGAGACAAAAGTAAACCTGATTTGGATAGCTCAAATACTGGTCTATCCAAATTTGGAAAAGGCAATTTATTGTCAAAATCGTTCTTTTAAACGTGTTTAGATTCTATAAAAGAGTGTTTATTTAGTTAAATTCATTCGTAGGAAACATTATGCCTTATAAAATGCCTTATAACATTACAGAAATTAAAGATTAATTTTTTAGACTTATATGTTCTCATGATGTTTTTTACAAAGAGTGACGTACTAATCACAAATGATTCAACAAATATTCACCTCAATTATATAATTATTCATTAACTTTGAAAAAAATACATGCTAAGTCATTACACTAGTTTTGTATTCTTAAATTAGTGTGACATTCAAGAGGAGAAATTTTATTATTTGAAGTAATAAGTAGATTTTGTAGTTATCTTGAAAAGGTGTGATAATATTATTTGCGATTATTTTTTGAATTTTTTTTAAATCTTATTTCTTGAGAATTTGTATCTATCCTGTACTCTGAAGTGATAAATTTAGGCATGAACTTGATCAAGAAAAATTATAAATTATTCCTACAATAATGATTTTCTGCTGATTGATTATTTATCTTCCATAAACTAATAGCTTCTTAATTATTTTAATTTTCACAAACGCTTCATCAATTAGCCTATACGAAAGAGTCCAGAAAGCCTTTCGCCAACTCTGTGTTTAGCGAATTTCGATTAGATCAAATTTTTTCAATGTCTTTCATATACCTCATGTTGCTTGCATGAAAACTGTTAAAGCAATTCCTCAAATGTCATTATTCCTAAAAGAAGTGTCAAGAATTTGTTATAGCTTTATCTAACTTTAACAATAACTAATTTTTATTTTTAGATGTCAGCTCTGCTGCATCTTTGTTAATGAGGATGATTTATCTGATCCTCCGTATGGAGTGAGTGTTGGCTCTGGAGAGTTTTATGAAACATCGAAGGTAAATCTTCTAATATGTTCGAAAATATGCATATTCTTGAGAAATACTTGGCGAATTGTTCCTTTATATTTAAAAAAAAGTATGAAAATTTTAATTGTTCCCGTAGAGCTGGAGATGTGTTATAATAAATGAAAACGATTGAGATAATTAGAAATTCATAAATTGAAAAATAAAAGAATGCATTGGGAGACGGGCAAAGGGTGGTTCTAGATAGCTTCCTTTGGCATCAGCAACAAATTAATTAACAGTTGGACGAAGAAAAGAGGTGCAAAGTTTTTAGGAAAACTTTTAAAAAAATTACCACTTCCTATTGCTTGAAATCTTGAACAACAGAAGATACTTCGTGATACATTGTTCAAATTAAAAAGTGGCTTCAGACCTTCTTGATAAGAACATTTGACTAAACTCCCAAACTTAAATTCAATATTGTCTGAAAGGCACCACTGATACATAATGCTAAGATCTTTTCAAATATTTACATTTGTCTTGAAATATCTAAAATATCCATATTCTGGGTCAATACTCACACAATCGAAACGTAATTTACGTAAAATTGGCAATAATAGTAATTTGGCGACCTGTTGGCAAAATTCTTGGCGACATGGTAAATTTAGCGAAAAATACATAGTTCTGGAAAAGTTTATCACCTAAGCTCTAAAACCACTGCTAAGCGAGATTGTCTTAGAACATTCCAGAACCTTGGTGAAAGACCTAGAATTCCTGGCCTAAATAAAATAGCCTCATTGACTATGATGATTAAGTGATAATGAAGACTCGAGTATTAATCAAGGGCACAGAAGTTGATACCTGTCTGAAGTATTACAGACCCCTTTGCTCAGATTCAGATGTTGTTTTCTGTTGTATTAGCTAAATTCGAGCTGCCTAATTGTGTCTCGTAATCGCTGTAATTTCCTGCCTCTTCTGTAGATTTCTACGAATACAGGTCTTGTGATTTTTCAGAGATTGTTTGAACTCTCAATCTACCCTCACCCCGAAACGGGGTGCAATAATTGTAATAAATGGAAGTTTCTTTTTTTTTTTTTAGTTTCGGCCCTCGGTTTATTTCAGCATTTTTACATTACGTCAAGTTTCGTTACGATTACTTTATAACGACTATACTTCATTTGTTAGCTATTCACTTTTGTGCCCATAAAGAAGAAAAAAAAATTTCCTCCGCAAGGAAATTTTTTTCGAACTAGTTAATTTTGGTCCTTTCTTTTTTAAAACCTATAATGTTTACGGATACCATGACTTAAGAAATATATGACTTAATTACCAGAAATTTTTTCGTTTCCAGATTTTTCCAAAAGTAATGAAAATTCATACCCATGTAAAAACATCTAGGGAAAAATTATCCATTACATTTTTTCCCAAATCAAGTATATTTCTTGCTGGATTTTGATTGAAACTTCCTTCATTGATTTACAGATTATGTATTATTTAGGCATAATTTTTTGATTAATAAATATTGCAATTTTAAATGAAACACAATGTATAAGAAACCTTTAATGTTTTTTTGCTTGAGGTGTTTTTATCACTTTAATTTCATTACTAAATCACAACTTTTTTTTTTTTTTTTACTATATATGTCAAATGTTTCTTATTATGATCTCACGAAAACTCAAGTCATTCCAATAAGCAACATACTCTTCTCATAATTATAAGTTTTACAAAAGCTAATCTTTTAACCTAGATTTTTTTTTCTAAAAAAGTATTTTTACATTTTCAAAATAAATTGTCTTCAATGCGTTAGTTTAATTAATTTTTGAAATATGTATTCTTTATTTTTAGGTTGACGATTGGTTAAATTCTGTTGAAACTGTTAATTGCAATTTGCCCTCTTCTGAAAAGTAAGATATTTTATATAATGCTTCAAAAATTTAGTACACATTTTTATTATGTTAAAACATAATATTCAAGTCTTATTAAATTGATATCACATAAAAAGTTGATTAATAAAATATTAAAAAGTTAATTAATGATTTCACATAAAAAGCTACTTTAATAAGATATCCTAAAATTTTTTCATTCCTTTTTCATCATTAAAGTTTTATTTATTGCCAAGCTATCAGTTATGAAAAAATTACATAGCACATGTGTATAAAGAAATTAAATTATATATAATTTCCATTTCTATAAACATAAAAAGGGAAATATGAAATAAATAATTTAGACAATTACTAAAAATGAATGATATTTTTAAAAATTTGAAATGATGTAAAAAGAGAATTATTTTGAAAAATATTTTCGGAGATTAATAATGAGTAGCTAATTGGATAAAATTTAACTGCATAAAGATTTTCTTCTTTTTATCTCTATTATTTGTGATAAATTCATCTCATTATTGATAATTTAATGGTTTTAGGTGCTTATTAAAATATGTCTAATGAAATTTTATGTTTTTAATTTCAAAAATCTTCAGTTTAAAAAAAATGTACAGAAAATATAACATAAAAATGTCTTCGTTTTATACTTGAGCAGACCGCGCATCAACCAGAATTTGAAAAATGGTTTTATATGCCAGTAGTATTTTTCTTCACATCATCTAAAAGAGAATCAAAATATTTTTATTTTCATTTTAATAATGCGTCAGAGCAAAATGTGAAAGCAACGGCATATAATAAGATTTTAAAAGATAGATTCCAATGTCTTTCGTCAAACTATAAATCTTTCTGCACCGTGTTTAGACATCGCCAGCAGAAATGTAATTTTCCCCTAATATTATTTTCACTAAAATAAATGTATAGCATAATACAATAAATTCAGTTTTTATTAAAGAGGAATTATTTTTCTTTTTTGTGCTTTTTATTAAAACAGTTACGAGCGTCTTTTCTTTCTTATAACAGGGAACGTTAATAAATATCCAACTTTTCTAACACTTAAACATTGCACAAAATAAAGCCAGTATGTAACTGATTACGATGTAAACATTATTCAAAAGCTATCCCTGTCTTCTATTGCAAATACTTAGAAATCTTTAATAATATGCGTAGGAGAATATGTCCATTGAGTTTTATTACAGCACTATTTTAAATTCAATGCTTACAGCTTTGAAATACTCTAGTGGCTCGTTATTTTATTAATGACCTAAAGCCTAAAATTATTCAAAGAACAATATCTTTCATTTCAGTTACAACTTTTTTCGCAACCTTAGCCACCAAAATTCTGATGATACTACTTATTATCCTGTCAGCACTACATGCTCCACTGCATCAGAGTCTGAGGTAAGGAAAAAAGAATAGAATTTGTTTAATATTTTAAGTGTAATTTTACAAATAGTAAATAAGGTAAATGTCAAATGTTTCGGCATACATGAAATAGGAAATATTTATATTCATATCGTCGATGGCTGAAAAAAATATTACTAAATATATAAAAGTCGCTTTAAAGACAATGATGAATCAGATATGACCATACGTAGGAAAAATTATTATTGACATATTTGGAAATATTGCAAAATTGAAGTATTATATTATTCAATATACAGTCACTCATTCTATCCGTTAGAAAGATCTAAATTATTATGAAACTTCGTTTTGTAAATATGCGAAGTTTAAAAATACTGTATGTGGAAAATACAATATTTGATAAAACATGAATAGATTGATTGTGAAACCAAATGTTTATAATGATAGTTTCATTTTGTTTCAATATATTAACATTCAGATTACATCTTTTCTATTTTCACAAAAAAGAATTTTTCATTGTAGTATTTTCAATTGGCAATCCGTCTCAAAACTTTATTGAATAAAAAATTATACTTTTTCCACCAGACCTCAATATTAAGCCCCTTCATAGGAGTTAGAGGATTTCGATAATTTTTTTTTTTAATTATATTCAGTAGGAAACTAGTCATCTTTAAATATATGACTCTTTATCATACGAAGACCAAAAGGTGGTGTGGTGAGGAAGTTTGTAATACTGGAAATCTTAATCCATCCACTGATTAACCTTTATCGGTGGCGCCAACTAGGATCATTTCCCAACGTTTACTGACTGATATATTTACGAAACTAATAATCCCTTCATACAAATCAACTTTTCGAATTCTATCAGTATTTCCACGTAATTCTGAAAGCAGAAATATTTACTCTCCTATTCTATTTTATGGGACATTAAATATATTGCAAGTGACATGAAACTTATACCAAGCAAATTTCAAAACTAAAATCCCAATGTCAAAGTTTCTGAAACGAAGGAAATACATTTTTCTGCTTGGTGAAGTCAATAAAAAGAATAATTCAGATTTGCAGTTTTTATACAATTTCTGTAATGATGACTAACAAAATATGCTTCAATTGTAAATACAGAATCAGACAACACTTAAAATCCAGAATAAATATAGATTAATTCAAAAAATGATTATTAATATTTAGTATTCTAATTAAGAGTACTTTGGCATAAAAAACTGGTAAAAATACGTTTCGCTATATCTTGAATGATTATTAGATACAAAATTAAAATTTTTGAAAAGACCTTTATCACAAACATATTTCAGCTGCGTAAGTAAATAGTGCCCGGTATGTTAGATTATTTTTTCACCCCATTATTCTATTTGATTGTAGTATGAATGCAAACACTTGTTTTGTTGTCTCTTCAACGAAAAAAATATATATAATATTACGCTAGTCACGTCAAAGTCATAAATATTTCTAGAATTAAAGGACTAAAATGCTAAGCTATTTGTTCAAACTGCAATTACTTAAACACATGTTAATAATTTTAAAAAAAGTATATAATTATTGGCAGAATTGGAGTCCAATTCAAACAAAAAAGGTCTATGCCCTTTTAATTATTCCATCCATAAAGTAATAAGATGTGTTAATAACTAAAATGTTATGTTACTTCGTTCTCCATGATTAACTAAAGGAAAGCTACTCAAAATAAAATGTAAAATTGAAATTTTTATTGGTTTTCATTACTTATTATGTTGAAAAACATTTTTATTTAAATGTTTTTCATTCCAGATATCTGAATCTGAGACGGACGAGTTATTCCGTCAGCTGCAGGAAATAAACAATAACCTCCTTGTTTTACTGCACAAACTGGATGAAATAGATTTTCTTCAGAAATTCCTATGAAAAACTAACTTACCTTGAAATACAATGTCTGAAAGCGATCGTTTAAAAGATGCAGTACATCTAGGTAATATATTTAAAATGTTATTAATGTATTTTTACTTCTGTAATTTGTTAAAAGATAAAATATAGAATTTCTTTTTACCTCAAATTATTGAAAGAATAATAAAACTTCATGAATACAAGCCAGACAATATAAATTAATAATCATTTCTAAGAATACTGCTTGAGAAAAAAAAGCATCTCTATTAATTCACAATGATTTAGAACAAACCTCCAATTTAAGAAATTGCTAGGTAAGGCTTTCTGGTGCCTAAAAGGTATTTTGGAGTATAAAAATTACTGTGGAAATAAAGTGGAAAAAATAATAAATTTAATATACAGATCATCATCAAAAACAATTATTGAGATAAGAGAAGGGTAATGCTTTAAAAAGCTAGGAGTCCTGAAAACAAATTACATTTTGATATAATAATTTATTCAAATTTATTAAGTGCAATTGAATAGAACACCGATTTTAGCAAAATTGTAGTTTTGGTGTAGAAATTGTACAGAAAATTGAAGGTTTTAAAAACTCAATTAGGAATTTATTTGAACGCAATAACAATATTACGAGAAACAAACCACACTTTATATTTGTGGTTTTGTCCAAAATAATGTTATGCAATACACTAATAGCATCCAAAGATCGCAATTTATACGAGAATGCCAAATAATTTACGACATTGATTAGATTTGAGTAGAAAATGTTTTTCATTGATATTTTAACATTGTTTAAGCTGTCAGCCATAAACATTATGAATGTTTTACTAACATGATAATTAATTTACAAATATTCACGTCATGCAATGAAAAATATCCTAATCTATGAGGGTAATAAAGGCTACTCTCAGCATGTGCTAAAATAAGTACATGCATGTGTATCAATGTACTAAAGCAAGATTATATAAACCATTATTAGCATATTTTGTTCTTAACAGAATAATAAATAATAAAAATTTATAATTTTATTTATAAATAATACATAAGGACAATTATGTTTTACAAATACAAGACGAAACTCTTTAGAAAATCAGAAATTACTCTTTTAAAATATATGTAAGCGACAGCAATTAGATTTAGAATTCTTAAATGTTTGTGTGGAGAAAAAAGAATGACATCGGAGCTCAAAGCTTTGTTGCTATATTTATTATTGCTAAGCAGACGACATTAACCAATTACATTTAATGAAAGGTCTCTAAAGTTATGTACTGTAGTTTCCCCTTATTCACCGGAAATGTAAGACGTTAATACATCACTGTTATAGTTTTATATAAATTATTTATTCCGAGATATTCTAAATGATTTTTTTCCCTTTTCAGCTCACACTACCCAGCTGACTCTTTCGTGAATTCAGGATTCTTAGCGGGTGTACTGGAGTGAGATTTATTGAAATAAATTAAATAGTGAGCTCATCCCTAAATAAATAAACAATAGCATCCCATAAACTGAAATAACTTAGCAATATAGGATTCACACATCACATGAAGCCAATAAAAGTCAGGAAAGGGAAAACCATGAAGCAATTCACCATTTTATGAACATTCCAGATGGGAAAAATAAATGGAATAATTCTACACTAATGAAATGATGACGATATTTCTAAAACCTTGTACTTATATTCTTACAATTCTCATTTTGTATATCTTCTCAAGAAAATTGTGAATAAGTAGAATGAAGTTCCCATTTCAATCAATCCAAGTCATTAAAATATTGATTCCTAATTTTCCTTTTAAAAGAATCTAGAATACGGAATTACCGAAGTTTAACTAAATATAAATACCACTTTGCAAGTTTCTGTACATGCACTGGAAGAAACTCTACCTTTAATTTCTGCACGATTCAATTTATAAGAAGAAAAGAACGCCACACAAGAGAAACATCATTTATAACTGAAGACGTCTCTGACTTCAATTACATCCAAACTGTGACCAACCATATGGAATGGCATCTATATTCATCATCTCAAGATTTCCTACCAATATACAAATAAATTGAGAAATTCTAGTGAACTTTATTAGGTAAAAAAACGGTCGACGCCCTTGCATAGGAGTAGCGGATCTTCACAGTGATCTTGGCATTTCAGCTCTAGTACCGGTTCAATAATGGGTGTTTTCCATTTGCTGTATCTGAGAGATGTGTGAATGTGTCCCCCTGTAAAAAGGGGTTGTGCAAGCGAATGTGATGAGTGAGTTTTACTTCCAACATGATGAATATAATACGTAAAAAAAGCTGACAAGTCCCTAGCATAGGGGCAGCGCGTTTTCCTTGTGATCTGGGTCTTGAATTCGAGTCCCAGTTTAGGCATGGTTGTATTTCATTTGTTCTATATGTGAATTGTGTGAATGTGCTCCCCTGTAAAACGGGGTTATGCAAGCGAATGTGATGCGTGAGTAGCTATACTCTTGGCCCTAATTGGAGCTACTGAAAAAATGAGACGCATCCTTGGCATAAAATCTCGAACTTCACCAACGAGCTTGCTCATGACAAGTCCCATTAAAACAGCTAAAACGTAAAAACAATTGCTAAATATTATAAATGAAATCCGTATTAAAATATTAGGAACAAGCCAGCTAAATGGAAGTATGAAGATTTAGAATAACCCTCGTCTATCAAGAAGGAATCAAATTTGCTGTTTAACCATACCGAAAACTGTTAACATCCTAAAAACTATATGTTAGGTCCTTTTCTGCACTTGCAATAGTGGTATGAAATAATTTAATTTTCCAAAAGAGTGTCTTCTTTTGAAAACATGATTTGCGACCTCATCATTTGAAAACATATCATATATTCATATTCTGAAAAGTTATAGACCTCGCAGAAGTCCACTTATTAACCTGTGGTGAAAGTGTCATTCACTAAAAATGAAACATTTTCCTGAAACAGTAGAAATGTGTCTTCTAACTGAGATCAGTTCACTTTAGAAAAACTGTTTCATCATCCATGTGAGGAGAACTGCGTCACATCCTGAATATTACCTGAAAATTTCAACGATCCGAAAATCTTCGAAACATTGACGATTTTCTAATGATTTAAACTTGCCATAGATACTAGTATTTTTTAATTTTATTTATTACTATGAATGTACAGTTTGCAAAGAGTTTGCTTGATCATCAATGTATAATAGTTTAAATAATTTTATAAATAGTAGTAGCAATATCATCAATAAAGGAACATTTATTGCTAAATTAGTTCTTGTTCATTGTTGCTGATTCAATTTGTTTTTTAATTTCTATTCTTAGATAAAACATATTAGTAAAATTTACCCTACTCTCTACCAAAACGGAAAACAAATTGATGCTTGCTTAATTTTAAATCAGTTTTATGAAACGTCATAGCAAGGTAATTTTGTAACAGGAATAAATACTTTTAAATTGTTAACTTTCTAAAGACGTGTAGAACATACATAAATATATTTCTACACCACAAATTGTATAAATAACATTGCATGATGCAGTTTTTCTGTGTGAGCTAACTTAGAAGCTTCAGAGCGATTCGATAAAAAAAAATTGCAAAATTTGTTTGAAAATTACGAAGACTTCAAAACGTTGTTTTGGTAAAAATTGAAATTTGTTTACTTCATATCTAATACGATGGAACGTTTCCTTTTCTTATTTATTTCATTAAATGAAAATAAGTAAGAAAAATCTTTACATTAAATTACGATTGGTTAGGAGAATTTCGAGTTGGTTCCAGCTTGATCCTAATTTAATGCTTAAAAGAGAATTGGTTCTAGATAATATTTTGACTAGTACGACGGACTAGTTCTACGACCTGGAAATAATCTATCGAATACCTCACGTAGATTTCTTCGAAGCATTGATGATTTTATAATGGCATAAACTTACTACAAAAAATGATATATTTTATTTTTATTTATAAATATGAGTAGAGAGTATGCACAGATTTTGATTAATCTAGTATGTGTAATAGCTAATAATAGCAATACCATCAGTAAAAGTACATTTATCCCTGAAGTAGTTTCTGTTTATTTTCACTGACTCAATTCATTCCTCTTTAATTTTTATATTGAGATAAAACATTTTTAACAAAATTTACCCGACTAGCCAACCAAAAGTAAAGAAATTAAATTAATATTTGTATGTTCTCTAATTTAACCTTTTGAAACTACATAACACGGTAAAATTTTATACCGTAATTTGTATAAATATGAATAAGATCAATAAGTGTTTTTCCGTTATACCGGCGTCAATGTGAACCAAATGTGAGTCAAGTCGCCAAGCGAAGGAAATGAGAAAGAAAAAGTTGGCAATGTGAACAAATCGTGAACAAAGTCGTCAAGTGAGAAAATATGCTTCAAAGTAAAATTCGATGCAGTTTTGCATTTTGAAGAATTTTTAAGTTGCACCCGTACAAAGAAAAATTATCGAGAAATGTTTAAAAATGGAAATTAAAAAAAATCCATTTCTGTTTAGATCTGAAGTTAATCCGTAATTTTAAATACCAAAAAAATCCAAACTTTAATTAAATCTGATCTTTTTATCAAACTCAAATCAACAATGCAAAATAAGCCGAATTTCGTATCTTGGAACATCAACAGTAGAAAAATTCTTAGATGTAATATTTGTAACAAAAAAGAAAGTGATTTAATACATATTTAAAATAAAACAGTTTGAAATGTATTTTCAATATTTTTAGAAGATAATTAAAAATAAATTGGGAAAATTATTTGAATTTTACTGGAATTGAAATGGAAAAATATGCTTTTAAGCTTTCAAGATAACGTTAAAACATTTTTTCCTGTAATAGTTTCTTAAGTTACAACTCAAAGGGGATAAGATTCAATTCAATTATTAAATTATATTTAAAATTTTGAAATAATTTCACAGAACTTTTCAGTTGTACGTTTAAAAGTATATCTTTGATAAATTTGATTTTAATGTCTACTGGTATATCTTATAGAGTGTGAAAATGCGTACATATTCTACCTTGTTATTATTAGTAGAAATTATGCATACTTGAACATAACATCTATCTCCACTTGCAAATATCGCAGATCTATTGAAAATTAAAACATAAATGAAGCAATTTTTTCA
This sequence comes from Argiope trifasciata, assembly GCA_026543055.1. Classification (NCBI taxonomy): domain Eukaryota; kingdom Metazoa; phylum Arthropoda; class Arachnida; order Araneae; family Araneidae; genus Argiope; species Argiope trifasciata. The sequence goes on from JAPMOQ010054910.1 coordinate 1,072,487, forward strand.
TATTTTAATTTAGTAGAAAATAAATTAAATTCTTATTATTCTACTGATTTATATTTTATTTCGGGATGCAATGGAATGATGTTGAAACATTAAATGCTTCTCTTTTAATTATTACATTTTATTTTCACAAGTTATACAGAATATTTATATGAGTGTATGAAGTAGATCATTAATTTTTTTTACTTTTATCATAATAATTGTTATTACTCTTAAAATACTCTTTATTTCCCAGCTGTTATTTTTTTACGAACTGCTTAAATTGTTTCTTACTATAGAAAAGAGGAGTTAAAGAAACTGATGTTTTAAAATAAACATGAAGCCTAAAAGTGTATTTATAATAAATTACGACCTGGAGCAAGAATTCAAGAAAAGCAAAACAGATTCAAAATGCCTTCCTTGAAATCAAAGTATGAGTGAAATCGAAATAAAACGATAAAACAAAAGCACATTTTTTCTTAGAAGATAATCTGCTTCGTAAATTTCTAAAAAAATAATACAAGATTGACAATGGTGTAAAATGATGTGATTAATAAATTAGAAACATATTGTAGCAACATATTATTTCAGTCTTGAATCGTAATTTTTCGCAATCACAGAATTATGTTAGAGTAGCCATTGCATTTTAACAATTACCTTTGGGAATGATTATTTGTCAGCTGTATCATTACGATTTTTGCATGGTTCTATTTGCATAAGCCATTCTAAATATTTCTCATTAAAAAAATTCACCACCTTCGAAATATTAATTACAATAAGCTGTGTAAATACCAATATTTTTTTTCCTTGTAAGAGAGCGATTAATAGTTTCAAATTGATTTTAAATCATGAACTTGCTTCTTACTTGAGCTATCTGATATTGCAAAAAATCATTATTACATACATGTGCATGAGGCCAAATGGGAGATCTTTATTATCCTATAGAAAATTTAAAAATAGTGAAATATGATATCACTTATTATATAACTTATGATATCACTTTATCGCAGCTGTATTAAAATTAAAACATAAACTAGGAATTCTTTTCGTATTATAATTTAGTAGAAAAATAAATCAAATTCTTATTACTCTACTGATTTATATTTAATTTTTCCATACAACTTATTGATCTCAACGCATTAAATTTTTTGTCTTTCTATTATTATATTTAATTTTATAAGTTATACAGAATATATAAATGAGTGTATGAAGTAGATTGGTAAATTCGTACTTTTTATTTCCGAGCTATTATTTTTTTGCGAACAGCATAATTTTTTTCTTACATAAATTTTTTCTGCATAAATATTTAAGTGAAGAAAAGAGGAGTTAAAGAAACTGAAGTATTTAAATATACATGAATACAAAATGAGTATTTGTAGTAAATTGCGATCTGGAGCAAAAATTTAAAAACAGATTCAAAATGATAATTTGAAATCAATGTAGGAGTGAAATCGTAATAAAAGAATCAAACAAAAGCTCATTTTTTCTTAGAAGATAATCTTCTTTGTAAATTTCCACAGAACTATATTACAGCACAGATTCACTATATTACAGGACTATATTACATAACATATTCACAGAACTGTATTACAGCAGCCATTGCTTTCCAACAATTCAGCTTAAAGGTTACAATTTTTGCATGGTTCTAATTCCATAAGCCATTCTAAAAACCTATCATTAAAAATACACCATCTTCGAAATACTGATTACAAAAAACTGTCAAAAATACAATATTTTTTTCATTGTGAAAGAGCAATTAATATTTTCAAAGTTTGTGATTATTGTGACTATTTTGTTATCACAAAATTTTGTTACTAAGTTTGTGATTATTTTGAAATCACAAACTTGCTTCTTATTTGAGCTGGCTAATATTACTAAAAATCATTATTACATAATTGTTTATAAAGCTAAATTTGAAAACTTTGTTCTCCTAAAGGAAAATTTAAAGATAGAGAAATATGATATCACTTATCTTGCGCTTTTTTAATTTTGAATAGTTAATATTTGTTTCGAGGATAACAAGCTGACATGATATCAAGATATATGTTGAAATTTCAATTACTTTTTAATTTAAATAATCTGAACTAAAAGTTGGAAAAATTATTTCCAGGTTGGAATTTACTACTACGCCAGAATAAATTATCTGCCAAATTATATAACTGCAGATACATAGGTCTTCTTGCACAAAATTAACGACTTTTTGATCAAAAAGATCATATAATGTCATTTTGAGAAAGTCTCCATGCTACAAATATTATCAAGCTCAAAAGGAAAGAGCAATAAAAATCCCCTAATCATGATTCATTCTATAGATAAATGTTAAATTATGATTATTTCTTTCCATATCCGTTAAAGTTTTTAAATTTATCTCAAAATAAGCCATTTGAAATTTACTTTCTATTTTTTAAAATTGAAAGTCACAATGCTTTATAAATTTGTATAATTTATGTAATATTATTCATTATTTTTAAAAGTTATTTGTGAAATTCTAAATTATAAAATGTTTTTATAGAAAACCATCTTAATTTTAAGCCCAGAACATTTTTTTTCCCATTTAATGTAAAAATCTATATTTTTAGTAGACCATGAAATAGAGAATAAGATATCTTTTCATATGAACAGATTTTTCAATTGTTTTATAATGATTTCCAAAATCTCATTGAAGTTATCTGTTAAATTCAAGTACATAAAAACAGAATTGATAAAAAAAAATTATATTTAAAATATATATCTCATTTTTATATTTAAAATGAGATGTTTAACAGTAGGTGACAAATATTGATTTTAATATTCAATAGTCTCTCATACATTCTTTTAATAATGTTTGAAAACTTTCTTGTCTTCTAAGAATAACTAGGATATTAACCTTCCAGTGGGCGTCATACCAACATGAAAGGTCGCGCGTATTTCCCACATACGCTATAGTAAATTGTAAATTTTCAACAACGTAACTATTAAAATTATATTGTAAATAGCTTAGGATTAATAACTACAATCACTTTAAATATATTTTACTTAAAAATGATTAAAGCAGAAACAATATAAACATAGAATAAAATGACCACAATGATTATAAATGAATAAAAACAATAAAATGACTACAATTGAACTGAATTGATTTAAAATTAATATAAATGAAATTGTCAATATTTTCAAAAAACAATTTGCATATAAAATATAGAAGTGCAAAATTTAGAATTTAAGTATAAAGAGGAAAAAGTAATTGAAAGTTAGATATGAAAAGGAAGAAAATAGTATCATTGTTATTTCATTGCAGTGTTGCAATTTGAGTGTGCTCCAAACATATAAATTTCTATCAAATCTCACAACCGAACCTCGTGATTCTAGTCCACTTTTCTTTTTGGCAGGGTTTGCATCTTTTTTTCCCTGACGTCGCATCACCCACTTCTTCAATACCTTATTCGACTTTGCTCTTTAGCACCTTTGATTTTACTCACTTTTTAAAGATGTGGGTGCTTTTTTCAACATTTTTCTTCGAAAGTGCATTTACCAGCTGTCGCCAGTCTAAAACAATACGAATTTATTTATAAAATCATACTTAATCAGATTCGACAAAAACTTACATGAACTTTCGCGCGTATCTCAAAAATACAAATATCCGATCGGCAGACACCTATTAAAGCTACAAACTTATGACTACAACCGAAAGTGGTTCAAAGGGAGGGGGACAAATAGCCAAAGACGGGCGTTCCCAGTGCCACCAGATCTGAAGTATAAAACGAAATTCATCTCTAGTGTATCTCTCAAATACACGTGCCTACTGGAAGGTTAACTCTGCTAAAATTGATTTAAAGGCTGCGAAGAATATTCTTTAAGATGAAGCTCTAGTCTTGAATTTCATTTCAATGTGCTATAAGAAAAAATAACCAAAAAATTAAAGAATCCGTTATGACTCATTTTTTTTTTTCACTTCACGTTTTTATAGTGAAATATATTTTTATATTTTTTGGATATAAAAAAATTTTTTTTTACTTAATTTTCTAAAATACTTATTATTTCTAAAATCAAATTCAAAAGCTCCCATTATGTCCCCAAATAACTAATTGTCTATTTTTTTTTATTATTCAAGACATACAAAGATAAATTCTTTTCATTATTTGAGCATACTCAGTTTATGTGTGGAATCTCAAAAAGTGAATTACCAAAATCGCTGCATAACAACATGATTTATTTCTCTGAGAATTCACATTTTAATGGCTCTGCAATGATATTTGGAAAGATCCATTAGGAATGTTCCTTCTCACTATATTAATTAATGTGTAAAATACTAAAAGAAACATTAAAATAAAATCATTTTAATACCATCGAAATGAGAATATTATGCATCAAGCATTTAAATTAATTTATAAATTACTAATTGTATACACTTGATAGCAGTTATATTAAAAGGAATCAAAAAATAAATATCACTGAATTTTTTTTCTGTTTCGTTTTTTTTTCTCTTTAACTACCTTTAAATGATTCACCTATAAATGAAGAATAGAAAATACAAAATAAAATCCCTCAGTTAAGAAAATAATAGTTTTATTTTTTCTTATCCCATGAATGTCCTGTTGAACATAATTTTACGATCATCACAAGCTAAAATAACTTATAAAAGTTTTAAAAAATTCTTTGTTTTAAATTCCCAGAATTTGAAAAATTAATCAGTTTGTCTGTAGTACCTAATGTAATGTTTATAGAATAGCAGTTTCTTGATTTTAAGATTTGCAAGAACAATTTACAGAGAAATTAGTCTCCTAAAGCGTTAAGAAGTGCTATTGAGCAATAGTGACATTCAGATTTGAACAAATGTGCTTTCGTTATACGTCAGACTAAGACATAAGAATAAAATTATCATCAAGATTTCGAATGATAATTTGAAAAGTATTCATGGTCATCTTTATCGTCACAGGAAAGAGGATACAGCATTTTTCCATGTGCTTCCTTTGCATAGTTGGAAAGTGAAAGAGGAATGCAATTTTTTAAAAATTAGACTTAATGTTCTTGCTGATATGATGCTGATACTTGTTATGAGGTCACTATGTGCGTTTCAAAATCTAAAGGGTTTTTTTCCCCTATTTCTTCTTTTACAATTTGCCGCAAAGAATCTTTCTACCTCTCATCAACGACAAAAACAATGTATGAGGCAATCGCGTCATCGTACTTTTGAGAACATAAACAGAATCGTATCCGAAAGTCACCAACAGAAGTGGATTGAGACATTTAGGATGTCCTTCTGAAAGGAAGCACGTCGGTTTTAAAGTATTCGAAATGCCCTTGTTATAATAATACAATATTATTTGCTTTCCTAATTGCAATGTTTCTTGAAATAAAAGAGGTACAATATGATGACTATCACGATATAACATTCTGTCCTGCAGTTGAGGCATGTTTTCATCCCTTTCTACATTATCAAATTTTCAATGCTGTGCTTTTCCTGATAATGGAACTAGCTCTTTTCGATTATTGTACGAGGGGCGATTCAAAAAAGTTAAAAAAGCAAAGGAAAAATGCTTTATTAAAAGTAGACTCAGTAAACAAACGTTAATTAAGAGATATGAGTCGGCCACTCCTATATCTAAGCACTAATCTGTTGAGGCTTTTATCACGCTGCTGGACCAATTTGATTTAACCCTCTTGGTAATAATGAGGTATCTGACTATTGCGGCAGCTCTCGGCACCTTTTTGAGCTTCCCTATCTAATATGAACTTTGTGTGTGTGTGTGTGTGTGTCCGATATGAATATAAATGCTGTGTAAATGTAGGGGAAAAAGATGTAGCCACTGGAGCAAAATACGGTCAACATATCAGTTTCCCACTTGCTCACTTCCCACTTCTAATGAAAGACACCATTTCGCAACTTGTTGTCTATTTATTGTTTCATTTCCGTACACTTCAGTGATTTGTCTGTGAATGTCTGATAATGGCAAATTCTTGGTCCACAGAAATCGTATCATGTTTCGCATCTTTGTGAGAGACCCCTTCTCTAGACGTCTTGCTATTTCTGTCGCTATTTCAGTTCTCAGTACTTAAACTATCAGTTCGAATGACCTGTGTAATATGGATAGACCATCTGTCATATTTGTCTGTAAGAATATTCCCATAATTTATTCTTATCAAATACTGCTGGCTGAAACTTTTTTTTTCGATCATCCCTCCTACTTGAATAAATGATCATACGGAAAAGAATGAGCAGTTATCCTCTTTCAAACTAAGATAAATACAATTAATAAAAAATAGACAAAAAGATTATTTCAGATTTTTAAACACTTTTACTAAACAGTCCATTCATCAATATTATTAACCATACTGGGGAAAGATCTTAAAATACGTTATAAAAAAACTTTAGAAAAGCATTAAAAGATTATAAAAATTTCATTTACACCAACTACTACTTAATAGTACTATATATCCAGTCAGGATTATTATTAAATCTTTCTTTTAAGTGAAAATATTACTAGAAAGCAAATAAATTGAATCTAAATAAATCTTCTCATCTTTAATGTTGAGCTTGCATCTACCCAATGTCTTTACGACTGATTCAATTAAAAGACGCAACGCTTGCTTAACAAACAGAACAGAATCTTCATTTTAAAAAACACCAGACATACATACATGGACATTATTGCTAGGCAACTGCGCTACTTAAAGACAATAAAACATATGAACATAAAAACAGTTGCAAGGCAAAGACACTAAGAAACGAAAAATCTTCTGAAATATTTGAAGAAAAGAATTTATTCAAAAATAAATGTAGACATTTCTTTCAATACGACGTCTTCCTATTGGAAATGTCTAAAGGAGTCAAGTAGATCAGTGACAATTGAAAAAGGCTCCTATATATTATAAGAAATGATATTTGCTTTGTTCTACTAACTTATGTATATTTTTCTTTGAATTATTAGAAATTAAATGTTTTAGGTATTTTCTGTAATAATTCTTATGCTGTAATCATCATTGAGCTCAAACATTAATTTCATGAATAAAATCAACTCCACAGTTTTTCTATCAAAAAAAATTTTAAGTCTTCAGTACCTATCTGCCGTTTTAAGTAGATTCCTTTGCTCATATTACTATAGTAATCATGTTCATATTTTAACTAGCTTAAAATATGTAAATGTTATTAGAATTGAAAATTTCTCGAAATGTCTCTTTAGCTCAAAGGACTGACAATGGTAGTGGAAGGTATTTTAAATTCGCTATTGAAAATATAAAAATAAATTCAGATAACTAAATTGTAACCTTCTTAAGACGAACAACTTTTATATTTAAAGTTTTTCGATAAGTGCAATATCTTAAAAATTAGGACGTGAAAACCTTTTTATACACTTAATTTAATCGTTTCTGACTTCAACAATTTATTTTGCCATATAGTTTAACTCCGATGATAAGAGATTCTCCATCTTATCCTTTCAGTTTGCCGAGAGGATTTTTTTGTCGGAAATTATTTCGAAAATGTCGGCTGTCATACTTTAAAGGGAAATAAAATTTTACTTTAAAGGTAGGTATGTTTGACGATATTCATGTAATTCAAATATCCCCATACAGATTAGTTTAAAATCCTCTCCTGATTTTCTTCCTTTTTAAATTTTTCATTCTTTCTTGATACAATGTTTTGTTTTAAGATTTTTCTTTTTTCAACATTTTTTTAATTTTTATTGATATTATTGAAAGGGGCAATGTAATGATAAAAAACTAAATATTTAGGAAAATTTGGACACATTATTGAAAACTTTATTCAATACCAACGAAGAATTACTTCTGACATTCCACTCCAAGTACAATTTTATTTTAACTCAGAGATATTTCAGTATTAGTAAGACCCCGTTTCAAATAAAAACAAAATTTCGTTATGTTGAACTGTATTCAGAGTTAGAATGATGTTAAATGCATTCGTTCTAGAAATTTCGCATGCTCCCAATACGACAGCGTTTCATCCTCATAAACTAAACTCAGAACTTGCATATTCATATAGTTAAAGAGATTCAGATTTAAGAAAACCTGTAACGAAGAACTCTTTATATCGAAGCTGCGACTTTACCTCTAATTCAGAATGTTAGATTTAAAGTTAATGACAACAATATTCAAAGACAAAAGGAAACTATTCTCACAAAAACTCATGGTTAAATTTCGGGAGATGAGATAATGAAAAGATTTGATTTCTTATCAATTATGTTTTACTTTTTTATAATTTAAATCTTTTTTTATCAGTTAAAATCACTTTATTGAAGGAAATCGTTTAAACTATTCTTCCCAGAATCTCAAAAAGTTACTTACTGATGGAATTTGAACAATTTAGTATTTACTAATAATGAAAATGATTGTCTTTGTGATAATGTCTCAGTGTTTTGACGTTGCATAGGATAAGCATTTTGATTTGCAGCACAAAATTTGACCCTTATATATCATGAAGGGTGAGAAGGTTTTAATGCCAGTCAATATGACAGAATTATGGTGTAGAAATTGTATCCAAACAATGTATTTGAAATTAAATATAATCAATATTCTTAGGAAACCTGCCAAGAGCCAATATTAGATGATTAAAAATAAACAGAATTTTTAAGCATCTTTACAACCATTATCCACATAATAACTAATGGAAGGATTAAAATATTTGTAAATTGCAGCATTTTTTCTATGAAAAATATTGCAAACGTTCTACACTACAATAATTAGACTTAAAAGTAACCAAATTTGTCATTTACTTATTTCCGTTTTAGTATGTCTTCATGAAGAGGTCTACAGGATCTTAATCCATAATGCTGAGCATTTTGTTGCACAAAAAAGGCTTCCATATTAATTGAAAATTGAAAAAAATATATATACAAAATTATATTTTTTCCCGTAAAATATTTTTTTTTTCAATTTTAAATAATTTGTAAAAAAATTTTTAAGTACATTTTTACACTTTTTCAGCAACATATTTGCCTTAACACATATCAATATAATTAAAAAAAGATGCCGATTACTTTTGTTAAATAACGTCCCCTTTTTATGCAACACTAGGGATATTTTGGGATGGACCTTGTAATAGTTTTGAACCTGTGTCAGATTATAAGGGTAACACTTGAGATGGTATCCTCTTTCCCAAATTCAACGCCACACTAGCGGGAGTACGTTTCTCCCTCACAGTTTCAGCACGATCTATGCCCGCTTCTTCGCTGAATTAGCCATCCAAACTGAAATCCTCCGGTTTAGAAAGATTTTACCCCTAAGTCACCGTGGTCAAAACTTTGTTGGATTAAAGAAAATCCTCTAACTTACAGAATAAAATTGAGTCAGTTTTTTGTATGCTTGAATTATTCGGCATACTCATAATTTAAACTACAACTACCCAAATTCGACTAGTCAGTACTATTACTATAATTCTGGAACAAGCACATATTCATAAATCTGTTCTTTGTAATATTCTGATTGAATGACAAAAATTTCAATTTTGGAATTCATATTATATTAGTATATTAATTTACATTAATAAAGGAATATATATATATATATATATATATATATATATATATATATTATATAATTAATATTATGATACATTAATATAAATTTTATCATAGAATATTAATAATAAGGGTTACTTGCTTGAATTTTTTTTGATGCGGCGAAATTTAATTAAATTTTTCTTTGTCATAATGCGGCGAAAAACAGAAGAAAAAAATAAATTATCGCGGTCTTGAAAGAACAGTGAAAGGGTTAAATACTGAATCAACCAGCATGACATGAATTTTCGAGTCTTTGGAAAGGTGTTCAAATTTCCATTTCAAGCGCACAGATTCCACTGAATTGTATTAGTTGTTCATCAATAATTCGTTCAACGTAAAGCAAATACTGATGGTAAAATTTAGATCTCACTCAGCCATCAATATTTCATTAAATATATAAAGTCTAACGAGAAAGTAATGATTTAAGGTATCCGGCTACGATAAAAACATTGGTTATCGACCACATTGGCGAATATTTTTTATTGTTATTTCGTGTCATTCAGGTTTTTCTCTTTCCCAATTAGTTTATTTTTTCTTGGAAAGGGAAGGTCTGATCTATCATCCAGACTATCATATCCTATCATCATATTTCTTCTAAAATTTGTCTTTCCCTTCAGTTTTCTCAGAATATTAATTTTCATAGAAGTCCTCTACCGTTTATATGATATCTCAAAAACTAATAGAGGTATTTACATAAAAATTTTAGCTTGGATTTTAAATGATATGGACAATGAAGTGAGCCAAAAGATTTATTATTGGTCAAATACTTTTTCATTCATAGGTTTTTTTATAAAAATAATGTTATGAATTTATGGATCAAATGCATATACACATATACTTTTTGCCATAACTTCTTTGTATCTCAACATTTTCCTTATATTTTGGTTCATTGCCTTCATCATTATACTCTATAACTTGTGCATAAAGAAAAGAAGGAGTATTTAATTACCGTTTTGTGTAGAATGTGAAACATTTCGATTAAATTTCATTAAAATTTGCTACATATTTTCCTATTTCTCAAAATATAATATATTTTAATAGTTTTTTTGTATTTATAGTGTTTTATATTATAATTGACAATACAATTGAAAATCATATTTTAAATTGTTTTTTAAACTCCAATCTCCAAAATTTTTTCCTTCGTTCGTAGTCCGATACCTTAAACAAACGAATGTAGAAAGGGTTCTCACTGCCAAACAAATTGTCCCAAAATCATTCAGTTGGAAACTCATCTTAATTAGTAAAGGGCAGAAATTCGTAAGGAAAGGGAATATTATCAGTTACATATTTGTAAAGGTTTCTTCAGATTCCATTCACAAGATTTAGTTTAATATCTAATTTGAAAATAACTGCATCAAAGCACTTTCACTGTTGATATTTATCTCCATTGGATGGAACACAAATTCAAACCAAGACAAGAGATCAGAGGAAGATAGAAGCAGTAGCTTCTGAGATGAAGGACCCCTGAGCACCTGAGGGCAAACGTGCGACTTTATCTCATATGATGATGACACTCACACACTCGCTCGCACAACCGTCACAGGTTGAACTGAGCATTTCCTCTTTCACACACCCCACAGAGAGAACCCAGGGTAGAGGGAACCAGGCTCTAACCAGGACACGAACCCAGGACACCCAGATCAGGGGCATCACGTGCTAGTCCTAGGTCTGGACAACGGGATTTTTAATGCAGATTTAAAATGGGATGTTCATCTATTGATATTTATTGTCAAGAAACAAAATTTAGGAGAAATTGTATGGTTTCTTGGAAAATTTTCAAAAATTCCAGTGTAAAAGTTTTAAATTTCATTTCTCGAACACCGAGGAAATGTGATGACGTAATAAATAAAAAGCTGACAACCCATCTCTAACTCAATAATGTGGGAATACTTTATTCTTTTTCACAACAAATACATCGTTTAGCAACAACAATGTTATTTCTTGTATAAAATTCGATTTTTTTAGATCAACATTGTTAGCTGTAACAAAGGAGACATAATCCATTATTTTTAAATCAAAAGTGATATTTCTTTGCGTATGTAAAGAGCGATTTTATCACTGCGAGTTTATATTGGGACATTTTGTGAATTCTTGATAATTTGCGTTTGCTTCTGAGCGTTGAAACGATCCTGTGATCATGAAGTGGCTCAAGAGGAAACTGTAATGTATTTTTACATATTTTCCTTAATTCTCAGAATTTAATATAATCTGTGTTTTAAGTCTACAATTTGTCTTCATTTACTTATTGCTTTCAAATTTGTTTGCATTTTTGTAGAAATTTTTCAGTTCCTCAAATCCGAAATTTAAATCTTTGTCTTTCTAAATTTATATTTGAAGATCTTTTCAGAAATTTCTAAAACATGTTCTGATTAGCTAGAATAATCGCTGTTTGTGAAGACGGAAATGGTTGCTCCTCTCATAGCTCTTTATGCATCGATATTTGGGAGCATATGAAATAATTTTACAACAAAAATGTTTATAAAAAAGTATTTTTAAAATAGATGTAACATTTTTAATATTTTTTTAACTGGCTATATATTTAATATCTATATTTTTCCAAAAGTTTAGTTGAACACCTTTATATTTTTCAACCCGAAATAGTGGTGAGAAAATCGAATCAATACTGGCTATTTATGTCAGTTTAGTCATATTAATAATTCGAAAATTAAATAAATTTGTATTAAACTCCGAATACAATAACATATGAATTAGTTTTTATTATATTTAAAGACTTAAAAATATGTTTTGGATTAAATAATGTCCTCAAGAATGTAAAGTTGAATAATTTTTTAATTAAATCTGTGATTTGCTGTAATATTTATTATATTCATGTACATTAACCCTTCCAGATAGCTCAAAACTTGTAAAAGTATTTTCTTTGATTCTTTCCGTCTATAGATTTAATATTAATTTTGACTTCATATGAAATTGAAATGCGTGATAATAAAAAAATAAAAGGAAAGTTCCTAAATATATGGAATTTGATAAGAAATAAGAAGGTTTTCCAAATCACATATTAAGTAAACATACGATATGTTGCTTTGTAAAATTTAACATTTTCCCAGTGTTTCTGAAAGTCAATTAAAGATTTTTATCAGTTTTCTCTGCATATCAATCTAAACACCGATAGGAAAGAATTAAAAAGAAATCTAAATAAAATAATTAATTTTATATAAATAAAATTGAAAGGACTATATGAGGGGAAATCTTGTCTCTTGGATTCATAGTATGAAAAAATTTGAAAATTAGTTAAGCTATTGCTTGTAACTTAGTAAGAAGCGAACTGAAGCAAGAAAGAGTCATTATTTTAAGTATTTACAAAAGGTACATTCGGATAAAATTTTTAAAGAATCAATTTATATCTTCTGATGGTATTCTGAAATTCTTTTGGGTCAAAAGAAATTTGTTGATTCATTAATTAAATTGTCTTTTTAATTTGATTATTTAATATTGGTTCAGCATATAAAGTGATGTTTTTATATGCTAAAATGAATCATACTGATTGTTATTTCGTCTTAGCCTTTAGAAAAAGTGAATGCCAAGTTTCCTCAGATACTCTGCAATAATCTCTCAAAATACTGATAATAGTTATAATTATCAATTTAGTTATTCAAACACATCATTGTGTTACTAAAACGTTTCATTCCATTTTATGCAATTTCTAAAATTTTTAAGTAATATATACTCTGTAGAAATTCAAAAAATACTTACCAATGGCAGTGTTCTTTCTCTAATGGCGAACTTCAAATTAAGATACTACCGCCAAGCAACTTTACAAAGAAAGATCTTAAGCAATTTTTTTTTTGCAATTTTCGGCAATGGTCGAAAAATAAACCTTTACTAATATCTCATACATTTAAAGATTATAAGACTTTTTCTCAATTTTTCTTTTCTAACTATATTCATTTCCCTAACGCATAGTAAAGCACAAGGTAGTGTTGAGAAATTCTCACCTTTTGGCTCTCCACAAACATGATTCCAGACAATCCTTTCCTAATTTTGATTGCAGGGACACGTTTTGGAGCAGAACGCATTTCTTAACTTAGTTTATATACTTTGCTTTATCTTTATATGATAACAATTGCCATTAAAAAAAATTCAGGCCGTGGGCAATATTGTGTTTTTGTAAGTCACTAGCGTTTTAATTATCTTAACATGCGCATCAATACTCCAAATGAAAAATAGTCATTCGCTTGAAGAATAACACCCAAAATATAATATACGTCTGTAGTTTTAATGATAAATCTAAATTCGTCAGATTGAGTGTTACATTGCTTTTTTATTTAATGTGTTCATTCAAACGCTTAGCACAAATTTAAAAAACTGAAATCCTTTCGGTAGACTTCGTTTAAATGTTGTTAAAACTGCTCGTTTTTGGAATTAGACCTATTTAATAAGCCTAAACATTATTGCATTGGTGCTACTCGATTTTGAGGCATCGTGTACAGAGGAAGCCAGAGTGACAGGCAGACTACCATATAGAAGTAGTTTTAAAAATATATTTTTTCTGTCCGAAAGTGGAGGAGATTCAATAGAAATTCGATGACGGTGCTTCAATGAATACAAAACTTTCACATTTTGGTTTCAATATTCATGAAAATAAAAATCATTATGGATTAGACACAAATTTAAGAGTGTGGCAATAACCGCTTTTATTGTATTCCTTTAGCATTATAACTGTGCATAAAACAATAAATAACTAATTTCTTAAAACGTTTCATTAAACTTTAATCTTGAATCCGTTCTTATTGTGGTTTCATCAAAATGTTGAATAAACCCAGGATCGTCAGGTCCCCGACAATTGGCCGACATTTGTTCATTTCAGACTAGTGAATAACGTCCACTAAAGCAGTGCTCCGCAACCTTTTCTCACCTACGACACACCTTATTCTTTCTAGAATTCCGCAGCACACCAAAAGCTAAAATATATAGGTATTAACTGATACAAAAATTTTACAATAAATGTTTGTTTTTTATTTGAAAAGTATACATACATAAAACTATAACATATTTATTTCTACGCAATCATAATAATTATTAATGTGATACCTGCGCTTGTTTCAATGAACACAAAAAACTTATATTCGGCTCAATATTTGACACCCTGACCCGAAGTTCTTCGTCAAGATCTTTTTAACATGACCGCTTATCATTTTTAATTAATACAAGAGTTGAAAAACTTTGCTCACATAAATATATCGTCGAAAATGGAAGTATTGTTAAGATTGCTTTGTAGGAAATGTGAGGTTTTTCTTTTTTAACGTAAATCCTGAAAACATCGAATGGAACTTCGGAGAAGTATAATTTTAAAGTCATGTTATTATTTAAATCTTTAAATTCCTCTCGAATTTGTAGTGGCAGTGCTTCCGTAGAATTTATTGCTTTGGTTAAAAAAGGATTTCGAATCCAATCGTATTGTTCCGTATTAACGGAATAAAAATATTGATCAAATTTCTGTTGAAGCATATTTAAATGTTGTTGGGCCAGATCCACAATTAATTGTTTGTTTTCAATTGTAATATGATTGGTCCGTTGGTATATTTCCAAACATCCTTGCTGCAACTCTTTCTGCCAAAGTTCGAGTTTTTTAATAAATCCTTGTAATTTGTCGGAGCACGTCAAAATATTCTCATTTCGACCTTGCATTTTTTTACTAAGTTCATTCAAATGCTCGAATATATCAGCCATGTATGCAAATTTGGCTATCCAGTTATCATCATCGAGGTGCTGGCATATTTCGAGCATATTCTGTGTTAAAAGAAATTCACGCACCTCGTGACGAAGCTCAAATAATATAGACAAAACTTTTCCTCGGGATAGCCAACGAATTTCTGTATAAAATAATAAGGATTCATATTCAGCTCCCATTTCTGCACAAAGTAATCCGAAAATTCCCGAATTTATGGCTCTTAATTTAAATAAGTTTATGATTTTAATGCATTCATTCATCGTGTTCAAAAGTTCTTCCCGCAAATTCTTGACCATCAATGCTTTTCGATGTATGCAGCAGTCTGTAAATTGTACCGTCGGATTTTTTTGTTTTACACAAGAGACAAAAGCTTTTTTACTCCTCGTCATTGCATCAGCGCCATCCGTTCTAACATCCTTGCAGTTGTTCCATTGGATATTACATATTTTGAAGAAATCATCGGTTACTCGAAAAATTTCTTCACCTATACTTCGCTCTGGAACCTCCTTACAAAATAAATAATGTTCTTTAATAAAGTCCTCGTCAACGAAACGTACAATAGCTATCAGCTATGCTTTATTTTTAATATCAGTTGTTTCATCGATCTGAAGCTCAAATTTTTCAGACGATAACAGTTTTTTAAGCAGTGTTCCTAAAATATCGCTTGACATATCCTGAATACGTCTTTTAACGGTATCTGTAGACAACGAAACTTTATTCACTTCCGTAACTTCATTGGGCCCAAGCATAAGTCTAACAATTTCTATGCATGCTGGTTTAATAAGTGTTTCGCCGTAAGTATGTGGCTTCTTCTGACGTGCAATTAATTTTGCAACATGATAGCTAGCTTCTAATGCCTTTTCAGAAACTGTTATCACCGATTTCATAAATTTCTTCTGTTTTTTATTTTGTTCTAAGCACCTCTTAAAATATTGTTTGTCTTTGTTGGCGCAGCTAGGATGGCTTGAATATAGATGCCGCTTTAATTTACTAAGTACCATTGACTCGTTTGATAGCTGATTTCTGGAAATGATGCACTGTGGTCTTGGTGCCGTTTCGTCATCACACCACGAGAATCCATATTTAATGTAGTCTTCGTCGTACTTTCTTTTCACTGCCTTCTTTAGGTTTTTTGTAACACTTGTGCTGGGTTCTTCATCATCTGTACGTGAAGACGAATCTCTCCGACGTAAAAATTTATCCATATTTAAAGGGGTATAAAACTTAAAAATCTTTATACGAAGAACGTAACTAAACATAATTCAGTAATATAATTAATAATAAATATTGTTAGTGGTAGGTACGTGTTTATCTAACTTTGGGTTGTAAAATAGTGACAACAATGACATACGAGTGAACGCGATGTACCACACGCAAATGCAAATAACACATGCGCATGAGTCTTCAATGACGTGCATAACTGTCATTTTGCTTTATCTATGATTAATTTGGTGGGCCTTGGTGTTTACACAACACATTATGCAGTTTTCAACTGTTCTCACCAGGGGATCATTGAATAATTATTTAGTTATACAGTAAAAATTCTTTATTCGCGGGGTATATGTTTCATAAATATGCCGCGATTAATATAATGTGTTGTATAAACACCAAGAAAGCGTGAATACGGAATGGTAATTTATATGGGATTATAGGGGATACGTTCCTAGGTGACAAAATAAAAATAAAAAAACAAATATATAAAAAATCAATTTAATTGCAGATTTTGATTAATTATTTTAAAACTTAGGTAATGGTTTGAGGAATTTTGTAATTTTTTTCTTGCTTGGCAGTTTTTAAGAGCTTCTTCAATTCAAACTGATACGCAGCAGTCACATTAGCAATTTTCCTCTTAAAAATAAGACTTCATTCCATTGACGGATCAATGTCCATAAAGAAATGACAAAGCTCATTTGCCATTCTTAAACCTTCACTAAGATTTTTCAAATTAAATCTAGTGCTTGTTGAAGACTCTTCTTCAATGGGCTATGAATTAAACATTTCCTCCAAATTGGTTTACGTCAAATCTTCATCTTGCGATTCAAGCAATTCCTGAATATCACTTGATTTTATCTGTTCGAACCCATCTCGTCCTATTCCATTCGCGATTTCGGCTATGATAGCAGTCAAAGTTTGAACTTGCACAGATTCTTCGTCATTTTCTGTCAGAGCAGGCCACAGTTTTTTCCAACGTGTGTGGTTTCAGTTTTTCCGATGATTCTTTTATATCTACGATGCATTTTGCTATGTCAAATTTCTTCCAGCATTCGATAAGATTCATATCAGGATTACATTCCATATTATCCAATATGATTTTGAAGGTTCTCCTAATGTAATGGAGCTTAAAGGCCTGGATTATTCTTTGGTCCATAGGTTGAAGCAAAACCGTCGTGTTGGGAGGTAAAAATGTCACTTTTATATTTGGATGCATAGTTTCAAGTTCGCTAGGGTGACCTGCAGCATTTTCCAAAACTAGAAGTGCTTTAAAATCTAAATTCTGTTTTTTTTTTAAAAATAAGTTTCAACTTCAGAAACAAAACAATTTCGGAACTAGTCATAAAAAATAGAGCTTGTAACCCAAGCTTTCTTATTAGCACGCCAAAACACTAGCAGACTGAATAAAGAAATTTTTAGCCGCGAATATAGGAATTGGTTCGCATTTTTTTCATTCGCGAATAGTGAAATCGCGTATGAAGAAAGCGCGAATAAGGAGCTTTTACTGTAATAATTATTCTATAGTATATTTAGAAAAATAGACATTATTATGAAAAAAAATATCACTTTGTATAAAATACATGATGAAAAGTTGTATTGAAAATTTTTTGACCGCGGCACACCTGTATCTGGCTCATGACACACCAGTGTGCAGCGTCACACCGGTTGCGGAGCACTGCACTATAGGTTCGCCAGTGAATCCATCATTATATCTTTGATCGTCATTGCTATTTTTTCGATCTTGATAAACACAAACTCAAATCATCTTGAAAAACTCATAGTATGAACAGTTCTATAACTAATGGTTTTCAGAAATTTCAGAATCAGAAATAAGTAGAAAGAATTCTAAGCCAATATATATTCACTGAATAAAATGTATTTTTTAATCTTATTTTAGCAGAGCAATTACATCTAATATGTGAAGAACCATTAATTCTTTTAGTTTTCAGTGAATAAATACGTTAAAACCAAAAAGAAAGACATTAGCGCACTCCCATAGCAGAGGAGTAACAGCAAATAAATGAAAAGTATTTTGGTTTTGCATATTTACAGCAAAACAGATAAAACAGTTAGTTTTCTAATGGTACCAGTATTTTAACAAAAAACATTTTTTTAAAGAATTGTTAAAGAAATATTTTAATCATATTTTTCAACAATATATTTCTGACAAAACAATAAAATTTAATCCACACGAGTATATTAATGGTGGAAAATTAGCTTTCATTAAAGTGTTGGATCATATTGATAGAATGTGTAATTAAAAAAAATAACTAAACTATTGTTATAAATTAAATCTTAAAAAATGTAACTTTCAGCAGTGACTGGATGAAATAAAAGAAATATTAAATGTGATATTTTCTAAAAAACTAAATGAAAACCAAAGGTTTCTATGATCGTTCGAATATCTATATCAATAATTCTCTGAATAAGCTTTATTTACGGTAAACATGAATGAATTTATACATGATACGCATACAAATTCGGGCCACGTGGCTAATTTGTAAATCGTTAGTAACAGGCGTACATATAGTTTAGAATTGTTAACTTGATCTGAATGAGGTAAATAAATACATTTTATGTAACTTGAGTAAAAAATCCATTGATGTATAACTTTTAGATTTTCTCATACTTTGCTCTGTGAGTCACATTTAACAAAATATTTTTACTAATATTTCAATCTCCTAAATCAATCATTAAAATTGACTGATTTATAAAAAAATTATTATGAAAACGTGCTCTTTTAGATCCTTCTATCCACCATCTTAAAAAAATATCAATTTCAGGCCAATCTATGGCCGGAATTACTTCATGGCGGGAAATCAAATGAATATGTGTTTACATATATGAATGAATGTGTGGTTTATGCATTGTTCTCTATCACGAATCATCTGCTGAAAATTCAATTTCAGTTTTATAGTTTGATTTTGAGGTGAAACGAAAAATCTAACGAAATATTTGAAGAAAAGAGGGTTTTTTGGACAATGCTTGAAGACATTTATTTCAATAAGACGTCTTCATCCTCGAATTTCGAAAGAAGTCATTATTTTCCAGTAAATCAATGACAAATGAAAATGGCTGCGATAAAATATTACACATCGCTTTGCTTTGTGTTTCTGACTTGTGTATATTTTTTTCTTTGAAATATTAAAAGAAAAAAAAAGAAATCCTTTGATATCCTTTGGTCATATTCGATATGTTGTAACCCTCAGTCAGCTCAAACATTTCTTTCATGCTTTTATTATATGAATAAAATCTATTCCACAATTTTTTTAATCCAAAAAATTCTTAAGCTTTCCGTTTTTATTTGTATTTTTAAGAATATTCCTGTAGGAAGCTTAGCTAATTCATTGGTTTTCATGACAAGACTTGGGGGAAAAAATTCAGTTCTGCACCGATCATGGTCACCGGAATTCAAAACCACACTTATTTTAAAGGTTAATTGTGTCTGTGTGTGTGTTGTCTTAGTAATTTGGTCATATTATCTCCGTAATTTCGTTTGAATTTTTACTTCGAATATATTGTTAGAAATGCAAAATTGTTATAATAGCCCCTCTAGCTCAAATAATATGGAAATGCTAAACGGATGGGGAGGAGGCTGGGAAATTTTCTCAGTATTTCAGATTTAAAAATAAATTCAGCTAACCAAATTAGGGTCTCATTAAGACGAAGGGCTGTTGCACTAAAAGTTTTACGATACCTGCAATATCTTATAAATCACAGAACCAGAAAAAGGATTTTCACGCCCTAGTTTTTACTTTTTCTAACAACAAAAATTCATGCTGCTAGATAATAACTCAGATCTAAAGGCATCTACCTTTCCATCGCAGCTTCTCAAGAAGCATTTTTTTGTTTGAAATTAATTTCGGAAATCGTAGGTGTGATGTTTTAAAACGAAATTAAATTTTGCTTTAAAGATTGATATATTTTACTGTATTTATGTAATTCAAATAGCAAATAGACCCATATAGATTAAATGTTCTGGATTTTGTGCCTTCTTAATTTTTTCTTCATTCTTGATCTAATGTTTTATCGTAAGATTTTTCTCCATCATCAGATTTTTTTTGAGTTGTTCACAGACATCATTTAAAGACTAATGTAATGATAAAATTTAAATATTTTGAAATTTTTGGGACAATTTGTGAAAGGATATTCACTTGCAATAAGGAATTATGACTGATATTTAACTCCAAGTAAAAATTGCTATGTAGTCTATAAATATTAAGCAGACGGTTTAGAAAACAGAGTTCTTTTTGACGAATCAAATTTAAGAAAAATGCTATTTTTCCCCTAGCTTTAAATAGCATACTACCAAGGTTTGAGTTTTTCGAAATGTGTTAAGATATATAACAAGTGCAATCCTGAATTGAACTTTATCTGTCATAAATTCCTTCTACAAAAAGTAGATCCTGAGGGTAAAATTTAGAACTCACTTAACCATTATTAATTAATTTAACATATACTTTGTAAAGCTAAAATAATGTTGTAAGCAAACGGCCAAAGATATGGTTCCAAATGTCAACATACTTTTTTAAAAATATAATCCATTTTGCAATTCATCATATATACACTATGGGGCAGAAACCTTAGGAAAGGATAAATTATCAATTAAATATTTTTAAAAATTTATTCAATTTTTTTAAAAGTCAGTTAAATATCTACATTTAAAATGACTATATTAAAATAATTTCAATATCGTTTCAAAATAGCATGTTGATCTAATGAAGTTTATTTATTCTTGAGAAACTATATTACGGAGATTGTATATAGTTTCTCAAAAATATAAAGAAAATTTCAGTTTGAAAGTTTTAAATTTCTTGAACACTAGGAAAATGTGATGACGTAATAAGTAAAAATTAATCAACACATCTCAAACTCAATAATGTAAAAACATTCTGTTCATTTTAACAACAAATAAATTTATAATAAAAACAGTGGCATTTATTGTATTAAAACTCTATTTTTTAAAATCATCATTGTTAGCTTAGCAAAAGAAAGAGATGCTATTAATTTTTGAGTCAAAAGTTTTTTTTTCTTTGCGATTGTGAAGAGCGATAATTTTTACTCTGAATTATATTTTGAGTTACCTTTTGAATTCTTGAGAATTTACTTTTACTTCTTTGTGTTGAAGCTATCTTTGTCCCATGAAGTGGCTAAAGCGAAAGCTGTAATGTATTTTTATACCTTATCATTGATACTTATTATTTAATAATAATCTGTTTTGTAGAAATTTTTGAGTAACACGAATCTACATCCAAATATTCATAGCTCTCTATTTAGCATTGTTCCTTTATGTTTGAAAAAAATATTTCTGAAGTGTCTCAAATATGTTCTGACTAGCTGATAGATAGAAAATATTTTCTTGCCTTCGGGGTATCTACACGTCAATATTTGAGAACAAAAATTGAACAAATTTTTAACATCGCAAATTCTCATAACATTTTTAAATAAATGTATAGTTTTTAAATTAGTAATTTATATATACAAAAGTTTTAGTAAATTTAATTAAAAACTCTGATATTTCATCATCAGAAAAAACAGTTGAGAAATTCGGATATGTAGTGGCTATTTCTGTACATTTTGTGAAATTAATAATTTGAAAATTGAGATAATTAATAATAAACGTACTCTGAAATAAGAAACATTTTATATTATATTTAAAGATTTGTTAATATCTCTTTTTGATTAAATGAAATTCTTGTAAATATAGTTTTTGATACAATTTTGTAATTAATTATGTTATCCTTGCAGCAATAATTTTATTCATGTACAATAAATATCCTTTACGGAGAGCTCAAAACTTTTTTACCCTTCTTATTTATAAAGTTCAATCTATAGATTTACCTGCATATGAAACCTAAATATATGATGGGAAAAATTGAAAGAAACCTATATATATAATATTTGGTAAAAAATAAAGAAGTAATTTCTCTATATGATATACGAAAAAAATTGCACCTATTAGAGTTAAAGATTTACAAATTTTAGTAAAACTGCTCCTTGTAACTGAATGAGAGAAGATTTGGAGTGAGAAAATCAGTATTTTGACTACATGCACATGCAGAACTGCTATAATGGTATCTAATACTAATGGTATCTCAAAAAATTTTAGTTCAAAGGAAGTTCATGTAATAATTAACTAAATTAAGTTACATTATCATTCAATTTGATTATTTAACAAATAAAGACAGGTTTTGAAATGCAAAATTGATATGTATTGATTTTTTTAATATTCCGAAGTATCTGTCAAGAGACAATAGCAAAGTTCCTCAGGAACTCAAACAAAACTCTCCCAAATCTTTATAATAATCAGCTAATTTGGTTATTCCTCTCAAGGTTTTAGTACTGATTTATATAATTTCAATAATTTTTTGGAAATATCCACTCTGAGGAACTGTAGAAAATACTTACCCTTTACTTTCAATAAATCGCACTGTTCTACTATCAACTTTCTCTGTATTTGCTAATTTTTACTCGCACTGGCGCTAATGAGGCGATCTTTAGATTAGTGCATGATGTTTAAGCACCTTTATGCACACAAAATGTTTGGTGAAGTTTCGCATTTTTTACTGATTTTTACCAATGGTTGTAAAATTAAACACCTGCCACTGCGTCATACACAAAGAGATTAGAAAATCGTTCTTTTTTCGATTTTGTTCTCGTTCTCTGTATTTCAAAAAAGAACTGCAAAGGATAGAAAAGTGTTAATAACTGTAGAAAAAGGCAAACCTTCAAAGCTGTGATTGATAATAAACCTGAACTTAGATACTCTTCCTAATTTCGAGTGTTTGACTCAAATTGCATTACTTACTATTATGAAAAATGGGTACAAAGAGTTTAGGTACTTTCTATTCTTTTATATGGTGATAATCTGTCCATAAAGTTTGGTCGCAAGGCAATAAGACGTATGTAAGTGTATATATGTAATTTAACTATCTTCACATACCCGTGAATTCGCTAAATGACAAATGATCATCAGCTTGAAGGTATCATGGAATATTTAATACACATCTGAGGTTTAGATGACAAATAAAAATTTCATCAGTACTGATTTTTAACACTTTTTATTTGATGTGTTCACATGCCGAGTACAAATTGATAAACGGATATTCTCTCGCCAGACTTCGTTTAAATGTTGTTAAATATATCCATATTTGGTGTCAAAACTATTCAAAAAGCTTCACCATCTCTGTACTTAGTCTGTCTTATTATAAATTAATGTACAGAGAGGAAGCTAAAATGACAGATGGACAACTAGTTTAATTCAATTTTTTAATTATTTTTTTCTCAATCGATAATAAAGGAGATTCGACAGAACTTTGAAAGTGGTGTTCCAATGAATACAATACTTTCGCATTTTGTACTTCATATTCATAAAAATGAAAGTTATTAAGGATCATACATAAACTTAGATCTTGGGTCATAATGGCTTTTATTGTATTCCTTAAACATTATATCTGTACATAATAAATATCTAATTCCCTAATGGCTTCATCCAATTTTAATCTTGAATCTGTTCTAATTGTGAATTCGCCAATATTTTGCAAAACTCCTTTATCCAGCAGATTTCCTACAACTAGCGCAAATTTGTTCATTTCAGTGTCGTGATTAACGACCATATAGACTCACCGTTATAAAAATTTTTAACACAGATTCTACTGAATATAGAAAAAGAAAGTATTTCACTGATAACGTTTCGATCTTGATAAACAAAAATTCTAAAATCCTCCCGAAAACATCAGAGCATGGGAAGTTCGATTCCTATTGAAATTTCTGGAATTCTGGAAATTTCTGGAAAAAAAAGAATTCTGTTCAAACTATCATCTTTTAGTTTTAATGCATAAATATACTAAGGGAAATAAGGACGAAGCATTGCAATAACAAATCAGGGCAGAAATTAGGATCTGCAAATTTAGAAAATATTTTAGAACGATTTATATCAAGGATTGTTGCTCTTTAGATAATCTAGGTATCTGCCTGCGTCTTTACACTGAAGAAACGGGCATATTAGAATAGCCAGGCCGCTAATAAAAAAAGGAATATTTGGGGAAAAAAATCTGAACTTGGATTGGATAACCCAAATTAAAACGATTTTTTTTTTCATTTATCAAATAAATGCTTGTATAAAAATGAATAATAACTAAAAAGTTAAAATATTTCTTATTCAGGATTCCTTAGATTAATTTATATTTTGTGAAGTAATGTATCACTTATAGACTTTTAGCATTTTGATATCATGTATGCCAGCACTCGTTTCATATTACCAATGAGTTAGTTTCACTTGAAGACAAACCGTTATACTAAACATGTTATAAAAAATTATTATCCAATTTATGAATAAACAAAATAGTATTTTAATAAATAATAGTTCATATCTGTGGCATCTTGAATGTATCCGAACACGTTCGCAGCACTTTTTGAGAAAAACGTGGTGTAGATTTACTTTAACCATATTTCTGGATTTAAGACAATTCAAAATTGTAATAATGGCAATATTTGAAATAAGCATTAAAACTCTATGAAACGTTCATTACCAAGAAAATAAAATTAAATTAAACTCCATCGAATTTCATAGTAACACGATAATTATATTTTAAGCTATTGGATTTGAAGAAAGCAACAGATGAGTAAAAATTAGTTTTGAGAAAAATGCATTTAAAGTATACAGTAACTTGCTTTAATGATGCATTATGGGCGTAACTTAAACTTCACAAAAAATTAATATTATACCTTCTTTCCCTTCACATTTTAACAATTTTCCTTTTTTAAATACTTTAATTTCTTTCCTTGCAATTTTTAAATCGGGTAGTGAATGCTGCTTTGATTCATTTATCCTTTGTCGAGGCCATCAAATGCTCTAACTGAAAATGCATTATTATCCACTCCAACAACCTTTAGGATATTCAGTAATCCTACAAAATCTTTGTTAAAATGTATTACAGACATAAATACCCCTAATCTGAGGATTCAGAGCTCAACACACACATTTTAGGTAAAACTTTACCAAAAACATATTAAAACCTCCTTTTTCCAATTTATGTTTTTATGCAAAGCATTTTCCGTATTTAAAATTTATTTGCGTTTATACAAATTTGTAACGTGTTTTGAACCTTTAAATTGGTATTTACGGTTATTTAAAAGTCCATTTCCGGATTGCTGATAATTACGAAAGTATAAATAACTTAATTGCTAACTAGCTTAGGGATAAAAGTAAATCTGATATAGATAGCTAAAAGACTGGTCTATCCAATATCTGAAAATGGACTTTTTATCAAAATTGACGTTTTCAACGTATTTAGATGCCATAAAATAGAGTGTTGATTTAATTAAAATTCATTTCTAGGAAACATTATGCCTTATAAAATGTAGGTGTTATTTTAACATTACAGAAATTAAAAACCAATTTCTTAATTATGTGTCTTTATGATCTTCAATCAAAGAGTGACGTACAAATCACCGATTATTCAACAAATATTCAGCTCAATTATATAATTATTCATTAACTTTGAAACTAATACGTGATAAATCATAACAGTAGTATTGTACTTATAAATTAATGTGACATTCAAAATGTGAAATTTTATTATTTGAAATCACCAGTAAATTTTATTGCTAGGCCGATAAGATGAGATAGTATTTTTTGCGATTGTATTTTGAATTTGTCTTTATCTTAATTCGTGAGAATTTGCATCCATCATGTATGCTGGAGTGTTAATTTAGTCATGAACTGGATCAAGAAAAAAAATTATAAATTATTCCTTTATTTACGATTTTCTGCTTAGTGATTATTTATCTTCTATAAACTAGTAGCTTCTTAATTATTTTCATAAACGCTTCTCCAATTAGTCTATACCATAGAGTCCAGAAAGCCTTTCGCCACTCTGTGTTTATCGAATTTCGATTAGATCAATTTTTTTTCAATGTCTCTGTTACATCCCATTTCTGTTAGATGAAAATTGCGAAAGTTATTCCTTAAATGTCATCATTCCTAAAAAAACATTTCAAGAATTTGTTGTAACTTTATATAACTTTAACAATAACTAATTTTTATTTTTAGATGTCAGCTCTGCTGCATCTTTGTTAATGATGACGATCTATCTGATCCTCCGTATGGTGTGAGTGTTGGCTCGGGAGAATTCTATGAAACATCGAAGGTAAATCTTCTAAATATGTTCTGAAATTAGGCAGTTTCTAGAGAAATACTTGGCGAATTGTTCCTTCATATTTAAAAAAATGTGAAAATTTAAATTGTTCCCTTAGAGCTGTAAATGTGTTATTATACATAAAACCGATCAAGATAATTAGAAATGACTAGATTGAAAAATAAAAGAATTCATTGGGAGAGGATGACAAAGTGGTTGTAAATTGCTTCCTTTGGCTTCAGCAACAATTTAATTAACAGTTGGTCGAAGAAAATAAGAGGAAAGTTTTATGGAAAATTATAAAATACAGTTTCAACTGTTTAGAGAAAAATACATAGTTCTGAAAAAGTTCATCACCTAAGCTCTAAAACCATTACTAAACGAGATATCCTTAGAACATTTCTGAACCTTGGCGAAATACCTAAATTTTCAAGCAAAGTCTAATATAAATACCACCACCTCATTGACCATGATGATTAATACAAATTCTACAAATGGAATTTTCTACAAATGTACGCATTGGGATTTTTCAGAGATTGTTTTAACTCGCACTGTACCCTTTTCCCGAAACGCGGTGCAATAATCATAATAAATGTAAGATTTTTTTTTTTACTTTCGGTGCGCGGTTTATTTCAGCTTTTTTACATTACGTCAAGTTTCGTTACGATTACTTTATAACTATTGTACTTCATTTGTTATCAATTCACTGTAGTGCCCATTAACTTCAAGAGAACCAATTTTTTTTCTTCACAAGGAAACTTTTTTCGAAATAGCTAATTCTGGCCCTTTTTTTAAAAAAAACCGCAGATAGTACAGATAATGTTTATGGATACCATGACTTAAGAAATGTATGACTTAATAACCAGATTTTTTTTTCTTTTGCTATTTTTTCCAAAAGTTATGAATATTCATACCCATATAAAAATATCTAGGAAAAAATTTTACATTACATTTTTTCCCAAATCAATTATATTTCTTGCTGGATTTTGATTGAAACTTCATTCATTGATTTACAGATTATGCATTGTAAGGCATAATTTTTTGATTAATAAATATTGGCAATTTTAAATGAAACAAAATGTATAAAAAACCTTTAATATTTTTTGCTTGAGGTGTTTTCATCGCTTTAATTTCATTGCTAAATCCCAATTGACTTTTTTTTACTAAATATGTCAAATGTTGCTTATTATGATCTCACGAAAATCCAAGACATTCCAATTAGCAACATACTCTTCTCATAATTATAAGTTTTACAAAAGCTGACCTTTTAACCTAGATTTATTTTTTGCTAAAAAATATTTTTACATTCTCAAAATAAATTATCTTCAATCCGTTAGTTTATTTATTTTTTGAAATATGTATTCTTTATTTTTAGGTTGATGATTGCTTAAATTCTGTTGAAACTGTTAATTGCAATTTGCCCTCTTCTGAAAAGTAAGATATTTTATATAATGCTTCAAAAATTTAGTACACATTTTTATTATGTTAAAACATAATATTCAAGTCTTATTAAATTGATATCACATAAAAAGTTGATTAATAAAATATTAAAAAGTGAGTTAATGATTTCACATAAAAAGCTACTTTAATAAGATATCCAAAAATTTTTTCATTCCTTTTTCATCATTAAAGTTTTATTTATTGCCAAGCTATCAGTTATGAAAAAATTACATAGCACATGTGTATAAAGAAATTAAATTATATATAATTTCCATTTCTATAAACATAAAAAGAGAAATATGAAATAAATAATTTAGACAATAACTAAAAATGAATGATATTTTTAAAAATTTGAAATGATGTAAAAATAGAATTATTTTGAAAAATATTTTCGGAGATTAATAATGAGTAGCTAATTGGATAAAATTTAACTGCATAAAGCTTTTCTTCTTTTTATCTCTATTATTTGTGATAAATTCATCTCATTATTGATAATTTAATGGTTT
Source organism: Argiope trifasciata (assembly GCA_026543055.1). Classification (NCBI taxonomy): domain Eukaryota; kingdom Metazoa; phylum Arthropoda; class Arachnida; order Araneae; family Araneidae; genus Argiope; species Argiope trifasciata. The sequence goes on from JAPMOQ010054910.1 coordinate 1,100,943, forward strand.
TAGGTGCTTATTAAAATATGTCTAATGAAATTTTATGTTTTTAATTTCAAAAATCTTCAGTTTAAAAAAAATGTACAGAAAATATAACATAAAACTCTCTTCGTTTCGCACTTTCTCAAACCGCGCACCAAGCAGAATTCTGGAAACCAAACTTGCAAAACGGTTTTTTATGCCAGTAGTTTCTTTCTTCGCCGCTTCTAAAGTTCAATCAAAGTATTTTTATATCAATAATACATTAGAGCAAAATAAAAAAAGCAGAGGCATATCATAAGAATTTTAAACGTAGATCCAATTTCTTTTGTCAAACTGCAGAGTTTTCTGAACCGTGTTTAGATATCGCCTGCAGAAACGTAATTTTTGCTTCATTTTATTTTCATTAAAATAAATGTATAGCATAGTGCAATAAATTCATTTTTATTAAAGAGGAATTATTTTTCTTTGTTTTAGTTTTTTAGAACAATTACGAGCTTCTTTTTTCCTTATAAGAGACAACGTTGAACAATACGCAACTTTACGAACACTAAAACATTGCACAAAACGAAGTCAACATATGCCTGATTGCGATGTAAATTTTATTCAAAAGATATCCCTGTCTTGTATTGCAAATACTTAGAAATCTTTAACAGTATGCGTAGGAGAATATGTCCATTGACTTTTATTACAGCACTATTTTAAATTCAATGCTTACAGCTTTGAAATACTCTAGTGGCTCGTTACCTTATTAATGACCTAAAGCCTAAAATTATTCAAAGAACAATTTCTCTCATTTCAGTTACAACTTTTCTCGCAACCTTAACCACCAAAATTCTGATGATTCTACTTATTATCCAGCCAGCACTACATGCTCAACTACATCAGAATCTGAGGTAAGGGAAAAAGAATGGAACTTGTTAAATTTAATATTTTAAGTGTAATGTTACAAATAATAAATAAGGTAAATGTAATGTTACGGCATACAGGAAATAGGAAATATTTATATTCGTGACGTAGATGTCTGAAAAAAATATTACTAAATATATAAAGGTCGCTTTTAATGCAATGAAGAATGAGATGTGAGCATACATAGGAAGAATTATATTATATAAGCCAGTATTGCAAAATTGTAGTATTATTTTATTTAATATACAGTGACTCATTCAAATCGTTAGACAGATCTAAGTTATTATGAAACTTCGTTTTGCAAATATGTGAAGTTTCAAAGTACTATATGTGGATAACACAATAATTGATAAAATATGAATTTGAAAGGAAAGAGAAAAACGGTTTAGAGTTCTTATTAACGCTTGAGAATTATCAGTGAAACTAATACTGATTTTTTAACAGTAGCAAGTCAGTGACAGATTTTCAATATATATGTTTTTACATTTTTGAGGATGTGTCATTGGTTTATAACGATAGTTTCATTTTTTAAAAATTTATTAACATTCAGATTCCCAATTTGTTTCACAAAAAAATGTGTTTCTGTTGTAGTATTTTCCATTACCAATCAGCCGTTACACTTTATTGAATAAAAAATGATACTTTTTATAATGGAATCCAATATTAAACTCCGTCGTTGAAATTGGAAAGTTAGAAAATTTCTTTCAATATTTTCAACAAAAATTCATGTTCAGTAAGAGACAAGTCATCTTTAAATATACGATTCTATGTCAAACGGAGACCAAAAGTTGGTGTGGTGAGGAAGTTTGCAATACTAGATATCTTAATATATCCACTGATTAACCTGTATCGGTGGCGCCAAGTAGAATCTTTTTCCAGCGTTTACTGACTGATATACTTACGAAACTAATACTCCCATCAAACAGATCCATTTTTCGAATTCTATCAGCATTTTCACTGGTAATTCTGGAAGCAGAAATCTTTACTCTCCTATTCTATTTAATGGGATATTAAATATATAGCAAGTGAAAGGAAACTTATGCCAAGTAAATTCCAAAACTAAAATCCCAGTGTGAAAGTTTTTGAAACGAACGAAATATATTTTTCGGTTTCATAAAGTCCCAAAAAAGAATAATTCAGATTTGCAGTTTCAAAAACAGTACAGTTTTTGTAATAATGGCTAACATAATATGCTTACATTGTAAAGACAGAATCAGAAAACATTTAAAAACCAAAATAATTATAGAATTAATTCTAAAAATGATTATTAATATTCAGTATTCTAATTAAGGGTACTTTGGCATAAATAATTGGTAAAAAATACGTTTCACTATTTCTTGAAAGATTATTAGACACAAAATTAAAATTTTTGAAAAGTTCTATATGACAAACAAATTTCAACTGCGTAAGTAAATAGTGCCCGGGATATTAGATTATTTTTTGGCCCATCATTTTATATGATTTTAGCATGAGATGTATGCAAACACTTGATTTGTAGTTACTTCAACGAAAAACAAACAAAAAAAAAAAAAAAACTATCCACTAACCCTAAGATCGCCTCTAACCCTAATCCCCAAAACCCTAAAAGAGTATATAATTATATGCAGTATTAGAGTCCTTGTCAAACAAAAAAGGTCTATGCCCTTTTAATTATCCCATTCATAATGTAACGAAGAGGTGTTAATAACAAAAATGATATGTTATTTCATTCTCCGTGATTATCTAAAGGAAAGCTGCACAAAATATAATACTAATTAGAATTTTTTTTTGTTTTCATTACTTATTATGCACAAAACATTTTTATTTAAATGGTTTTAATTCCAGATCTCTGATTCTGAGACGGACGAGTTATTCCGTCAACTGGAGGAAATCAACCGAGACCTCCTTGTTTTGCTACAAAAACTGGATGAACTATATTTTCTTCAGAAATTCCTATGAAATATATATATACCTTGAAATAGAAAGTTTGAATGTGATCATTTAAAAATGCCATATATCTAGGTAATATATTTAAAATGTTATTAATGTATTTTTACATATGTAACATGTCAAACGCGAAAATATAGAATTTCTATGTTTTTTTAATTATTGATTGTTGATTGAATTATAAAACTTCATGAATACAAACCAGACAATATAAATAAATATTCATTTCTAAGAATACTGCTTGAGAAAAAAAAGCAATTCTATTAATTCACAATGATTTAGAACAAACCTCCTATTTTAGGTGAATGGAATTGTTAGATAAGATAGCTTTTGCCTAAAAGGTATTTTGGAGTATAAAAATTAATGTGAAAATACAGTGAGAAAAATGATAAATTTAATATAAAGATCATCAACAAAAACAATTATTGAGAGAAAAGAAGCGTCGTGCTTTAAAAAGATTGGAATGATGAAAACAAATTATATTTTGATATAATAATTTATTCAAATTTATTAAATGCAATGGAATGGAACACCGAATTTAGCACAATTGTAGTACGTGTTTAAAAATTGTACAGGAAATTGAGGGTTGGGAAAATGGGGGTTTAAAAAACTAAATTAGAAATTTATTTTAAAGCAATAAAAATATTACTAGAAACAAACCACATATTTGTGGTTTTGTCCAAAATCATCTTGTACAATCAGCTAATAGCAGCCAAAGATCGTAATTTGAACAAGAATGCCTAATAATTTACGACATTGATTTAATTTGAGCAGAAAATATTTTTCATCGATTTTTTTACGTTGTTTAAGCTGTCAGCTATAAACATTATGAATGTTTTATTAACATGATAATTAATTTACAAATATCCACGTCATGCAATGAAAAATATCCTAAGCTATGAGGGTAATAAAGACTACGCTCAGAACGTACTAATATAAGTACATGCATGTGTAAAGCGACATATTTTATTCGTAACTGAATAATAAATAATACAAATTTATAATTTTATTCATAAATAATACATAAGAACAATTATGTTTCACAAATACAAGACGGAACTCTTTAGAAAATCAGAAATCACTCTTTTAAAATATATGTAAGCGATAGCAATTAGAATTTAGAACCCTTAAATGTTTGGGTGGAGAAAATCGAATGAGACATCAGAGCTCAAAGCTAAGCAATTTATTATTCATAAGGAGACGACCTAACCAATTACATTTAATGAAAGGTCTCTAAAGTTATGTACTGTGGTTTCCCCTTTATTATCAATTCACCAGAAATGTAAGACGTTAATACATCACTGTTATAGTTTTATATAAATTATTTATTCCGAGATTTTCTGAATGATTTCTTTTCTCTTTTCAGCTCACTACATCCAGCTGACTATTTCGTGAATTCAGGATTCTTAGCGGGTGTACTGGAGTGAGATTTATTGAAATAAATTAAATAGTGAACTCATCCCTAAATAAATAAACAATAGCATCCCATAAACTGAAATAACTTAGCAATATATGATTCACACATCACATGAAGCCAATAAAAGTCAGGAAAGGGAAAACCATGAAGCAATTCAACATTTTATGAACATTCCAGATGGGAAAAATATATGAAATAATTCTACACTAATGAAATGATGATGATATATCTAAAACCCTGTACTTATATTCTTACAATTCTCATTTTGTACATTTTCTCAAGAAAATTTTCAATAAATAGAATGCCGTTCCCATCTCATTCAATGCAAGTCATTAATAAATATTGATTCCTAACTTTACTTTTTAAAGAATCTAGAATACGGAATTACCAAAATTTGACTAAATATAAATACCACTTTGCAAGTTTCTATACATGTACTGGAAGAAAACTCTACCTTTAATTTCTGCACGATACAATTTATAAGAAGAAAAGAACGCCACACAAGAGAAATATCGTTTATAACTGAAGGCGTCTCTAACTTCAATTCCATCCGAACTGCGGCCAGTCAATGAATAGAGTTCGCAGGTGGATTGGCATCTTTATTCATCATCTCAAGATTTCCTACCAACCTACAAATGAATTGGGAAATTCTAGTGAACTTTATTTCTTACAAAATACGGTCGAAGCCCTGGCATAATAATAGCGGATCTTCACAGTGATCTTGGTACTTCAGCTCTACTACCGGTTCAATCATGGGTGTTTTCCATTTGCTTTAGCTGAGAGATGTGTGAATGTGCCCCCCTGTAAAAAGGGGTTGTGCAAGCGAATGTGATG
>JAPMOQ010054910.1:1106008-1168135 GCA_026543055.1 Argiope trifasciata
GTGAATGTGCCCCCCTGTAAAAAGGGGTTGTGCAAGCGAATGTGATGAGTGAATAGCTAAGACGTACTCTTGGCCCTACTGAAAACATGAGACGCATCCTTGGTATAAAATCTCAAACTTCGTAAGCGAGATTGTCCATGACAAGTGCTATTAAAACAGCAAAAATATAAAAACAATTGCTAAATATTATGAATGAAATCCGTATTAAAATATTAGGAACAAGCCAGCAAAATGGAAGTATGAAAATTTACAATAACCCTCGTCTATCAAGAAGGAATCAAATCTGTTGTTTAACCAGACCGAAAACTGTCAACATCTTAAAAAACTATATATAATGTCCTTTTACTACACATGCAATAGTGGTATGAAATATTTCTAATTCTCCAAAAGAGTATCTTCTTTTGATAAAACATTATTTGCAGAATCGTCATTTGAAAACATTTCATATATTTAACAATTTTGAAAAAAATGTGAACATCTATAGACCTCACAAAAGTCCACTTGTTAACCTGTGGCGAAAATGTCATTCACTAAAAATGAAACATTTTCGTGAAACTTAGTAGAAATGTGTCTTCTAACTGAGATCAGTTCACATTAGAAAAACTGTTTCATCATCCATGTGAGGAGAACTGCGTCACATCCTGAATATTACCTCAAAATTTCAACGATACGAAAATCTTCGAAATATTGACGATTTTCTAATGATTTAATTTGTCATAGATACTAGTATTTTTTAATTTTATTTATTACTATGAATGTACAGTATGGAAAGAGTTTGCTTAGTCATCAATATAGTAGTTTAAATAATTTTATAAATAGTAGTAGCAATATCATCAATAAAATGACATTTATTTGCTAAATTAATTCTTGTTTATTGTTGCTGATTAAATTTGTTCTTTAATTTCTATACTTAAAAAAATATATTAGTAAAATTTACCCTACTAGCTACCAAAAAGGAAAACAATTAAACTGATGGCTATATAATTTGTAATTTGTAATTTAGCTTTTTGAAATGTCATAACAAGGTAATTTCGTAACAGGAATAAATACTTTTAAATTGTTAACTTTCTAAAGACGTGTAGAACATACATAAATATATTTTTACACCACAAATTGTATAAATAATATTGCACGATGCAGTTATTCTATGTGGGCTAACTAAGAAGAATCAGAAAGATTCGATAAAAATAAAGCGCAAAATTTGTTTGAAAATAACGAAGACATCAACACGTAGTTTTAGTAGAAATTGAAAATTGTTTACTTCATAGCTAATACGATGGAATGTTTTCTTTTCTTATTTTTTTCATTAAATGAAAAGAAATTAGAAAAATCTTTACATTAAATTATGATTGGTTTTGAGAATTTCGAGTTGTTTCTAGCTTGTTCTGAACTTAATGCTTAAAAGAGCATTGGTTCTAGATAATATTTTGACTAGTGCGACCGACTAGTTCTACGGAATGGAAATAATTTATCGAATGCCTCATGTAGATTTCTTCGAATCATTGATGATTTTATAAAGACATAAACTTACTACAAAAACTGATATATTTTTTTTATTTTATTTACAAATATGAGTACAGAGTATGCAAAGATTTTGATTAATCATGCATGTGTAATAGCTAATAGTAGCAATACCATCAATAAAATGACATTTATCCCTGAAGTAGTTTTTGCTTATTGTCACTGATTCCATTTATTCCTCTTTAATTTTCATATTGAGATAAAACATTTTAACAAAATTCAATCGACAATTCAACCAAAAGAAAAAAAAATAATCAATAGTTGTATATTCTCTAATTTAACTTTTTGAAACTACATAACACGGTAAAATTTTATACCATAATTTGTATAAATATAAGTAAGAGCAATGAGTATTTTTACGTTATACGGGTGCCAATGTGACCCAAATGTGAGTCAAGTTGCCAAGCGAAGCGAACGAGAAAGAAAAAGTTGCCAATGTGAACAAAAAATTTGAACAAAGTCGTCAAGTGAGGAAATATGCTTCAATGTAAAATTCGATGCAATTTTGCATTTTGGTGATATTTCAGTTGCGCCCGTACAAAGAAAAATTACCGAGAAATGTTTAAAAATGGAAATTTAAAAAAAATCCATTTCTGTTTAGATCTGAAGTTAATTCGCAATTTTAAATACCACAAAAATCCAAACTTTAATTAAAACTGATCTTTTTATCAAAATCAAATCAAAAATGAAAAATAAGCCGAATTTTGTATCTTGGAATATCAATAATAGAAAATTTCAAAGATGTTATATTTGTAACAAAAAAGAAAGCGATTTAATACACATTTAAAATAAAATAGTTTGAAATGTATTTTCAATATTTTTAGAAGATAATTAAAAATAAATTGGAAAATTTATTGAATTTTACTGGAATTGAAACGGAAAAATATGCTTTTAAGCTTTCAAGATAACGTTAAAAACATTTTTTTCCTGTAATGGTTTCTTAAGTTACGACTCAAAGGTGATAAGATTCAATTCAATTATTAAATTATAATTAATATTTTCAAATAATTTCACAGAACTTTTCAGTTCTACGTTTAAAAGTATATCTTTGATAAATTTGATATTAATGTCTACTGGTATATCTTACAGAGTGTGAAAATGCGTACATATTCTACTTTGTTATTACTACTAGAAATTATGCATACTTGAATATAAAATCTGTCTCAACTTGTAAATATCGCAGAACTATTGAAAATTAAAACATAAATGGAACAATTTTTTCATACTTTAATTTAGCAGAAAATAAATCAAATTCTTATTTTCCTACTGATTTATATTTTATTTCGACATACAATGCAATGATTTTGATACATTAAATTTTTCTCTTTTAATTATTACATTTTATTTTCACAAGTTATACAGAATATTTATATGAGTATATGAAGTAGATCAGTAAATTCTTTTCACTTTTATAATAATAAATATTATTACTCATAAAATACTTTTTATTTCCCAGCTGTTATTTTTTTACGAACTGCATAAATTGTTTCTTACTAAAGTAAAGAAAGGAGGAGCTAAAGAAACTGATGTATTAAAATAAACATGAAGCCTAAAAGACTATATTTGTAATAAATTACAACCTGGGGCAAGAAAAACTAAACAGATTCAAAATGATCTCTTTGAAATCAATGAAAGAGTGAAATCGAAATAAAACCATAAAACAAAAGCACACTGTCTCTTAAAAGATAATCCCATTCGTATTCCATTTCTACAAAAATAATACAATGTATAAAAAGTGACGAATAATAAATTTGAAACACATTGTTGCAACTTTTTGACTTCGGTCTTGATTCGTCCTTTTTCACATTCACAGAAGTATATTACAGTAGCCATTGCATTCTAATAATTCGTACTTTTTATTTTCCATCTATTATTTTTTAAGAACAGCATGAATTGTTTTTTACATAAATTTTTTTCTGCATAAATTGTTTCAGTGAAGAAAAGAGGAGTTAAAGAAGTTAAAGTATTAAAATATACGTGAATACAAAAAGAGCATGTTTGGTGAATTGCGATCTGGAGCAAGAAATGAAAAAAGCAAAATATATTAAAAATGCCTTCCTTGAAATCAATGTATGAATGAAATAGAAATAAAATAATAAAATAAAAGCACATTTTTTCTTAGAAGATAATCTACTTTGTAAATTTCTAAAACAATAATACAAGATTGACAATGGTATAAAATGATGTGATTAATAAATTTAAAACATATTGTAGAAACATATTATTTCATTCTTGAATCATAATTTTTCGCATTCACAGAACTATGTTACAGTAGCCATTGCATTCTAACAATTACCATTGGGAATGATTATTTGTCAGCTGTAATATTGCGATTTTTGCATGGTTCTAGTTGCATAAGCCATTCTAAAAACTTCATTAAAATAATTCCCCATCGTCGAAATACTAATTACAAAAAACTGTCGAAAATCCAATTTTTTTTTCATTGTAAAAGAGCAATTAATATTTTCAAACTGATTTGAAATCACAAACTTGCTTCATATTCGAGCTATCTAATATTGCAACAAATCATTATTACATACATATGCATGAGGCCAAATTGGGGATCTTTATTATCATAAAGGAAAATTTAAAAATAGAGAATTATGATATCACTTATTTGAAGCTTTTTGAATTTTAAATAGTGAATATTTGTTTCGAGGATAGCAAGCTGAAATGATTTCAAGATATATGTTAAAATTTCAATTAATTTTAATTTAAATAATCGATCTAAAAGTTTGAAAAAAAAATTCCATGTTGGAATTTACTACTACGCCAGAATAAATTACTTGCCAAATTATATAACTGTAAATACATCTGTCTACTTGCACAGAATTAACAACTTTTTGATCAAAAATATCATATAATGTCATTTTAAGAAAGCCTGTACGCTACAAATATTATTAAGCTCATAAGAAAAGAGCAATAAAAACCATCTAATGATGATTAATTCTATAGATAAATGTTAAATTATGATGTTTTCTTTTAATATCCAGTAAAAGTTTTAATTTTTTCTCAAAATGAGCCATTTGGATATTGCTTTTTTTAATCGAACGCCAATAAATTTGTATAATTTATGTAATATTATTCATTACTTTTAAAAGTTATTTAAGAAATTAAAAATTCTAAAATGTTTTTATAGAAAACCATCTTAATTTTAAGCCCATGACTTACTTTTTATTACATTTAATGTAAAAATCTATATTTTTTAGTAGATCATGAAATAGAGTATAAGATATATTTTCATATGAAAAGATTAAACAATTGTTTTATAATGATTTCCAAAATTTCATTGAAGGTATCTGTCAAAACCAAGTACATGAAAACAGAATATTTAAAATATATATTTCACTTTTTATATTTAAAATTAGATGTGTAACAGTAGGTGACAAGTATTGATTTTAATATTCAATAGTCTCCAGTTCATTCTTTCAATAATGTTTGAAAATTTTCTTGTCTTCGAAGAATAACTAGGATATTAACTCTGCTAAAATTGTTTTTAAGGGCTGCGAAGAATAGTCTTTAAGATGAAGCTCTAGCCTTGAATTTTATTTCAATGTGTTATAAGAAAAAATAACCAAAAAATAAAAGAATCCATTATGATTCATTTTTTTCTCTTTTCCCGTTTTTGTAGTGAAATATATTTTTATAATTTTTGCCAATAAAAAAATATTTTTTTACTTCACTTAGTAAAATATTTATTATTGTTAAAATCAAATTCAAAAGCTCCTATTACCTCTCCAAATAACTAATTGTGTATTTTTTTCGTTATTGAAGACTTACAAAGATAAATTATTTTCATTATTTGAACATACTCGGTTTATGTGTTGAATCTCAAAAATAGAATTACCAGAATCGCGGAAGAATAACGTGATTTGATACTCAGAGGATTTACATTTTAATGGCTCTGCAATGAAATTAGGAAAGATCCTTTAGGAATGTTCATTCTCACTATATTAAGTAATGAGTAAAATACACTGATGAAAAAAAATCCCAACACTAGGAAGTATTTGTGCTAGATAAACGAAATTTGGTAGGCGTGTTTATACATCTGAAAGATATATCGATTCAAATTTCGAGCTACGCGCGTAAGTGTGGCGCTAGTAGCGACTCTATGAACATGCAAATGAGGTTTGCTTTAAATAAGGTTCGTGATCGTTATTTACAGTTGTGATTTGACGTAGTGGGTTAATGTTAGTCAAGGATGCCTCTGAGAAGACAAGGAAGCCATTATCAACAGCTCACTGAGTTTGAACGAGGTCGTGTTGTAGGGCTACGAGAAGGTGGGCTTTCTTTCCGCGATATTGCTGAAAGACTTGGCAGGAATGTATCCACTGTGCATGAGTATAGGCGGCAGTGGTCAAGGGAAGGTACTGCCTCAAGAAGACCAGGTTCCGGGCGGCCACGTGGTACTACTGAGAGGGAAGACCGTCATATTCGGTGTATGGCTGTGGCTAATCGTACTGCGTCTGCAGCTGAAATTCGAGCTGCAGTTGGCACCACAGTGACACAATGAACTGTTACAAATCGGTTACTTCAAGGACAGCTCCGAGCCAGACGCCCTGTTCAGTGCATTCCACTGACTCCAAACCACTGCCGTTTGCGACTTGAGTGGTGTGAAGCTAGAGCTTATTGGAGGACGGAGTGGAGATCTGTTGTGTTTTCTGATGAAAGCCGGCTCTGCCTTGGTCGCAGTGAAAGCCGTTTGTTGGTTAGAAGGAGGCCAAGTGAACGCCTGCTAGTGACCTGTCTGCGGCCTAGACACGCAGTTCTTACTCCTGGAGTTATGGTTTGGGGAGCAATTTCGTATGACAGCAGAAGCCCTCTCGTGGTTATTCCACGCACCCTGACTGCAAATTTGTTCTTCAGTCTAGTGATACAACCTGCTGTGCTGCCATTCATGAACAGCATTCAAGGGGGTGTTTTCCAACAGGATAACGCTCGCCCTCATACCGCTGTTGTAACCCAACATGCTCTACAGAGTGTCGACATGTTGTTTTGGCCTGCTAGATCACCAGATCTTTCTCCAATCGAGCACGTATGGGACATCATTGGACGAGAACTCCAGCGTCCTCCACAACCATCATTAATCGCTCCTGCATTGACCGCCTAAGTGCAACAGGCATGGAACTCCATTCCACAAACTGATATCCGACACCTGTACGACACAATGCATGCACGTTTGCATGCTTGCATTCAAAATTCTGGCGATTACACCGGTTACTAATGCACCAACATTTCACATTTGGAATGGCTCTTCTCACCAATGGTTCTACCTGTGATCTTGAAACTTTAATCAATTAAATATGTAACCTAGACAAATGTATTCCTAAAATTTCATTACTGTATAATAATTTTTTCTTGGTGTTGGGATTTTTTTCCATCAGTGTATTAAAAGAAGCACAAAAAGGAATTCATTTAATACCATCAATTTGTCAATATTATTCATCAGGTATTTAAATTAATTTATAAATTACAAATCGTGTGCATTTGATAAAAATTATATTAAAAGGAATAAAAAAATAAATATCACTGATTCTTTTTTGCTCTTTTATTTTTTTATGTTTGGTCTACCTTTAAATGATTCACCTAAAAATGAATTTAAAAAATAGAAAAGCCATAATGAAATCACTCAGTTAAGAAAAATAGTTTTATTGCTTCTTCATATGAATTTATTGTTTCTTGTACGTTGATAGAACAGAAGTTTCCGGATTTTAAGATTTGCGAGAAAAATTTCCAGAGGATATTAGTCATCTAAAGCGTTAAGAATACTGAAATTTTGACATTTGGGCAATACTGAAATTCAGAGTTGAACAAATAATCTTTTGTAGTACTTCAGACTGAGACATATTCATAAAATTATCATCCAGATTTCGAATGATACATTGAAATATTCATGATCCTTTTTATCGTTATTGGAAAGAGGATACACCATTTTCCCAAGTGTTTCCTTGAAGAGTCGGACAGTGAACGATGAATAAAAGTTTTTTAATTCAGTCTGACTGTACTTGCTGATATAATGAGGATACTTTTAATGAGGTCACTATGCAATTTTCAAAATCTGAAGTTTTTTTTCTCTTAGAGTTTGCCGTGAAGAATCTTTCTATCTCTCATCAATGTCAACAACGATGTATGAGACAATTACTTCATCATACTTCTGCAAACATCAGCAGTGACGTATCTGAACGTCCCCAACAGAAGTGGATGGAAACATTTACGATGTCCTCCGAGAAGGAAGCACTTAGAATTTTTAAGTATCGAAGTGCCACCGTTATAATAAAGAAATATTATTTTTTTCATAATTGTAATGTTTTGTGAAATATAAGCAGGTACAATATCAACTAGCGCCTTTCGACAATTGTACGAGGAGTGATTCAAAAAAAGTTTACAAAGCAAAGGAAAAATGCCTTATTAAAAATAGACACATAATACAAATGGTAATGAAGAGATATGAGTCGGTTACTCTTATACCTAAGCACTAATCTGTTAGGGCATTTATCAAGCTGCTGGATCAATTTGATTTGACCATATTGGTAATAAAGAGGTCTCTGACTATTGTGACAGCTCTAGGCAATTTTCGAGCCTCACTGTTTGATATGAACCTTGTGTGTGTGTGTTCGATATGAATGTAAGAGTTTCGTCAATGTCGGGAAAAAGAAGTAGTCCCTGGTTTGGTCTGTATAGTGGTGGCTCCAGAACTCCTACCTAAATGCTTCCACAAATCAGTTTCCCACTTGATCTCTTCCGCTTCTAATGAAAGACATCATTTCGCATTTTGCTGTCTATTCATTGCTTCGCCCCCGTACACTTCAACGATATGTCTGTGAATGTCTGATGATGGCACATTCTAGTCCCACAGATAACGTATCACATTTCGCATCTCTATGAGAGACCCCTTCTCTAGACGTGCTGCTGTATCTGTCGCTGAATCAGTTCTCAGTACTTACACAATCAGTTCGAACTACCAGTGTAAGATAGCTAGACCATCTGTCTCCACTCAGGGTAACAACATTCCCATAATTTCTTCTTTTCAAATACTGCTGGCTGAAACTTTTTTTTGGATCATCTCTCGTACTTCAATAAAAGGCCATACGTAAGAGAAAGAGCAGTTATCCTCTTTAAAACTAATATAAATACAATTAATAAAAAATAGATAAAAGGATGATTTCATATTTTTTAACATTTTTACTAAACAATCCATTCATCAACATTGTAAATATTTAAATCTATACTTATAATAAAGCTCAATGTGTGTGTGTGTGTGTGTGCGTGTGTGTGTGTGTTGGCGCTCTACAGGCCAGACCGTTGGACCTACAGCAACCAAATTTGGTACATGTATACCTTGGAGATCCGGAATGTGCACCTCTGAACCTTTTTTCGAATTTTTAATTAGAATTTGAATTAATTAAAATTTAAGCGAAATTTCGACGTTTTTCCGCTATAACTTCCGAAAATATTATTGCACAAACATGATTTTTATATCAATTTAAAGATAAAAAAATTAGCTTTCTAACGGTATCAGTTTTTTAAATTTATAACGCAAGCTTCTATTTTTAAAGAAATATTTTAACTATGTTTTTATCACGTGATTGGATAAAATAAAAGAATGCCGGAAGTTCAAATAAAAAAAAATCATCATCGCGAAATAAATCTACAGAAATGCAACTTTCAGCACGTGACTGGATAAAATAAAAGAAATATAAAATGTGATATTTTCTTTAAAAAATAAATGCTAAGCAAAGGTTTCTAAGATCGTTTGCAATATCTATATCATTCACTCAATAAATCTTCTTTATTTGCAGTAAATCTGATTGAATTTAGACAGGATATGAATTGAAATCAAGACTTAATGGCATATTTATGTAATCATTTGCAATATCTGTATCATTAATTTAATACTTTTTTTCCCTTTCTCGCTTTCTTTAAAAAAACATATTTAATATTTTGGCAACATCATCGAAATTTTTTTTAATGTTTTGGAAGCATAACCGATGGTTCAAACTGACTGATTTATAAAATTAAAGAATATTATTAGGAAAAGGTGTACTTTTAGAACTTTCCGTCCATCATCTTAAAGAAAATATTTATTTCAGGCCAATACATGCCCGGAATTATTTCAAGGCTAATGAATATGTGATTTAATTGAAAATTTTAGAACGAATTACTCATGGCGAGCCTGCTGGTCGCCAAAGGCGGCTAGTACGTAATAAAGAAAAGCTTAAAACCGTATTAAAAGATTCTAAAACCTTCAATTACACTAACTACTACTTAATAGTACTATATCCTGTCAGGAATATTATTTAATCTTTCTTTTAAGTGAAAACATTACTTCAAAGGAAATAAATTAAATCTAAACATCTTCTCATCTTTAATGTTGAGCTAGCATCTACCCAATGTCTTTACGGCTGTCGATTCAATTAAAAGACGCAATGCTTGCTAAAAAAACAAAGCAGAATCTTTATTTTAAAAACAACCAGACATACATACATGGACACAGTTGCTCAGCAACAGTGCTATTTTAAGACAATAAAATATACGTACATAAAAACAGTTGCAAATGAAAGACACTATGAAACAAAAAATCTACTGAAATATTTGAAGAAAAGAATTTATCCGAAAATACATGTAGACATTCCTTTCATTACGGCGTCTTCCTATTGGGAATGTCTATAGGAGTCAAGTAGATCAGTGACCATTGAAAATGGCTCCTTTATATCATCAGAAATTATATTTGCTTTCTTCTACTTACTTATGTATATTTTTCTTCGAATTACTAGAAATGAAGAAATATTTTAGGTATCTTCTGTAATATTTCTTATAATGTAATCATCATTGAGATCAAACATTAGTTTCATAAATAAAACCAATTCCACAGTTTTTCTAACCAAAAAAAATCTATTTTAAAGCTTCAGTACTTATCTGTATCTTTACCCATATTACTGTAGTAATATTGTTCAGATTTTAACAAGCTTAAAATATGTAAATGTTATTAGAATTGAAAATTTCTCGAAATGTCTCTTTAGGTCAAAAGGACTCTTAATGGTTGTGGTAGGGATTTTCATATAGCTATAAGTGTTTTAATTATTGAAAATATAAAAATAAATTCAGATAACCAAATTATGACCTCCTTAAGACGAACAACTTTTGTATTTAAAGTTTTTCCATAGCTGCAATTTCTCAAAAATTAGGAACTGAAAAATTATTTATACACATAGTTAGATCGTTTCGAACTTCAACAATTTATTTGCCATATAGTTTCACTCCAATGATGGGAGATTCTCCATCTAATTCTTTCAGCTTGTGGAGAGGATTTTTTTTTGTTTGAAATACTTTCAAAAATGTCAACTGTCATACTTTAAAAGAAAAGAAAAATTTGAGTTAAAGGTAGGTATGTTTGATGAAAATTATTGAATTGAAATAGTACCATACAGATTAGTTTACGTCCTCTGTTGATTTTCTTCCTTTTTAAAATTTTCAATCTTTCTTCATTCAATGTTTTGATTTAAGATTTTTCTTTTTTGAGCATTTTTTTAAGTTTTGAAGGGTAACATAGTAATGTGTAATGAAATGATAAAAAACTAAATATTGGGAGAAACTCAGACATATTATTTAAACCATTATTCAATACCAACGACGAATTACGGCTGACATTCAACACCAAGTAGCTTTTTATTTTAATTCAGAAATATTTCAGTATTAGTAAGACCCCCTTTTAAATAAATACACAATTTCGTTATGTTTAAACGTAGTCAGAGTGAGAATGATGTTAAATGCATTTGTTCTAGATATTTCACATACTCCCAATACTACAGCGTTTCATCCTCATAAAGTAAAAGTAGAATTTATGTATTCATATAGTTAAGGAGATTCTTAAATATTCAGATTTAAGAACACCTGTAACAAAGAATTCTTTATATGGAAGCTGCGACATTACATCTAATTCAGAATGCTATCTTTAAGATTAATGACAACAATATTCAAAGGCAATAAAAAAACTGTTCTCACGAAAACTCATGGTTAAATTTTGAGAGATGTGATAATGGAAAGATTTGATTTCTTATCAATTATGTTTTACCTTTTTATAATTTAAAGCTTTATTCATGAGTGTAAATCACTTTATTGAATGAAATCGTTTAAACTATTCTTCCCAAAATCTGAAAAAGCTTGTTACTGATGGAATTTGAACAATTTAATATTTACTAATAATGAAAATGAGTGTCTTTGTTATAATTTCTCAGTGTTTTGACGTTGCACAGGATAAGCATTTTGTTTTGCAGCACAATATTTGACCCTTATATATCATGAAGGGTGCGAAGGGTTTTAATGCCAGTCAATATAACAGAATTATGGTGTAGAAATTGTATCCAAAAAGAAATTTGAAATTAAATATAAACAAAATTCTTAGGAAACCTGCGGAGAGCCAATATCAAATTATTAAAAATAAACAACATTTGTAAGCATCTTTACAACCCTTATCCACGTAATAAGTGTTGGAAGGATTAGAATATTTGTAAATTGCTGCAATTACTCCATGAAAAATATTGAAAACGTTCTACACTACAATAATTAGACTTAAAACCAACCTATATTTTCATTTACTTATTTCCGTTTCAGTATGTCTTCATCAAGAAGGGGTCCACAGGATCTTAATCCATAATGCTGAACTTTTAATTGCACAAAAAATGCTCCCATACTTATTGAAAATTGAAAAAAAATATATATACAAAATAATATGTTTTTATCGTAAAATATTTATTTTCAATTTTAAATAATTCGTAAAAATATTTTAAGGATATTTTTACCTTTTATCTGCAACATATTTGCCTTAACATATATCAATATAATTAAAAAAAGATGTCGATTACTTTTGTTAAATAACGTCCCCTTTTTAAGCAACACTAGGGATATTTTGTGATGGACCTTGTAATAGTTTTGAACCAGTGTCAGATGACGAGGGTAACATTTGAGCTGGAATCCTCTTTTCCTAATTCCGCGCCACACTAGCGGGAGTGCGTTTCTAACTCACAGATTCAGCACTCACTATACCCTCTTCTTCGCAGAATTAGACATCCAAACTAAAATCCTCCGGTTTAGAAAGATTTTACCCCCGGTGGCCAAAACTTTGTTGGATTAAAGAAAATCCACTTCCCTACAGGATAAAATTGAGTCAGTTTTTTGTATACTTGAAATATTCGGCATACTCATAATTTAAACTACAACTACCCAAATTCAACTTGTCAGTATCTTACTTTAATTCTGGAACAAGCAGATATTCATAAAACTGTTTTTTGAAATATTCTGATTGAATAACAAAAATTTTAATTTTAGAAATCATATTATATTATTATATTAATTTACATTAATATAGGAGTTATATAAATATGGTAATATTTATATATAATATTTATATAAATAGGGCATAATGAATATTATGCCCTATTAATATAAATATTATTATAGAATATTAATAATGATGTAAATGTTTACTTGCTGGAATTTTTAACTTCTTTGTAACACTGCGAAAAATAGAAATTATCGCTGACATGAAAGAACAGTGAAAGGGTTAAACACTGAGTCAGAAGGCATAACACGGATTTTTGAGTCTTTGGAAAGATGTTCAAATCTCCACTTCAAGAGTGTAGATTCCCCTGAACTGTATTTGTTGTTAATCAATAATTCGTTCAACGTTAAGTAAATACTAATGGTAAAATTTAGAACTGACTCAGCCATTAATATTTCATTAAATGTATAAAATCTAACTCTAAAATTATGATTTAAACAAACGGCTGAAGAAATGGTTCTTACTGACAAATTAATTGTCTAAAAATCATTTAGTTTGAAATTCATCTTAATAAGTAAAAGGCAAAATTCTTAAGGAAAGGGAAAATTATCAGTGAAACATTTTTTAAAGTTTCTTCAGATTTTATTCACAAAATTTAGTTAAATATCTAATTTGAAAATGACTGCATTAAAGCAATTTAAATGTTGATTTTTAACCTCCTTGGATTGAATACGAATTCAAACCAGGACAAGAGATCGGGGGAAGACAGTAGCAGTAGTTTCTGAGATTCAAGACCCATGAGCACAGCGAAAGCAGAAATGCGTTTTTATCACATATGAAGATGACACTCATGTGCACAACCTTTACAGATTAAACTGAGCTTTTTCACTTTAAAACATCTCACAGATAGAACACAGGGTAGAGGGAAGCTATGCCCGAACGAGGACTAGAAAAATGCATGCCCAGATCACGGGGAAGACGCACTATTTCTAGATAAGTTAACCTGCATTTTCAATGCAGATTTAAAATGGGATGTTCATCTAATGAAATTTATTCTTGAAAAACAATATTTAAAAGAATTTGTATGATTTCTTGGAAAAATTTCAAAAATTCCAGTGTAAAATTTTTGTATTTCATTTTTCGAACAACGAAAAAAAGTGATGACGGTATAAATAAAAAGGAGTCAACACATTTTTAACACAATAATATAGTAACAATTTGTTCATTTTTACAAAAATATATAGTTTAATAATAACAATGTTTTTTCTAGTATTAAACTATTTTTGAAGATCAACATTGTTAGTTGTAACAAAGGAGACATAATCCATTATTTTTAAATCAAAAGTGATATTTCTTTGCGTATGTAAAGTGCGATTTTTTCACTGCGAGTTTATTTTGAGACTTTTTGTGAATTCTTGATAATTTGCGTTTGCTTCTGAGCGTTGAAACCATCCTATGACCATGAAGTGGCTCAAGAGGAAACTGTAATGTATTTTTAAATATTTTCATCAATATTCAGAATTTAATATAATCTATGTTTTAGGTCGACAATTTGGCTTCATTTACTTATTGTTTTCAAATTTGTTTGCACTTTTGCAGAAATTTTTCAGTTTCGTTAATCTGAAATTTAAATCTTAATCTTTCTAAATCTATATTGAAGATCTTTTCAGCAATTTCTAAAACGTGTTCTGATACGCTGCTAATGAATATGGAAATGGTTGTTCCTATTACAGATCTTTATGCATCGAAATTTGAGAGCAGAAAAAATAATTTTACAACAAAAATTTTATAACAAAATATTTTTTTAATAAATGTAACATTTTTGATATTTTTTAACTGGCTATTTTTTTTTCTTGAAATTTCAGAATCAGGAAGAATTCTAAGCTAATATTTGTTCACTAAATAAAACGTAATTTTTTTAATCTTATTTTAACACAGCAATTACATCTAACATAATAAGAAGAAAAGCAACCATTAATTCATTTAGTTTTCAGAGAATAAATATGTTAAAACCAATAAGAAAGACGTTATCGCACTCCCATAGCAGCGGAGTAACAGAAAATTAATGAAAAGTATTTCGGTTTTGCATATTTAGAAAATATTGCATATTAGATGAAACGGGCATATTATGATAATCAGACTGCAACCAAATTTTGAGTGTTATGGAAAAAATTTTGCAATTGGATTCAATAACCCAAATTAAAATGAAATAAATTTCTTTTTACATTTTTATGTTTTTACACTTATCCATCAGGTCCCCTACAACTAGAGCACGTTTGTTCATTTCAGTGTCGTGAATAACGATCATACAGACTCGCCGGTAAAAAGATTGTTAACACAGATTCTACTGGATACTGAAAAGTATATTTCACTGATAAGTTTGGATCTTGGAAACCAAAGACTCTCAAATCCTCTCGAAAATATCAGAGCATGAGAATTTCAATTACTATTGGTTTTCAGAAATTTCTGGAGAGAAAAAAAAGAATTATGTTCAAATTATCGTCTTTTAGTTTTTATGAATAAATATATTAAGGGAAATGAGGACTACGCATCGCTATACAAAATCAGGGCAGAAATAAGAATCTGCATAATTTGGAAATGCAGAAAAAAAATTTCGACGATTTATATTAGGGAATGTTGTTGTTTAGATATACCTGCCTGCGGCTAAGTACTTGCCTGCGGCTTTAAATAGCATATTGGAATAGCCAGGCAGCTACTAAAAATGAATATTTGGGAAAAGTCTGAAATTGTATTCAATAACTTAAATTAAATTAATTTTTTTGTATATTTATCAAATAAATGCTTGTACAAGAGCAACTAATAATTGGAAAATTAAAATATATCTTATTCAAGATTCCTTTGATTAGTTTATATTTTGTGAAGTAATGTATCAAGTACCCAGTTTTGGCATTTTGAATAACATATTCCCGCCTTCGTTTCATTAACATATCAGTAGGTTTTTCTTGATAGCATGTAATCAAAAATTATTATCCACTTTATATATAGACACAATTATGTTTTAATAAAGGATAATAACTATCTGTTGTAAAATTTAAGTTCGAATTTAATCCGAATAAGTATATTTCGAGTAGAAAAGGTTGTAGACTTATTCTAACCATATTTCTGGCTTTAAGACGATTCAAAATTAGTAAAAAGCTGTCAATATCTCAAATAAATATTAAAAATTTTTGGAAATTGGTATTTAATAGCATAAGTTTAAGCTAATTATTAAAGCATTCAAATTGGCTACAAAAAAATCTATCATCTTAACAAAACTTATATCAAAATTAAGTAAATAATTTTCTCTAGAGAATGGACTGCATCATATGGTTTTATTAATAAATAAAAAGTTTACATGAATCATCAAAAGAATTGCATGAAAATTATGAAATTTTTACTAAATTCATGTATTGATCTTAATAAATTAATAACTTAACTTAATACATTATTTACTTAATACATTAACTTAATAATCTGCAATGGCATGATTTTAATAATAAATAAAATATTAACAACCAGTCAAAGATTTATCATGACATTTTTACTAAATTTATGTACTTAACACATTTTCATTCAAACAATAAGCTGTAAATTAAAATTATTAACTCGATTTAAATTCTTTTACTTCATTTCCTATAAAATAGTACAAAGGCAAAGTATATTAAATTTCGTAGCAATATGATAATTACATTTTGAGGTATTTGATTTGAAGTGAGCAACTAATGAGTAAAAACCAGTTTTGAGAAAAATGCATTTAAAATATACCGTAGCTTATTTTAATAATGAATTTTGGGCGTACATACTTGAACTTCACCACATTTATATATTAAACATTCTTTCACTTCTCCTTTTAACAATTTTCCTTTTTTAATACTTTCAATTTTTTTCTGGCAATTTTTGAATATGGCAGTGAATGCTACTTAGATTCATTTATTATGTCTTTGTCGAGGCCATCAAATGCTGTAACTGAAAATGCATTAGGATACACTCCACCAATCTTTAGAATATTCAGTAATCTTCTCTTTGTTATAATGTATAATAGATATAAATATCCCTAATGTGTGGATTAAGAGCTCAACAAAGACATGTTCAAGTACAAATTCTCCCAAAACAAGTTTAAACTCTCAATAGCATTTTGGGTACTTTTGTACAAAACATTTTCCGTATTTAAAATAAATTGTTTTTATACAAATTTTTAACATATTTTGAACCTTTTAATTGGTATTTCCGCTTTTTTAAATGAACACTTCCGGTTTTCTGCTCATTACGAAAGTATTAATATCTAAAATTCTAATTAGCGTAGAGACAAAATTAAATCTGATTTGGATAGCTCAAATACTGGTCAATCAAATCTTTAAAAGACGATTTTTTTGTCAAAATTGATCTTTTTAAAGTGTTTACATACTATAAAATGGAATATTGATTTAATTAAATTTATTCATAGGATACATTATGCCTTATAAAATGTGTGTTTGTGTTTTTAACATTACAGAAATTAAAGACGAATTTTTTAGATTATATCTCTTTATGATCTTCAGTCAAAGAGTGACGTACTAATCACCAATTCTTCAACAAATATTCAGCTCAATTATATAATTATTCATTAACTTTGAAATTAGTACATGCTAAGTCATAACAGTAGTATCTTATTCTTAAATTAATGTGACATTCACAAAATTAAATTTTATTATTTGAAGTCGCAATTAAATTTATTGCTATATTGATAAAGTGTGATAATATTATAAGCGATTATATTTTGAATTGTTTTTAAATCTTAATACTTGAGAATTTGTATCTATCCTGCACACTGAAGGGATAAATTTAGGTATTAACTGGATCAAGAAAAAATAATAAATTATTCCTTCCTTTACAATTTTCTGCTCATTGAATATTTATCTTCTATAAAATAATAGCTTCTTAATTATTTTCACAAACGCTTCTTAAATTAGTCTATACCATAGAGTCAAGAAAAACTTTCAACACTCTGCGTTTATAGAATTTCGATTAGATCAAATTTTTTTCAATGTATCTCATGCATCTCATGTTGCTTGGATGAAAAATGCGAAGGCAACCTTTAAATATCATCATTCGTAAAAAACGTTGAAAAAATTTGTTCCAAATTTTTATAATTTTAACAAAAACTAATTTTTATCTTTAGATGTCAGCTCTGCTGCATCTTTGTTAATGATGATGATTTATCTGATCCTCCGTATGGAAAGAGTGCTGACTCTGGAGAATTCTACGAAACCTCAAAGGTAAATCTTCGAAATATTTTCTGAAATTACTCAGATTCATGAGAAATACTTTTCAAATTGTTCCTCTATATTAAAAAAAAAGGTGAAAATTTAAATCGGGCCCTTATATGTTGTGATAAAAAAAAAACTATCTAGATAACTAGCAATGCCTAGATAAACAAATAAAAGAATGCATTGGGAAATGAGCACAGGTTCTAGATGGCTTCCTTTGGCTTCCACAGCAAATTAATTGTCAGACGAAAAAAAAAAAAAACGACACAGTTTTATGGAAAACTTTAAAAAAAATTACGACTTTCTACTGTTTTAAATCATGAACAACAAAAGTCAATTCGTGTTATATATTTCAAATTAAAAAGTAGCTTCAGATTCTTTTTGAAAATAACATTCGATCAAACTCCCGAACATAAATTCAATATTGTCTGAAAGGCACCACTGATGCATAATGTTACAATATTTGCAAATATTCACATTCGTCTTGAAATATCTGAAATACCCCTAATCCGTTTTGAAACTCGCACAAATTAAACGCATTTTACTTAAAATTGGTAACAGTAGTGATTTGGTGATCAGTTGGCAAAATTCTTGGTGGCATGATAAATTTAGCGAAAATTATATAGTTTGGAAAATTCCATCACCTAAGATCTAAGACCGTTATTACGTGATATAGCCTTAGAACACTCCAGGACCTTGACGAAAGACCTAGATTTTCACTCATAAATAAAACCGCTTCATTGACTATGATGATTAAGTGAAGACTTGAGAGTTAGTCTAGGGCACGGAAGCTATTACCTGTGTCAGGTAATCCAGATTCCTTTGTTCAGATTTAGATAATGTTTCCTGTTGTATATCTGAATTCGAGCTGTCTAATTGTGATTCGTAACAGCTGTAATTTCCTGCTTTTCTAGAGATTTCTACGAATATACGTCTTGGGATGTTCGAGAGACTGTTTTATCAACCCTTAATCTACACGAATCCCGAAGCAAGGAATAATAATTATAATAAACTAGCTGGTACCCGACGATTTGCGACCGCAGAAGAAATAATTTTGGAAATACGGTTTGGAATTTACATTCACTGTCTTGTTAAAATAGTAATGATAGAAAGAATAATATTTATTTCCGAATAAAATAGGAATACAACTTATTTTATTCGGAAATGTATAAATTAATTGATATCGAAAGATATTTAAAGGAGAATAGTAAATAATATTTATTTTATTTTATTAACTTTATTAATCAAGAATTGAGGGTTGGAAATAACTTTTTATTTTTCCATCATCAACAGAAACAAGTGCAAGTAATAAGAATTCAAAGTTTCATATCAATCAAATGACCGCACCGCCTAAGAGACATACAGACAAGCATTCATTTTTTTATTTATATTGATAGAAGAAAAATTTTGGTATCTACAGCACTCGCTTCGTTCAAATATGTTTTCATTATGTCAAGTTTCGCAACACTCACAATGAAATTTTTTTTCAAGATGCAAACTGTGTTGCGGTTGTTAGTGTTTAACCGCAGTGCACATTTACATCAAGAAGAGTTGTGGTTTTTCCTTTACGATTTCATTTCTGTTGACTCATCCGGCCAGACGGGAGAGGCGCCAATGAAGAAGCAACAAACTGACTTTAGTTATTATTATTATATTTTGCTGTCTAATCATTTTTCGTTATTTATGTTTCTGGAGGATTTTGTATTCGATCAGTCGTCATTCTGTATTCGCAATTCGCTCGTCTCTAGTCGTTCCATTAAAATGGTTGAAATATTCTTAGAGGTCTGCTTTCTTTGCGTAAGATTCAATTAATCTTCGGAATGAGGTGAGTAGATTCATTTCATAGTCATTCATCAATCATTATTCATTTATTTCTAAGTCGTTAATTCTACAATTTCTATTTAGTTAATTTTGGCCCTTCATTATTTTTTTATTCCGAAGACAGTACTGATAATTTTTATGGTAGCATGACTTAAGTAAAATATGACTTTATGACTAAAATTTTTTTCCTCCCCTATGTTTTGCAAAAATAGTAGAAATTTATATGTATTTAAAAACATCCAAGAAAAATTAATGCATCTTATTTTTTTCCAAATTCAGAAAGCTTCTTACTCTATTTTTGTAGAAACTAGTTTACAAATTAGGTATTATTTGGGCATATACTTTTTAGATTAAGCAATATTATCAATTCGGAATGAAAAAAAAATATGAAAATGATTTCATTTCATTTTTTTTTTTGTTTGAGGTGCTTTTGATGTATTAATTTCACTGCTAAATACCATTTTCATTTTTTTACGAAATATGTTAAATTTCGCTAATGTTGACTTCTCGAAAACTGAAGACATTCCAACAAGCAGCACACTCTTTTTATAATTTTATGTATTTCAAAATCTCATCTTTTAACCTAGATTATTTTTGCAATCATATATTTTTACATTCTCAGTATAAATTGTTTTCAATTCACTAGTTTATTTAATTTTTAAAATAAGTATTCTTTATTTTTAGGTTGATGATTGTTTGAACTCTGTTGATATTGCTAATTATAATTTGCCTGGTGCTAAAAAGTGAGATATTTTAATATAATATTTCAAAAATTTAGTACACATTTTTAGAAGGTTAAAACATAATATTCAAGTCATATTAAATTGATATCGATTAAATTATTCTTTTATAAATAGCTAAAAATTTATTGAATGATTTACCATAACAGGTAATTTAAAATGATATCCTTAATTTATTTTCATTCATTTTTCATCATTAAAGTTTAAGTAATGGCCATGCTATCGGATAAGAAAAAAAAATAACCAAAGCAACTTTATGAAGAGATCAAGTTATGCATAATTTCCATTTTTATATACATAAAAATGGAAATGTGAAATAAATAATTTAGACACTTACCAAAAATTAATATTTTTTAAAAATCCGAAACGATGTAAAGAGAAAATTATTTCGAAAATTATTTTCGGTGGTTAATGAATAAGTAGCCAATTGGATAAATTTTAACAGCATAAATAATTTTTTTTTAAATTTTTATTTCTATTATTTGTGATAAATTCATCGCATTATTGTTAATTAGTTTTATGTTTTTTAGGTACTCATTAAATAAGTCCAATGAAATTTGAAAACCTCAATTTTAAAAAATCGTCAGTTTAAACCAAAAGTACAGAAAATATAACAAAAAAATGTGTTCGTTTTGCGCTTTCACCAACCGCGCACCAACCAGAATTCTGCAAACAAAATTTGAAAAACGGTTTCATATGCAAATAGTATTTTTCTTCACCTCGTCTAAAATTTAATCAAAATATTTTAATTTTTATTTCAACAATACAACAGAGCAAAATGTAAAAGCAAAGGCATACCATAAGAATTTAAAATCTAGGTTCCAATGGTTTTTGTCAAACTATCGAATATTCTACGCCGTGTTTAAATATCGCCAACAGAAACGCAATTTTTGATTCATATTATTTTCATTAAAATAAATATACAGCATAGTGAATATTTAGTTTTTATAAAGAAGATTAATTTTCTTTGTAGTAATTTTTGTTAGAAAAATTATGAGCCTCGTTTTTTCCTTATAAGGTGCAAATTTGAGCAATAACCAACTTTATCAAAAACATAGCGCAAAATGAAATCAATATGTATCTAATTACAATGCAAATTTTATTTAAAAGCTATCTCTGTCCTGTATTGTAAATACATAATCATATTTAATAAGCTACATTGAGAATTTTATTATATCACATTAAAATTACTTTAAATTCAATACTTACAGCTTTGAAATCCTCTTGCATTTTGTTATTTTATTGATTGAAATAAAGCTTCGAGTTATTCAGAGCACAATTTTTCTCATTTCAGTGACACCTTTTTTCGTAACTCTACCGTCCAGAGTTCTGACGATTCACCTGTTTATCCTGCCAGCACTACATGCTCCACTTTTTCAGAATCTGATGTAAGGAAAAAAGTTTCGATCTTCTTATATTTGATATTTTAAGTGAAACATTTTTAATTATAAAAACATTAAATTTCAAAAGTTTTGGTATAAATGAAATAAAATTATTTTTATTCGTAACGTCCATGGCTAAAAAAATATTACTAAATATATAAAAGTCATTTTTAAGGCAATGATGAATCAGATATGAGGATATATACATAGGCAGAATTATTAAATACATATTTCAAGGAAATATTGCAAAATTTAGTATTATTTTATTCAATATACAGTGACTCGTTCAATTCGTCAGACAGACCTAAGTTACGCTGAAATTTCATTTTGTAAGTATGTAAAGTTTTAAAATACTGTATGTGGATAGCACAATAATTGATAAAATATGAATTTGAAAGTAAAGAGAGAAACGGGTTCTACATATTATTAAAACTTCAGAATTTTCAGTGAAACCAATACTGAATTTTTTTACAACAGCAAATCTTTGACAATTTTTTTTAAATACGTTTTCTACATTTTAGGGGTTGTGACATTGGTTTTCAATGATAGTCTCATTTTGTTCCAATTTATTAACATTCCTATTCCCTCTTTTCTTTTTTCACAAAAAAAAAAAAAAGTGTTTCTGTTGGAGTATTTTCCTTTCCCAATATGCCGTTAAACTTTTTTGAATAAAAAATTATACTTTTTTTATAGACCTCAATATTAAGCCCCTTCATTAGAACAGGAAAAATGGAAGATTTCGATAAGAATTTTCAACAAAAATTCATGTTCAGTATGAGACTAGTTGTCGTTAAATATGCAAATCTTTGTCAAATGTTGACCAAACGTAGACGTGGTGAGGAAGTTTGTAATACTGCAAATCTTAATCAAATTATTAGCCTTTTTTGTGGGGCAAAGTAGAATCTTTTTCCAACGATTACTGACTGATATAGTAAGGAAACTAATAACCCATTCATACAGATCCACCTTTCAAATTTTATCAGTATTTCCACTATTAGTACTGTATGCTGAAATACTTACTCTTCTATTGTCTTGTATGTGATATTACATAATATTTATAGTGAAAGGAAACTTATATCAAGCATATTCTAAAACTAAAAACTTTCTATCCAAGTTCTTGAAACGAAATAAATCTATTTTTCTACTTGATAAAGTCCCCAAAAAGAATATTTCAGATTTTCTGTACCAAAAAATGTGTAGTTGATGTAATGATGGCTAACAGAGTATGCTTACACTGTAAAGACGGAATCAAAAAAAAAAAATTAAAAATCCAAATAAATATAATTAATTCTAAAAATGATTATTTATATTCTAATTAATTAAGCATGTTTAATTGGTAAAAAAACACGTTTCGCTATTTCTTAAAAGATTATTGCACACAAAATTAAAATTTTTGAAAAGTCCTATATCACAAACATATTTCAAATGCAAAAGTAAAATGTGCCCGGGATATTAGATTATTTTTTCACCCAATCTTTTTATTCGATATTAGCATGCGATGTATTCAAACATTTGTTTAGTAGTTTCTACAACGAAAAGATAAATTAGCTTATATTATGTTAGTCATAAATATTTATAAAAGTTATGGACTAAAATGCTAAACTATTTGTTCAAACGGCAATTACTTAAACACATTTTAATAATTAAAAAATATATATAATTATTGGCAGAATTGGAGTCCATTTCAAACAAAAAAGATCTATGCCCTCTTATTTGTCCCGTCCATAATATAACGAAAATGTCTTAATAACTAAATTACTATGTTATTTCGTTCTCCATGATTATCTAAAAGAAAGCTGCACAAAATATATTTCTGATTTAAAATTTTTTATTGGTTTTCATTACTTATTATGTTGAAAAACATTTTTCTTTAAATGTTTTTAATTCCAGATCTCTGATTCTGAGACGGACGAGCTGTGCCGTCAGCTGGTGGAAATAAACAGAGACCTCATTGTTTTGTTACACAAACTTGACGAAATTGATTATCTGCAGAATTTACTGTGAAAAAGTAATCAATCCTGAAATAGAAAGTTAAAATGTGATCGTTTAAAAGATTCAATACATAAAGGTAATATATTTAAAATGTTATTCATGTATTTTTACATATGTAATTTGTCAGACGCGAAAATATAGAATAATTTTTTTACTAACCACAAATTATTTGATGTATTATAAAACTTCCTGAATACAAACTAGACAAAATGAAAGAATTTCAATTTCTAAGAATACTCCAAGTGAAAAAAAACATCTCTACTAATACACAATGACGGAGCAAACCTCTTTTTTTAGGCAAATGGAATTGATAGCTAAAGTATTTTGGTGCCTTAAACGTGTTTTAGAGTATAAAAATTAATGTGCAAATACAGTTTGAAAAATAAGAAGAATAATATTCAGATCATTATCAAAAACAATTATTGCGAGAAAAAAAAAAGAATCGTCCTTTTAAAAGATTGGAATGCTGAAAACAAATTATATTTTGATATAATAATTAATTCAAATTTATTAAATGTAATTGAATGGAATACCGAATTTAGCAAATTGAAGTATGTGTGTAGAAATTGTACAGAAAATTGAGGGTTGGGAAAATGATTGTTTAAAAAAAATTAGAATTTTACTTTAAAGCAATAAAAATATTACGAGAAACAAATCATATATTATATTTGTATTTTTGTCCAAAATCATTGTGTGCAATCAACTAAAATCCGCCAAAAATTGTAATTTGGACAAGAATGCCTAATAATTTACGACATTGATTTTATTTTAACTGAAAATGTGTTTCATTGATACTTGAAAGTAGTTTAAGGTGTCAGCCATAAACATTATATTTTTTTATTAACATGATAGTTAATTTACAAATATTCACGGCATCGTAATAAAAAATACCCTAAACAGTGAGGGTAGTAAAGGCTACGCCCAGCCCTTGCTAAAATAAGTACATGCTCGTGTATCAATTTAATAAAGCAAGATTATTTAAGTCATTATTAACATATTTTATTCGTAACTGAAAAATAAATAAAACAAATTCATAATTTTTTCATAAATAATACGAACAATTATGTTTTACAAATATAAGACGAAACTCATTACAAAATTAGAAATTACTCTTTTATATATATGTAAGTTACAGCAATTAGAATTTAGAACACTAAAATGTTTGGGTGGAGAAAAACGATTAGGACTTTGAAGCTGAACGTTAAGCAATTTATTGTTTCTAAGCGGACGACCTAACCAATTACGTTTAATTAAGTGTCTGTAAAGTTATGCATTGTGGTTTCCTCTTCGTTATCAATTAGCGGAAATGTACGGCGTTAAAATATCTCTGTTATAGTTTTATATAAAATAATTATTCCGAGATGTTTTGAATAATTTCTTTTCTCTTTTCAGCTCACTAAATCCAGTTGACAGTTTCTGGAATTAAGGATTCTTGGAAGATGTACTGGAGCAAGATTAAATTAAATAAAAACACAACAAGCTCAAACCTCAATAAATAAGCAATAACATCCTCATAAACTAAAATATCTCTGCAATATATGAGTCACACACACATGAAGACAATAAAGACTGATGAAATGAAAAACCATGAAGTACTTCACCACTTTCAAGAAATAGAATGGCTATCACATCTCAATCAATCTAAGTCTTTAAAATATTCCTTCCTAACTATCCGTTTTAAGGATCTAGAATACTGAATTACCGAAGTTTGACTAAATATAAGTACCATTTTTCAAGTTTCGACACATGCACTGGAAGAAAACTGTGCCTTTAAAACATGCACGATTCGGTTTACGAGAGAAAAGAACGCCACACTAGAAAAATATCTGTAATAACCGATGACGTTTCTGACATCGATTCCATCCAAATTATGGGCAGTCAATGAATAGAGTTCACAGGTGGATTGGCAGCTAAATTCATCATCTCAAGATTTTCTACCAACATACAAACAAATTTGGAAATTCTGGCAAACTTTATTTCATAAAAAAAATCGGTCGATGCCTTGGCATAGGAGTAGTGCATCTTTACGGTGATCTTGGCACTTAAGTTTGAGAACCGGTTCGGGCATGGGTGTTTTTCATTTGCTGTATCTGTGAGATGTGTGAATGTGCCCCCCTGTAAAAAGGGGTTTGTGCAAGCGAATGTGATGCGTGGGTTTTGCTTCCAACATACAAAC
This sequence comes from Argiope trifasciata, assembly GCA_026543055.1. Lineage (NCBI taxonomy): Eukaryota > Metazoa > Arthropoda > Arachnida > Araneae > Araneidae > Argiope > Argiope trifasciata. The sequence continues at coordinate 1,132,165 of JAPMOQ010054910.1, forward strand.
TGGGAATTTCTAATTTGCTCTAATACATAAAAAAAAGCTGACGATTCCCTGGCATAGAGGCAAAGCGTCTTAACTGGGATCTGGGTCTTGAGTTCGAGTCCCAGTTCTGGCATGGTTGTTTTTCATTTGTTCTGTATGTAAGATGTGTGAATGTGCCCCCCTGTAAAAAGGGGTTGTGCAAGCGAATGTGATGTGTGAGTATCTAAAGGAACTCTAAGCCCTAGTTCGCGCTACTGAAAACAAAAGAAGCACCCTTGGCATAAAATCTTGAACTTCGTCAGCGAGCTTGAACTTGACAAGTGCCATTAGAAACAACAACAACAGGAAAACAGTTTCTAAATATTATGAATGAAATCCGTATTCAAATATTAGGAAAATGTCTTCTAAATGGATGTATTAAAATTTAGAATAACTCTCGTCTATCAAGAAGGCAACAAATCTGTTTAATCTTATCGAAAAATGGCATCTCAAAAAATCATATCTTATAATGTCCTTTGTCTACACTTGCGATAGTGGTACGAAATATTTTAATTAGAACATGATTTGCAACCTCGTCATTTGAAAACATATCGTATATTCAACATTTCTGATAATCTGAAAAGCTATAGACCTCGCAAAAGTCCACTTATTAACCTGTGGTTAAAATGCCAATCATTAAAAATGAAACGTGTTCCTGAAACCGAACAGAAATGTGGCTTCCAACTGAAATTAGTTCACTTTAGAATAACTGTTGGATCATCCACGTGAGGAGAACTGAGTCACATTCTGGATATTACCTAAAAGTATCAATGATCCAAAAATCTTCGAAACATTGACGATTTTCTAATAAATAAAACAAAGCTTTATTACATATATACTGATATTTTTTAATCTTGTATATTAATATGAATTTAAAGCATGCAAAGAATTTGCTTAATCTTCAATGTATAATATTGTAAATAATTTTATAAATAATCGTAGCAATATCATCAATATAATGACATTTATTGCTGAATTAGTTCCTGTTTATTGTTGCTGCTTCTATTTATTCTTTATTTTCTGTACTTAGATAAAACATCTTAGTAAAATTTACCCGACTAGCTATCAGAAAGGAAAGCAATTAAATTAATGGTTGTCTAATTTTTAATTTAGTTTTTTGAAACGTCATAACAACGTAAATTCGTAACATGAATAAATGTTATCACGAATTTCCTATCCTCATCCGTCGGGTTCGTTTCTTGTATAGCGGTTGTGTACGGTGTGAGAAGATAAACAGACAATGATCAATCCTTTAGTAGAAGACACAAAAAAGATGACATTTATTTTCAGGTCGAAGCACAAATACGACAAATGTTAATAACACAGTGACGACAATTATTTACAGCCGAGACGAACACACAGCAGCACACAATAACGACAGTAGCTCACAAGTAGTAACAATATCCACAGCACTGGCTATTGAACTCGATGCTGCTTTCTCACTATGCTACAAGGCTCTAAACTCAATTCAGCAATAAGCTTGGCTCCTCCGGTTCTTCTCTATCCTATGTAGGACTCATTATCTAACATCGATTCCCACAACTCTGCCGGAAACTTGAAACTGTTGTCCTTATATAGTCCTTTTATAGTATAGTTAATGTTTGGACCAATCAGGGCGTATATGGATGTGTCTCGGTTCTAATGTAAGAATCGTTAAAATTCTCAAAGTTTCTTGAATTATCCATTTTGTCGCCAAACTCGCCAAATTCGGTGCCAAGTTTGTGGCCTGTACAGAATACTGTAAATCATTCTTTTCGGTGATTGAACCAAACATGTTGGGACGCAGCTTCATAGATTCGTAACAATATTTTTAATTATTAACTTTCGAAAGGCCAGTAGCACACTTTAGAATTTTTTTTTTACTGTAGAATTTATTTCGTTTATTCGTAAATTCTGCCTATATTTTTAAACCACAGATTATATAAGTGATTTTGCACGATGCAGTTTTCCTGAATGACCTAACTAACGAATGCATCAGAAAGATTCGATAAAAAAAAAGCTCAAAGTTTGTTTGAAAGTAATGAAGACTTCAGCAGGCAGTTTTGGTAAAAATTGAAAATTGTATACTTCATAGCTAATACGAAGGAATATTTCTTTTTCTTATTTTTTTAATTAAAGGAAAAGAAATTAGTAAAATCTTTACATTAAATTATGATTGGTTATGAGAATTTCTAACTAATTCTAGCTTATTCCTAACTTGATGCTGAAAAGATCATTGATTCTAGATAATATTTTGACTATTCCTATTTAAAAATCCTTTTTTATCACAGTCAGATTAAACATTTGTGATTTATCATGAATTTTTATATTCCCGAATTCTGTTTTTTTTTTCCTTTTCTTTTATTTTTCAATCACCCATCCAAAGAAATTGAAGGAAAATTTGCTAGGCAAATTAAAGGAATACGTATAAGGATCTAAAAATAATTTTTAGTAATTCCGTCTGATTTTTAATATGAGAAAAACAAGATATTGTTACCCATTTTTGGATAATAATAACATATTCACATAATAATTCTTCTGAATGTCATGATAGTTTAATAAGAGTCTTCCTTGAACTATCTTTAAAGTCAATTTCGAATTTTATCCAATAATGTATTTAGTTACTTTGAACCCATAATCAGTACATTTTATTCTTTTCCTTTTCCTTTTAGATGGTACAGGATATATCGCAGAATCTGTTGTATGCGCACAATTAAAACCTAGAGTCCTAAAGGATTCTAACGGTAGAAATAGAAATAGTACAACCGCGTTTTGCATCTATAAATGGTTCGATAGAAATATGGTTTGATAGAAATATTGTTCAAAAATAGAATTACTATTGTTGGAATGATAAAGTATTTATTTCTAAGGCAGTATTAAAATATTTCTTTTAAGATTGTTTCGAAGTTAATGTGATAAAAGGGCAAAATTAAATTCCTTAATGGCATCAGACTCCAGATCAGCTTATTTAATCTATTCTCATGACCTTAAATAAATGCTTAAAAATTCCCTTAAATCAATAACTTTCTTCTAACATGGATATAACATATCAATATGACTCTCACTCAATAAATGGAAAACCGGATTTTTTTCTAGTTAAGAATTGAAACCAGTAGAAGGGGTATTTCACAAATACTCTCGCATAATATCTAATAAATTTATTGGTTTTTCGTTAGTTGCATTTCCTTAATGAATAAATAATTATAAAAGTAATATTACCGTATAAGCGTTATCGTGGTTTCTTTTTGTCAATTAAATGCCGAGGTGCAATTAATATATAAATATCAAAAAGGCCCATAACGGAAATGCATTCAAGCTCTGGGCGAATAATAACAACTCTGACACAAAATTACTACTGTAATCATAAAATCGCATACCAAATTGCACACAATTATTTAAGTCACAGCTTTTTAGACTTATCGCGTTTATACTGTGGGTAAAAAGTTTTTTCACGCAGCTATGGCTGTTAATGAAAGATTAATTTTTGACATAAAATAATTTGTTTTGACAATTAAAATTTGATAATTGGTTTAACACATTTACATTTAATATTTATGAAAATTATAAAGAAGAACTATGGAGGAAATTTAATACGTCTATTGAAAAAATAAAAAAAGCTATAAATAAGCAAAAAAAAAGTTCCATTTTTAAAAAAAAAGTAATTTAGACAGTACATGTACTTGCATGTACGATGCACCGTACACCTATACAATAAATGAAGGTACATTTCTAAATGCATTTACATTTTTCATGGTGACCAACTTGATTTCAATGATCGGTAGACCTAAATTTGTTCTTTGTCACTTCTCTGACACATAGTGGCACAAATCCCATAATATTTTCACTTTCTTTCTGGAGAAATTTCGCTCCTAATGTCTTGAAGGATTTCTTAGAGTTCAACCTTGTTCTTTGTGTCAGAATTTTTTTAGTCCTCGATTAATTTCTTCCCATAAATGTTCTGTAGGGATTAAGCATGAAGAATGGAGAGGACTATGGAATAGTGGTTTTAAATGATAAAGACATTACTCTTGACAATTTTCTGCATTGTTTAAAACTTTTTTTAGAATGTCTAGATATATGTACCTACGGATACTAAATTTTGATTCATAACTAAAAAGGACAGATTCCCAAAAAGATGGAGATTTGCATGTATACTTCTTTACAAACTCAAGAGGTTTTGTTTTTTTCTGCTGGAGAGTCTTATAATAACTTTCTAACAGGCAGCATGCCTATTATAACCTTCTTTTCATTAATATTTCTAACCATTTGAGGTGCGTCTTCATGTTATAATCAATCATTAAATCAGTTGCAAGTTGAGGTACCCTGGTACCCGAGATTATCTTGCACCTCACACATGATATTAACTTTATGCAAGCAATTTAACTTGCTGAAATGTTTGCTAAAAATCTCTATCCTGAAATATATACAGCTCATGGTGTCTTTTAATTATATAATGCACAATAGCTTTTGGTTTGTTAGATATTTCAATGGGTTTTTTTTTCGAAAGATAATCTATTTTTTCAACACTGAATCACTAACTCCCCAAAGGCTTTCTGAGCCTCAATTTTCAGATGATCAACTGGAAATTGAATTTGAATATGCTGTATCATTTTCTTTACTCTGAAAACCCAGCAGACTTCGAATAATTACTTGGGTCAGTTATAAAACAAGGAGAAAGAATTTACATATTGTGTACGGAAACTTTTTTGCATGATATTTCATCATTTATTTTTTTAAATGCAAAAGTTATTGCTACATTTTGTAAAGAAAGAGAAATTTATTATGAAACTTCTTCACAAAGACTCATATTAACCATATATAAGTAGTTTATACGGATAAAATGGAAAGAATAGGAAATAGGCTTGTTTATTTTTATTATAGTCTTCTATACCGTAACTCATTTTACCCATTGTATATTTGGGAAATAACAGACCGACAAACAATCAACATTTTAAAAGATACAATTTTGAATTTGACTTAATTCTACATTTTAGATTTTAAATCTGTATTCCAGTTTTTATCCATCTCTGGCAACGTATATTCAGGAAGATAGACTTTCTATGGCTTTAATTAATTCCATTTTTTCAGAAATTTACTAGTTTATTTTAAAAATATTATTCATACAGCTTACAACATTTTCCAGTTAACAAACAAGCATGATTTCAAATATGTGTTTTCTGAACTAAAGTAATTCTGAAACGTTTAGATTCGTTTATATCTTGAGTTCGATTTTATTAAGATAATAATTCTTTCATTTTTTAACTATAAAGTAAAAGCACAAACATTCAACATACCGTATAACTAGTTGTCATACAATAATTTCCACTGACAAACGATTTCATTAACTAATAGTTTGAGAATCAGCTAATAAATAGAATTTCGAATTTCGAAACTGTTCTTCAAAGCAAATTATAAAAAATGGAATAGTGAATAAATAAATAAAAGACGATCTTGTAAACGCGTGTCATGTAAGCTAGTCTTCACCTTTACCAAGTAGATTTTTTACCTTACCAAACTTACCCAGCTTTATCAAGCAGATGTGACTTGATTGCCATTTTCTTTTTTTTTAACATTCCATGCAATCACATCCTAAAACTTGGTGAAAAAACTATGCCTCATGATTCGTAGCCATCTCCCTTACTTTATATTTTGTTCATTGTTTGAACAATAGTATTGAAGAGTGATTTCTGCTATAGGCTTTCAGAAGATTCAATCTTCTACCTACATCGCTTTAGCTGAAAAACTAATGAACTAGTGTAGTTACAGTGGCATATTCAATTAGTTAAATTGGTTTAAAGCAAGAATATTGAAAGTTGTGTACTTCATGTAATCAAAATGTTAATTCCTTGTTTTATTATTTGTTCTGATTTTAGATAAAATTTTGTAATAAACTCGTATTTACTTTCTCATAAACAGAATGGTTGTAATGAAAATTCCCCTATGAACAGCATCCTACAACGCAAACGGGTTGACGGGTTGCAATGAAATTTGGTGTATAGGCTATACACGAGATGCGTTCACGGAATTTCGAAAAAAAAATAGTTCCAAAGTATCGACCAAAGGGCTCTTTTTCCGGAAAAACAATTTTTACACAAAAAAAGACCCAAATAGAATATAGAAATAATCTAAACAATCCAAATCAAAAATTATGAGTAGCGAATGGAAAAACCAGGAAACACTAAACCTTATCGCTTCATGTGCGAAGCAGCACCACAACTGATCAGTTACGATTTGCTCTTGAGCACATATTATATTTACTCGAAATTTTACAGGTGAATGAGGGTGGTGGAGCACCTTTCCCTACATCATACTGGACACGTTTAGCAACTGCTCCGCGTATGCAGTTTCGTCCTGATCCGCTATTGTTTCTGCAAACTGAACTGTTTTTTCTAGACATAACACAATATAACGGAATCTTGTGCCCCCGGTCCCTATAACACTAAGTTATCTAACCAGCGAGATGGGCAGAGAATGGAAGGAAGGGAATGAATAAATAAATAAAATAAAGAAAGAAGGAGACGGCAAACCATCCAGGTATCTCCAGAGAGAACCCCGTTGGTGTGAAATCCTACACGACAGTGTTCAATTTTTGGTGAAATAATAACTGGATGGAGGGAACAATAATACTTAAACAAATGCGGACTATGTGATAAACTTACAGAAAAAAGAGAATTCTAACTAAAAAGAAAAGATCAAATACTAAGACTTCTTCAGGGCTACACAACAGCTGAGAAAAAAATGCCAATCAAAATCAGACGAAATTAAAACTTCAAAAGTTCCTTGAATGTGCGATTCTCAAAAAGGAAAACAAAACCACGTTACCCAGACGAACGTTACAGATTTTTGACTCTGCAGGGATTGTTTATTTGCTGATACATGCCACGCAGATATTTTCAATGTTTTTCTTAAACAGCGTTCTGTTAATTTTTACTCGCCTTTATTTAATGTAGTTCGATGCCAAGGTGATTCGAAACTCTCAGTATCTGTTAATACAGTTTCTGTATTCCTTTTTGCAGGTTTGTTATGTTAAATTTTATGTTTTTCCCGGAAAGGGTACCCTCTGATGGACATGTTACATCTATTTTTACCCCACGAGTATAACCTATATGCCAGTTTCGTTGCACTCCGTTCTCCCGTTTGCGTTGTAGGATGCTGTTTATAGTGGATGCCTAATTATAACCACCCTGTATTTAATGTATTAAAGAAAAAAAAATTATATATTTCGAAAAATTCAAATTCGAGAGTTAGACGAATCCCCATGTTAAAGACCTCTCTGACTCTGATAAACATAGCTTTGGAATTATATCTATCAAACAATACACAAGTGTGTGAACAAAATAACTCAAAACTGATTTGAGCCACACAGAGGAAATTTAATAAATGAACTAAACACCAAATTTGTAGATTTCTATCAATTTTGATCTTAATCCAGTCAGACCAGGATCATCCGCCCAACATTCGGTGTACAAGTGAACATATTAACGAGACAATAATGAACGCTAGAAATAGGGAAATTGACAGTATTTCTCCATATCACATTCAGAATCAAATCCAGCAAATGCTCAACTGTCTGTCAGTTTATACCTTTAAAAGAATGTAAACTCTAAAACACAAAGTCGCAATGACTTAAATAAATAAATGAAATTTTGTGTGTAATTTTATTACTAAAATTGTAATTAATGTGAAATTTTGGTATCAATCAATCTGAAAAATTGTTTCCATAATCCATTTCAATTTTCTGGCACTTACGTATTAACCGCATGCTAAAGATTAATTTTCAAGGATCACACGGTACTATATTAGCGTCAGGGATCGATAGGTCTTAATTATTTCTCACAATCGCCATGCAATCAATATACAAGTACTGATTTTCTTTACCATATCTCGAAGGTGGGTGAATTCTTATAAGTAGATATCTGAAAAAATAATTCTGACCATTTATTCTTTTAAGGACTTGGCCCAAAGTACTTAATTTTATGTGAAAATGAAGGCGATTATACTTTCATTTAGGATAGGTCAGATAAGAAGGACAACACCTGAGCAACACCTATCTCTAGACCAGACGGAATGTGATTTAAGGTGTAACAGGACACAAGGAATGTTATTAGGGGCGCCGGCGCCCGGAGGGCGCCTTCCCCGATCGGCTGAAACTTGAAGGCACGGCTACTTCGTTTGGACTGGAGTACGGCAGGTCTTGGAATGAGTAGAGTAGACAGGAGATTTTCTATAAGCTGGATTTGCGGTGATAGCTGGTGGACCAATCAGGAGCTTGGCTTTTGGCAGTGGGAGTAACAGAAAATTTTTCGCTTACTATAGAGTGGGTGCGTGGAGGATGGGGTTGCGAGTTGAACTATGATTGGGCGAGATGGTTCAGGGTGAGTTTGGGTTATTTTTAAGACTCTTATTAGGATAATCTGGATTGAAGTTAGATTTTTATTGTGATTAAGTTTAGAAGATACAAAATGAAAATTGCTAAAAAAAGATTAGATAAGGATGCATCTAGGTCTTCTTGTATTGGGTGTGGGGGAGTAGATTTCAATTTCTTTAATAGCTGGGTTATCTATGTTTTCTAAATCTGTGAAAAATTTTGTTGCAATTTTAATGATGAATTCTTTAATTGAAGTGATGTTTAATGCGTGGCGAATGTCCTCATTTTTCATGAACCATCTCGCTTTAGTGATTTGTCTTAGAATTATGTTTTGGCACCTGTCGATGATGTTGAAGTTAGTTTTTGCAGCATATGCCCAGACTGGGCAGGCATAAGTGAGGACAGGTCTTAGCATTGCAATATAAATAAGCACTTTATTTTCCCTGCACATTTCTGAATTCCGAGCAATTAGGGGGTATAGTTTACGCGAATTATCTCGGAATTTATTTTTAATGTAGTTAATATGGGCTTTCCAAGTTAAGTTTTTATCCATAATTATGCCTAGATATTTGGCTTCCTGAGACCAGGGAATTTCAGTTTTATTTATTATGATTTTGGTCTTGGGTTTTTTTATTCCTTTTGGTGAATAGGACAGCTTCAGTTTTTGATGCGTTGATGGCGATTTTCCACTCGTTGAACCAGCTTTCGAGGTCTGTGATGTGTTTGTTTAGTGCGTGAGTAATGTATCTTATGTTTCTGTTTTTGGCCAGTAACGCGGTGTCGTCAGCAAAAATGCATAGTTTTGTGTTCAAATTTTGTGGTATGTCATTTATAAAAATTGAGTAGAGTGTTGGAGAGAGTTTTGCCCCTTGTGGGACGCCTGCTTGGATATTGCGAAGTTTGGAGAGTGTGGCGTTGACTCTGACTGTGAATTTTCTGTTAAATAAGAAGGAGAAAATAATTTTAATGAGAGGGGGTGGAGTTTTATATTTAATAAGTTTAAAAATAAGTCCTTCTAACCACACTCTGTCAAATGCTTTCTGTATGTCAAGGAAAACAGCACCTGTGTGTTCTCTTTTTTCAAATCCTGAGGAGATAAATTCAACTGCTCTTAGTAGTTGATGTGTAGTTGAAAGTTTGGGTTTGAAACCAAATTGGAAGGGGATTAGAATGTTGTTTTCATTTAGATGGGTATTAAGCTTTTCAAGGATAAAGTGTTCAGCAATTTTGCTAAGATTTGGTAATAGAGAGATTGGTCTATAATTGGAGGGGATAGTAGGATCTTTTCCAGGTTTGAGAATAGGAATCACAACTGCTGTTTTCCAGGACGTTGGGAAGTGTTTAAGTTTAAAAATTAGAGTTAGTATATGATAGAATTTAAACAAGGTAGTGAGGGGGAGATTTTTGATGATTTTATTTGAAATACCATCTATGCCTGGAGCTTTATGGGTGTTGAGATTTTTGATGGTTTTCAGGAAGTCAGTAATTTTGGGTGGTTCAATTTCTGTGGTGATTTCAGTATTGAGAAATTTGTCGAGAGTAGTTTTGACTAGGTTTTCGGTTTCTTGGTTGTGCATGTTATTTAGTGTGAATTGTTGTTCTAAGCTAAGTGCAAGTGTTTCTGCTTTGTCTGTGTTGGAGATTGCTTTACCGGCCTGGCCATTAAGGGCTGAAATTTTTGTGTGTTGTTTTCTCATGTGTTTGGCTGTGTTCCAGAGCGAGTTATCATTAGGTTGTAAAGTTGTAAGTTTATTGTTCCAGTCTTTTTGAATTGCTTGTTTTTTAGTTTTTTCTGTTAGTCTGTTGGTTTTATTATATTCTCTTTTTAAAGCTGGATCACGAGTGGTCTGCCATTTTTTCCTGATGGAGTTCCTTAATTTGTAAAGTTTTTGAACTTCAATATTAATGTGTTGTGTTTCTGGGTCTATTGCGCGTGAGTTTTCATTGAATGAGTTAATTATTTCATTGGAGAATTTTTCAACTAAAATGTCAAGTTCTTGTGTATTGTTAGCTGTTGAAGTGAGGTTGGTGTTTTGTAGTGTGTCTTTTTTAAATTTGTTCCAATTTGTTTTAATTTTGTTTGAATTTTGTGGAGTTTTAAAGCTGAAATAGAAGTTAAGAATAATTGGGTTGTGGTCTGAGTTAAGTTCCGGGACCGAGGAGATGTCATATGGAAAAAGGTGTAACAGGTAACCTTGGTAACCTTATAAAGCGGCTCTTTGGTGAAGTCGGGTCTCGAACCTGAAACCCTAAGGCTCAATAGGCGAGGCCACCGCGGCTTTCATTAGCATGCAGGATTTCTTGTTAACATTTTTGGAATTGAATTGATAGAAATTATGTATTTACTTTTGAATCTCCAGTTTTTAATTCATTTAAAACACTTCCATCATTTTTAATTTTAATCTTTAATTCTTCATCTTAAAAAATAGATAATCCCTTAATAATTGCAATACATTTTTAACAAGTTCATTAGTCTAATGCATGCGTAGGATTTGGATCCCAATATTAATAAGATTCTTATTTCTTTCTGAGTTGTAATAAATATTATAATATCAAATAAGACAGTAAGTGGGAATCACAGGAGATTCGCACGATCTTAATCTAAAAAATCAGCAATTTAAAACCCGTGTCGGATACGGCATGGTATGTGATGGGGTTAGCATGCAGGATGAATATTTGATGCAATCGGGTTTGAACCTGGAAACTTTTCAAAGTTAAACTTGCGTTTATTACTATGCCAAAACAGCTTCCGAAATGATGATGATTATATCTCTCTTCATTTTTCAACATCACTTTCAGGGCTTATTTATATGTATTTTTAACAGCTTAAAAATAGAATATTATTAAATGATTCTTTTATTTTTAAAATTATTTTCTATACCTGTTGAATTTGCTTCAGATATTTCAGCAAGTTAGAATACGAATGTTTTAGGTGTGAATCCAAACATCAATCTGATCTTTTCTTTTCGATCCCCATATTTTCTGTCAGTTGCCTGATATAAATTTTGGAAGAAGAGAACGATGGATGACCGAAGTCTATATAAACAGGTGCCAGTAAAACACACTTCAATTTCAACTAGTTTCAATTGTGAATTTCTTCGCATAAATTTTATGGGAGGTCTCAATTTTGCTTCTTAATATTTTTAACTCATGGGCTCCTCGTTAAATATTCGCCATTTCACTAATAAAGAAGTAACAGAATTTCGTTTTTCATATTACAGATAATTATGAGGTAAGATGATTTGTATGAATCGTTTGCACAATTTTTATGATATTTGTAGTTTGTGAAATTCGTTTTTATTCCCATTTGTTAAAATGCCAACTAGGAAGTTCTTTTAAATAAAAATTAAATCGGTCTTGGTTTTATTCCATTTTGAACTGATATTTTTTAGGAAACAAATGCCTTTTCTTTTTTGTTTATGCATTGATACATTTTTATATGAATTCTAAGTAGCGCAACTTATTATTCTTTTGCCTTTTCGAATAATTATCGTCTTTTAATACCCTAAGTTCAATGACACTCAAAATAAATCGGCAATTAGAAAATGTGGTGAGTATTATAAGGCAATTGCATTTGAAAGTTGAGTGAACAGTAGTTTGAGCTAAGTTGGTTTATCAAAAAGACGGGAGTTGACAGCAGCCTTTAGTACCCTGACGTAAGTTTTTGCGGTATTAAGATAACTAGAAATTCGGATGAAAGAAAAAATTATGTTATCTACCTGTGTACATTCAAATTAAAATATTATACTACTGGAATTTCAGAATAATATTTTCCATTTTTTAAAAATCCTTTGTGGGATTTTGTGCCTAAACAACATCCATGAAAGTACTTTCGAGGCTAGTATTTGCAAACCTTCAAATGCTGCGCAGTTTTAAATTTTGCTTGGTTTTCCTAACTTAAATTCGGAAGTTCTAAATACTGAAATTGTTCCTCTTAAAATTCAGCCCCAATTCAATGTTTTAATGTTATTTTAGTGTTTGCAACTTAAAGGTGCATATAATCATTTTTTGTTCTTTTTCCTGTAGAATTGACTTCAGAATGTTTCCTTCCCAAGGAACTTTGCCAGAATTATTAGAAGTGAGCTATATAACAAAACGCTGGCAGTCAGTCAACCTCGAGAAGTTTGAAAACTGTTGAGGCAGCATTCCAAAATCAGATTCTCTCGAAAAGCAAGCAACGTTTGTTACAATCCTATAAAAGAGCGTTGCCTCATTTGTGAATACAACCTATAATAAAAAACAAGGTAAACATTTATTAGTTTCATACTTTTGTATTTAAAAAATCGCTGGATCTCTTTAAAGTTTAATTTTTCCGTCAAAATAATTGATTTGTTAAATCTTCTTTGGTGGTCTTTATTTTAAGTAGCATTATTTTGCGACGATATTTATAACCTATATTTTATATTTCATATTTCCAAAGTTGTTTATTAGTCATTTATATTCGATGAACGATTATCTGTTATTTGCAAAGATCGCAATTTTTAAATTGACTGTATACCAACAAAATGCAATGTAAAAAATTTCGATCATCCTGCTCTTTAATATTGATAGTTATTTCTGACAGAAATAAAATGTATAATACTGGAAACTATATAAAGTACTTGTAATAAATTTGAGTGGTGTGATATTTTTTTGCTAAGCTAGTTTAAAATTAGCTTTGTATAAAAAGCAAGCTATAGGGATTTTGTTTCAAAACGACTGACAGAATTTCATTATTTTCAGATCTCCAGTTTTCAGAAAGAAGTTTACAATATAAAAGGAACAGTTGCATTTGTGTCCGGTATTCATGTCGAGATGTTATAAGAATTTCGGACATTACAAAGTATATGAACGAAGTTTCAAGTTTTGAAATTCGGTGTAATACCGGGCAATAAAAGGACAGTCGACATGCGCATAATACAATGAATGCTGTTTCTATAAAGTACAAAAAGTTTCTTCAGAAAAATCGCATCTGATTACAAGTAGGACCACATGATTCCGGAATCCTAGTAGGTAAAGCGTAATTTTCAGAATAAACTGTTAAATTAAGAGTAATAGAATTATCTTAGTATTCGAGTAATATATTTAGTAATTATGCTTGGTAATTAAGAGCTGTCTTAGACTTGTTTTCTAAATTGTAGTGATCAGTACCAATTGAATAACGTGCAAATATATATAATTATATAATCTCCAAATTATCAGCTGATAGTTTGTTGATTTAGAAGAAATGATTTTTTTGTAATTGAAAAAATATCTGTATTTCTGCTAAAATTAAATTTATTAAATGAATTTGTGTATTTAATGATATCTATTTTTGATGGATTTAAATTCAATTTCATTATTAGATCATTTCTATAACGTACGTCCCTCTTAAATTTTGAAATTCTACTTGTTATGAAATTGTAAATTGTAATTTCTGAATTTACAGGGAGCAACAGTGTATTGCAGAAGAATTTTTATCAATTTATATTTCATTTTTTTAAATTAAAATTTTCCCATTGATTCACCCATTAGTGATTTATTTAAGTAAATAAAAAATAAGAACCATAAAGCCGGAGGTTAATAGAAACTATGGAGAGCTTAACCTCTCCTGCAAATTGACAATCAATCCCTTTTTTAATAACTCGCGTTTTACAGTTTAATCGTGTTTATTGTTACGATTATATTTTTTATATTGTCATCATGTAACATATGGCGTCCATTCACCTTGTTTGAAAAATATTTGAACTAATTTGCAAACACCGCATCTAAATGATTTTTCTTTAAAAAAAAATATATTCTGGTTATTAAAAAACAAAACACATTATCTATATTGGCTTTAAAATACTTAAGCTAGTGACAAATAACCGTAAAGGGTAATGGGAACAATGGAGAGTCTAAAGAAAAAAAAAACAATGGATTATTTTCATTTTGAGCTGAAATAATGAAATTAGGATTATAAACAGGAAGCAAATGCTTCAAAGCAATTTGATAAAATAATTAAGGCTAAACTTACTTCATGAAAATCGCTATTCTAGATTTGAAGATCAGACAAAAACATTAACACTTTTTTGGGTTGTAATTTTGAATTTCTGCAATTGTGAAAGAACTGAAGCATAATTAATTCTTAGTAAAGTATTTTTGAATCTAGCTATTCCCGTTGGATAAGTGCAATGATAAAATGAAATAACGAAAGCTCAAATTCTACAACTGCTTTACGAGTCGTTAAATTTTGTCAATGTAGAGACTTCGCAACGCGTTCCCTCATTATCAGTTTGTAAAACTAAGAATTTCTACAAATAAACTATGTAATTTACAAGAAAAAGTTTGCACCTCTTTCTAAATTAATAAATTGTATGATTGCAAATTTATTTCCTTGTATTTTTAAATTCAAAATAGCACGCAGCTGATGTACGCATGAGGCTTAGTGAAAACTTAAAACGGACTGTCTGGAGAATGTCATGTCGTGGCAGACATCTGAATTTGAAAGCGAATTTCCCAAAGTGCACGATTCTAAAATTGCATCTATTATATGCAAATATCAGAACTGATAGGTCATTGGTAGTAACTGTGGGTTGTCTAAGAAAGAACTGGATTCGCAATAGTTTTATCAGTAAAAGCAAAAGAAATGTAATTTGAGTAACTGTGTCAGGATCGGGGTTATAGGCTGTGTGCGAGTGGAGAGGACTTCTGCTATCGGCAATGGTATGCATGGAGTAATTACAGCAGTCTAATGCAGTGGGAATAAAAGAAATGTTGGCATTAGGGATACGGAATAGCATTTCTTGAAAAATTTAGCTGTAATTGTTGGATGTTTCTCTACCTTGCAATATATTTATTTCAAATGTAAGAGTTTGGAGTGAGAAACGTAGCGAGTGTATGTAAAGTTATGTATGTAAAGTGTGAAATTTGGAGGGTTTTGATGGCGTGGGTTATGTATGTAAAGTGTGAAATTTGGAGGGTTTTGATGGCGTGGGTTATGTATGTAAAGTGTGAAATTTGGAGGGTTTTGATGGCGTGGGTGATGTATGTAAAGTGTGAAATTTGGAGGGTTTTGATGGCGTGGGTTATGTATGTAAAGTGTGAAATTTGGAGGGTTTTGATGGCGTGGGTTATGTGTGTAAAGTGTGAAATTTGGAGGGTTTTGATGGCGTGGGTTATGTATGTAAAGTGTGAAATTTGGAGGGTTTTGATGGCGTGGGTTATGTATGTAAAGTGTGAAATTTGGAGGGTTTTGATGGCGTGGGTTATGTATGTCAAGTGTGAAATTTGGAGGGTTTTGATGGCGTGGGTTATGCATGTAAAGTGTGAAATTTGAAGGGTTCTGACCCGTGGTTTATGTGTGTGTGTTTGGAGTGAAATCGGGAAGGTATGGTCGGCGTGGATTATGTGTTACGTGGCACTTTGGAAATTAATAAAATACTGGCTTGTCAGCGTGCATTGAGATGAGTGATTATTGTGCCTCCTTTCTATTGGTGCAACTCAATACTTTGGTAGAAAGAAAATGGAGGAAAAGTAGTCCTTTTTATTGACGGGATGAACTGAAGTAATCGATCTTTGAAGTTTACTAAATTGCCAATATTATTAAACTGTGATAATGGTATATATATCTTTATCAATATCCATTTTGTGTAGATTAATTTACATGTATTTTATCTTGAACATTATAATATTTTTAAGTTTCGACATTTTAGAACTTCCTAAATTCTTAAACCTTCCTTCTATTTCTTAAACCTTTACTGAAATTCGATATCTAGCCTTTAGAAAATTAATATTTCCAGCATTGGTTAAAATTTTAGAAAAATTTGATAACTTTTAGTAATAGTTCGAGAAATCGAACTTTTTAGATTTTATTAACTCTTTATCCCAATTCAAAACACAATGGATATTCATTAAATAAATTAATTATAAAATTATTAATTATAAAATAAAGTTGAATGACTATTTTAAATTAGCCATTAAATCAGGAAAAACATCCTCAAATCTTAGTTCCTGAAATTATCATTTCTTATATTAGTCGATGATCAAAAGTGATTGTAAAACATTTGTTATTTTCTAAAAACAACCCACCACTTGTTAATTTTCTTGAAAAAAGGCAAAGTGAAATCCGAATGAAATGCAAAATTTAGTATTCTAAATAATTTTCTAGTCGAAATACTATAGTTTTCCGAAATTTTTATAATGAACTGCTTTGTGAAATCGCTATCTTAACCAAATTTAATGACGCGTAAAAATGATTAACAGAATTTTTTAGAACCTGCGTTATTTCTTTTAATACTGCATTCCTTTGGTTGGAATTATTGGAATTTGAAAGGAAATTTTAAGAACAAATCTTGCTGCAGTTCAATTCACAACTCTTGAAATTGAAATAATAGTTCAAAACTTATTTGAAATTGTTCATGAAATCAGAAACCACATTAATTCTTTTGGTCATAAAATACATCATCTTTTGAATTAACATATCTGTTAATTGTCCTTTTAAATTCTTTGAACTATTTTCTTAATCTGTCATCCCCTGAAATTAAAAGGAAAAATAATCCAGTAAGATTAGCTATTTCCATCTTTATGCAGCAAGTGTCCACATTTTATGGTGAGACATGCCATATCTTGTGGAAACTTCTGTTTGACGTTATGCAAGATATCCATAAATTACAGGTATAGACATTTTGAATATCAATGAAAATAAGTGAAACAAATTCTTAGGTTAGACTTAACATTCTAATTGGATGAATATTCTACTTGAGACATCTGTTATTTTAATTCCTATATAAAATATCTTATTCCTATTATAAAATATCTAAACGATTTTGCAATTTTAAAATAAAGCGTTCATTTATAGTTTTAATAATAAAATCCTGTAATTCGCTGCTCGAGTCGGATGCATCTTTGTATGCAAAGGGATAAAATCAAAGAGATTGAAGAAGTATATCCAATTTATCGGACAACGAATTGCACCGAAATCGGAATAAAAAGTTAATCATTTGTAAATTTCTATAATGTAATTTCTAAAATTGTTCGCAATAAAAATCGTCCTATTTTAACCGAAATAAATTTCCAAATCAAATGCAGAAATTTGAAGGCCAAATAAAATTTCCCGATTGCGAAAAATCATATTTTAGAGTTGGTAAAAAAAATTCTTCCAATTAATATAATTATAATAATTTCCAATAAAATAACATTCTTGAATCTGATAATTTGGAGAGTTTTTTTATCAATAATTTATTTAATACATTAAAAATCCAAGTCAAAATTATATGCTAAATTGATAGTATAAAGTATATTTACTTCTGGTCCCATTAAAATAGAAATTAATTGCTGATTCCAAAATCTTGTGGTTTTTACTCCTACACTTTTATGAAACTATGTAAAGCATCTTCTGAATTGCTGCTGATAAAAAATAGAAAATTTAAATATTGATTTACTAGATAATTTTCTTTTATGAAAAATACTGAGTAAAGTTTGGAGCAATCAGTTTAAGGGCAAGTTAAATTTTGAGATATAGTATGTTTTCGAGCTATGTGACCAGCAAATAACTAAAACTTCTTAAGAGAATTGGTTTGTTTATAGCAGCCAAATTATGGTGCTAGTGCAATGTGTCTCTAAATTGGAGAATTGGTTAAACAAAAGGATTCTACCGAAAATAACGCTTTGACTGTATAAGAAGTGTCTTCTGAACTTGTGAATGAATAGGAAAACATAGGAGCCAGTTTACGGCTCTACAATAATGTAACGCATCTTCAGCTGCTCGCATTTTCAGAGATTAAATGCTTGATGTGAAATCTGTTGAAGTAACCGCCTTACAGTGAATGAAACAAACAAAATTTGAAGTGCTTTATAATAATCTGGAAACCTAAAATTTGTACAGCAGCTTTGAGGAAAGAATAAACCTATTAAAGATGAACATCAAAGTATAAACAGGAAATTCGTATTAAGATAAGTTTGTTAAACAAGAAATCGCAATACATTAAGCTCTGAAGTTGTAGAAAAACTTGAATCAGTTGCTTCTGAAACTTGACTCATGCGAGAGCGTGGCTGCTTCTAAACTTGACCAAACTTGCTATTTCAGATAAAGAAACTTCGCAATTTCACTATTATTCAGATGATTTTAACATTTGATGAGTTCTCAGCTTTTCAACTGCTTCAATTTTAGAATACCATTTCAAATTTTGGAATCGCTTTCTACATAATTTTAGTACAAGCATGGTCTCAACTCGCAGCTTTCAAGTCTAAAATATTTCCCGTCTAAATATGACGTCTTTTGCTGCGTACTGAGTGAATACCTCAAGTCCAGACTCATCTTTTGTGTACGTCAACCCTCCTATATCAAGAGAAATCGGGCATTTTCCTTTTCCTCGTTCTGAGACACGGTAAGTTGTTGAATTTTGGTAATAATGGTAGAAAAATGGATTCAGTTTTAAATACATAAATATTTTAATCTTTAGCGCATCTTTCCTACTCAGAAACTGATTGGAGGCTTATAAATTCCATTATTAGATAATGGATGTATAAACTATTCCGCTCTTTTTTTCTTTTGTCGTATGCGTAATAAAAATAGTAATCGTATAATAAAATGAAATCTCGATTTTGACGAGTAACCACGTTTTAGGCCTTAGAATCTGAAAATCTCATTTTTGGAATTCGTCTTTGTCTGATAAAAAAATTCAAAAATACTTTGAGCTAGATGAATGAAATTTCGTGTACGGACTTTGCACCAAATTCGCAGATTTCCAGCAATTTTGAGTAAAATTTGTTCAGAGGAAGTCCGACAAGCTAGATAGATAAAACGGTATGTATTTTTCAATTCCTACAAGAAGTTTCTTCCCTCTATATACTCATATATCTTGTTCAAATTTTCAACCTTTAATAAAATGCTTATTAGTTTATTTATCCACTCAAGTTCAAATACATTTTTAAAAACTTGTAGTGGATGGCACTTGTTGTTATTACAGTTTTGTTTCCAAATATCAATTCATTTATTGAATTTAATCCCTTTTTAATTTAATGTCTTAGAAGTTTGTAATGAAGATTAAAATTAACGAACAGTAGCTCAACTGTAAAATGCATGGAATTCAATATTTTTCACATGAAGGTGAAGAATGCGAGTTCAATCTTTACTAAAATTGATTTCTTGATAGTTATTTAACAAAAACTAAAATAAATAATTTCTTCGCTGAGCTGAGTAGCAATTGAATTTAAAAAAAGGATATTACTTCTTAGATATTAATTCTGTTCTATTTTGAACAAACTCCGTCAGACGGACTGGCCTGCCGATATTTATTTTCACAAACTCTTAAATGCATAGTTTAAAAAAATTTGTCATTGCAATTTTAAAGATTTGTTTCTGCTTTGAATTATGATTTAAATCGGTTGGGATTAAGACATAAAATACATATAAAAATACTTCTGTTCTAACACCATCCTAGAAATTATTTGCCAATGAAAATTGCCAAAGATCACACGCAAATAATCTCTATCGTAACTATTCTTCTATGGGAAGAGCATAACAATACACAAATGCATTTATTAAACGGTTTCAGAAAGACCGAGTATTTATTCGTCACGAAAAATTTGAATAGATTGTAATTCACTAGAGGATTGAAAGGGGTCGCGGTGGCCAGTAGGTAAGGTCTTGTCTTCAGAAGATGAGGTATGCTGTCTCGAAACCCGATTCCATCGAAGAATATCCTTATCTGACTGCAATTCAAAATTACGAGGTCGGTCCTAGGGTTGCTTTAAAATGGGACGCTAAAGAAACTAAATTATTGAAAATATTCTATTCTGTAATTTAAAGTTCTTTGCGAATGATTTTAGTTTTTGAAAATTGAATAAAAGGATATTTTTCATTTCTTGAAAGACATGTTCTTATTTCTGTTCTTTTCTTCGAAGGCGGAATCTTAAACTATACTAAATTTAAATACATCAATTACATAACACTGATCAGCAATCTGTAATAATATCCTTAGTATTTTTGGCCCTAATTTTTAATGAATTCATAAATAATGATTGCCAATTCAATTTTTTTTCAGATTTTGTTTGAAACAATAGAAGGTCTAAACAGAAGAGGATCTTCTCGTCATCTTTCAGTGAGGTTTGTTTTGAGGCGTCGGCAAATACGGGAATTTGCAGACCTTCAAGAACTTAAAAACTATGGATCGCCTGTGACTGGTATTGGTGACATCTTAGTCCTTTTCCACATGCAACATATTCTGTATGATAATCATTGCGATGAAAGTTAATACATGACTGAAATATCAGCTGCCTTATTTTCGAATAATACTGATGTTAATTGTTTCAACTATTTTCTTGAATTCTTGTAGCCCATTAGTCATAGTTGGCTGTTGGGCCATCGAGACCCAGCTATTGACTTCTCTTACATTCCTTTGTTAGTTCCCAAAAAATCGTTTTTTGAAACCCCAATTTAGTTTAAAAATATATTGGTAAAAGGTTATATATAAAATCTTAATCACTTTTCCTTTAATCAATATAGATATTTGAATTTCCTGAACTTAAAATAGTACATTTGTCATTCAATTGTTTTATTACAACGGTATTGCTCATTTTTTGTCCAGTATAGCAATAATGTTGGGTTTAAAATATCTAGCTAAAATATATAAGGAAACTGTGTAAAATATTACTTCGAAAGTAATTCTATGTTCTACAAAAAATATTTTTAGCTTAAGGGTATTAAATATTCAACAAATACCAGTCTCCCTTGAATTTGTAGAGTTAGGCTTCATATAATTACCTCTAAATATTATATTGATGATTAAAAATTATGTCCCTGAAACTTATTTATATTTTAAAACTTGCGGCATACAATAATATAAATCGCTGTTTATCAGATTTAATCAGTTCGTATAAATTTCATTATGAAAATATCAACAGAAATTGAATTACTAGCTACAAAAATAGAATGAATATTGCAAATTATTGTATATCACCCTTGTTCGTCTTTGTACCATGTTTTTACAATCCATTTTGTCTGATCTCTAGAATGATGCAGAGTAAAATGTTTAAATTCTCGGGTTTTTCAAAATGCGCATTTGCTGATTGTTGAACCTAAACAGAAATGAAATTAAAATGCCATGGAGTGTTTGTAATAGATTTGCAAGTTTGGTAATATTAAGACAAACTTAATTAAAAAATTTGATAGAAACTGATGTTTATCAACAAATTTAATGTAGTTTAGCACATATAATTTCTCTTTCAAACTTTTATTCGCAAAAAAAAAATAAAATTTACAATTGTATATAATTTCGCTAATTTTCACAATTTAATTTTGTGATAGATAGTATTCCTGTAATTAAGGAATTTCATAATGTTGCATAGATGTCGATTAAGTTAATTTATTCTTGTGTTTTATAATTATTACCGTTAGAGAAATGAATGCAAAAATATGTGGTAGGGATTTTAGTGACTTCAACCTTCAAATTTATTCCGTTTATGATAATAAAAGAAAGGCAGTAAGGATTTAATTTAAGACAAATATTTTGCAATGAGAAAAACATAAACAGACTTTTACTCAACTTGTCTCGTGGCAAAAATATTGTATATTGAGATATTTATGTCGAAGTAATAACAAAGGCATACCGCCTTATGTTAATATTTAAAAGATTCAGTATGATATTTTCTTTTAATTATTGATTAGATAAAATCTAAAAATATCAAGTTTAGATGGGTGTCAAGCATTAGTTAATTTATTATTTAAAGTATTTACTATATAATGCTAATATTATAATTTTAAGTTTACCCATTTATGTCTGAAATGAAGGAAATAATTCACATTTAATTATTATAGAAATCTATTAGTTGAATCCTTTTAAATATCTTTGAAACTTGCCCTTTATTTCTATCTGGAGTAAGTTCTAATCCTCATGCCTTAAGTCGAGAATATAAATAATTTCAACTTCTGTTCAATTTTTAAAAAATATAGTATCATAGTAGAAACTGTGTGCACGTTAAATAAAGTATAGTTAAATTCTAAATCTTTTAATCTTTCTTAAGTTGGGGATGACTGATTGGCTTTGCCGGCCAGACAATCAAGAATCCTATTAATTAAAAAAACATTTAATCATCATGCCTGATCATCATGATGATCAAAGTGTTTGAAACACGATTGTAAATTAAGAATAAACTTCTGGAAAAAAATTTATTTCTTTATTTTGTATAATTAACTTTTGCAAACTACACTTCATATGAAAATTTCTAGAAAAATATACTTGTATTTATGTTTTAAAATGTCACATGGATGCTTCTAATAGTAACAGAGCAGGTACAAGCTATTATTTAAAATTACTGTACATCATTATTGATACTTTAGCTCTTGAATAATCCAGAAGCAATTTTTTTTAATTCCTTTAAATTGCTAAATTTTTCTTATTTTAAAACGATTAACTAATCAGAAGTTAGAATAAAGGACGTTATAAAATAACTTAAAAATTAAAAACCATGTTTGAAGTGAACTTCTCTTTTAACAGTTGATTGCTCTATTTAATTCAATATTTTTTATGTTTGTGAAGATGAATTTCTGTAATTTTTTATTCTATTTTCGATATGCTAAAATTTTTAAACTTTGCACAAGCGTTCTAATCATTCAAACTATGCACTCAATTGCAATTCATTTATTCAATTATATTTTTTTCTGTGTACATAGCTCAATATTTTCTGCATATATTTCATATATTTTAATTAACGTGTATTTTCACATTGGTGGCGGCACCTATTAATACATTTATGAAACTAATTTAAAGAAATCAAAATGAGAATAATAAATATATTAAACTGATTAGAAAAAATGAAACAGAAATCTACCCTGTAGTACATAAATTCTTTTATTCTGAATGTATTCTTAAGTAGAGTAGTGACGGCAGATTTTGTTTATTTTAGCATTGTTTTCGAATATTCTAGAAATGTATGCATTTTTCTCTTTTAATGTTTTAATGTTCTTTAATTCATAATTGTCTTTATATTGTAGAATTGGAAATAAAATTCTTTTTTCACATTTTAGTTGTATTTTTCAAAGCTGCTACTATCTTGATCTAATCAAATAATTCAAATGGATTATATAATCGTATTTTTAAATTATCCGAGCTGTATTAAAATTGTTCAACCCTATGCAAAATATATGCATAACTCCTTTACAAGAGTTACAAAGTCTGTCCCTACATTTATTTTCATTGATTCTAGATTTTAAATAAATCGAATGCGGTTTTCGATTATCGAACTTTGATTGTTCTATTCAATTATTATAATTCAACTTTTATTAAATATAATATTATAAATTATTAATGCTTTGACTTTTAATAATTCTCCATAACCATTAATTTCAAGTCTATAACTGCGATATTTGGAAAATAAGATTATTTTAAAAACGTAAAAAAATAGAGTATTAATTGTGTGTCAAAAGTATCTAGGAAAACGTTAAGCCTTTTACACTCTATTCTTTCAAAATGATTAAAGAGGTTTTACATTACAATTAATGCTAGTAAATTCGCAAAATCGATCGTTTCTATCAAAGAGATAGACATCAGTATGAAATCTCAATTGAATTTCGATTATCGTCTTGAGGTTACAAAAAGAAAATTTTATGGATTTCGGAATATTAAATCCCGGTTAAATAGCGAGTGTGATAGTTAGGTTGAAAACTTTCCAAATTATATTTTAAATGGTCAGAATAAATATTTCGCCTAATATCGGTACCTTCTTCAAAAAAATGTTCCTCTTAACATAAGAAGCGAGAATATAAATCAGTTCACCAATGAAGTACATTTAGATTTTAAAAAATGTTATCCATCTGTTGATGCGAGCACATCTGAGAGCATTATAAATTTTCCGTTAGCTTTATTCCATTTACGTTATTTATTATAATATGGGTGTTCACCTTAAAGTTTATACGTTACATACTTTTTTTTTGTCTTGCACAATGCTCACTCGTAAATTATTTCGGATATATGCATTTGAAATAAAGCAAATATTTATCCTGATTTTGAAAATTTAATAAAATCTCTACATTAGAGATTAAACCTGAACAAACTTAATGGTTTTCTGTAGTACAACGTCAGTTTATAAATAATTGTAAAGGAGTGAATCATTTTAAGTAAAAATCCTTGATTCATTAAAAACTAAACATTGTCCAATTTTTATTTTACCTGAAGGGAGGTAATAATTGATTTCAAGCAGCTCGTACGCATATTTTTATGCTTCGAAGCTTTAATGAAATGCTTTTCTTGACAAAGAAATATACAATGAACATAATAGCAGCTAATCTGTTACAAAAATAGAGCTAAATATTGTTAAGATGCAGTAAATTAACACTTTTAAAGACCGCTTCTTTCTAGACGTATGTAAAATATTTTTGAGATTGGTTTAAGAAAGATAATTCCATTAATTTATTGGATAAATTTAATTTTCTTAATTATTGGTTCACAAAACTAATTCAATATGTAATGACAAAGCATACCATTTTGTGTGCGATACAGAAATGAAGCATTGAAATTTCTGTCTAAATAAATGTGTCAAAATTCATGCTAATCTACATTACTTTAAACAAAGTGATAAAATTGGTTCAAACCCTATACCTGCTTCATTCAAAATGAAATCGTCTGGTTTAGATAGATTTTATCCCAAAAACACGGCAGCCAAAACTTTGTAGAATTAAAGAAAAGCAACCCTACTGGAGAATAAATGTGAGGCAGTTGCGTCTTGTATGCTTGTATGAATATGCTGAATAATTCTTTAAACTACAACTACTCAAATTTGACTTGTTAGTACCTTACTATAATTGTGGAATAAGCAGATATTCATAAATACATTCTTAAAAATATTCTGATTGAATAAAAAAAGTTTCAGTTTTGGAAATCATATTATATTTTTATATTAATATACATTAATATAGGAATTGTATATAAGTAATATTATACCCTATTAATATAAATATTATCATAGAATATTAATAATAATGTAAATGGTTACTTGCTTGAATTTTTAACTTCTTTGTTATAATGCGGCGAGAAAGAGAAGAAAAAAAAAAGAAATGATCGTGGACCGGAAAGAACAGTGAAAGGGTTAAACGCTGAGTCAACCAGCATTACTCGATTATTTGAGTCTTCGGAGATTTGTTCAAATCTGCACTTCAAGAGCACAGATTCCCCTGAATTGTATTTGTTGTTCATCAATAATTCGTTCAACGTAAAGTAAATATTGATGGTAAAATTTAGATCTCACTCAGACATTAATATTTAATTTATTGTATAAAGTTTAACGCTAAAGTAATGATTTAAACAAACGGTCGAAGAAATGGTTCTTAATACAAAATTAATTATTCCAAAATCCTTCAGTTGGAAATTCATCTTAATTAGTAAAAGGCAGAAATTCGTAAGAAAAGGGAAAATTATCATTTATATATATTTAAAGGTTGCTTCAGATATTATTTACAAAATTTAGTTAAATATCTAATTTGAAAATGACTGCATCAAAACAATTTCACTGTTGATGTATACCCCCCTTGAATTGTACACGAATTCATACCAGGACAAGAGATCGCTGGAAGATAGAAGCAGTAGCTTCTGAGATGAAAGACCCTTGAGCACCCGAAGGCAGAAGTGGGACTCTATCTCATAGGAAGATGACAAACACACGCGTGCTTGCACAAACTTCACAGATTGAACTTAGCGTTTCCTCTTTCACACACCTCACAGTGAGAACCAAGGGTAGAGGGAACCAGGCTCTAACCAGGACTCGAACCCGGGACGCCCAGATCAGGGGTATCACGTGCTAGTCCGAGGTCTGGATACCGGCAATTTCAATGTAAATTCAAACTCGGATGTTCATCTAATGATATTTTTTCTCAAGAAACAATATTTAGGAGAAATTGTATGATTTCTTGGAAATATTTCAAAAATTCCAGTGCAAAAGTTTTAAATTTTATTTCTCGAACACCGAGAAAAAGTGATGAGTTAATAAATAAAAAGGTGTCAACAAATTTCCAACTAAATAATGTACTAACAATTTGCTCATTTTTACAACATATATATTGTTTAATAACAAGAATGATATTTCTTGTATTAAATTCTATTTTTGAAATCCACATTGTTAGTTGTAACAAAGGAGACATATTCCATTATTTTTAATTCAAAAGTGATATTTCTTTGCTTATGTAAAGTGCGATTTTTTCACTGCGAGTTTATTTTGAGACTTTTTGTGAATTCTTGATAATTTGCGTTTGCTTCTGTGCGTTAGTACGATCCTATGACCATGAAGTGGCTCAAGAGGAAACTGTAATGTATTTTTGCATATTTTCCTTAATATTCAGAATTTAATATAAGTCGACAATTTGTCTTCATTTACTGATTGCTTTCAAATTTGTTTGTCCTTTTGTAGAAATTTTTCAGTTCCCTTAATCTGAAATTTAAATCTTTATCTTTCTAAATATATATTTGAAGATCGTTTCAGGAATTTCTAAAACATGTTCTGTTAAGCTAGAGTAATCACAGCTTGTGAATATGGAGAATGTTGTCTCTTTCACAGCTCTTTATGGATCGATATTTGAGAGCAGATGAAATAATTTTACAACAAAATTTTTTATAACAAATTTTTTTAAAAATAAATGTAACATTTTTGACATTTTTTAACTGGTTATTTATTTAATACCTGTATTTTTTCAAAAGTTTGATTGAACACCTCCATATTTCATCATCCCGAAATAAAGGTGAATATTTCGAATCATTACTAGCTGTTTCTGTACGTTTAGTCAAACTAATAATTCGAAAATCCAATAAATTAGTATTAAAATCCAAATACAATCGCATATGATTAGTTCTCATTATATTGTAAGACTTAAAAATATGTCTTGGATTAAATATATTCCGCGAGAATGTAAAATTGGATGATTTTGTATTTAAATCTGAGATTTAATATATTATTGATTACATTCATGTGCATTAACCCTTCCAGACAGCTCCAAGCTTGTAAAAGCATTTTCTTTTATTCTTTCCGTCTATAGATTTAATATTAATTTTAACTTTATATGAAATCTGAATACGTGATGGTAAAAAAATCAAAGCAAAGTCCCTAAATATACAGATTTTGATAAGAAATAAGAATGTTTCCCAAATCACATGTTAAGGAAACAGGCTATACGTTGCTTTAGAAAATTTAACATTTCCCCCTTGTTTCTAAAAGTCAGTTAAAGCGTTTTATCAGTTTTCACTGCATATCAATCTAAATTCCGGTAGGAAAGAATTTAAAAAAATCTAAATATAATAAAAACACTAATATAAATAAAATTGAAAGGACTGAAAGGATTGAAAGGAAAAGAATAAGGACTGAAAATTTTGTCTATTGGATCCATAGTATTCAAAAATTTGAAAATGAGTTAAGCAATTGCTTGTAACCAAGAAATAGTCATTGTTTTTATTTATAAAATGTATATTAGGATGAAATTTTTAAAGAATCAATTTATATCTTCTGATAGTATTCTGAAATTCTTTTTGGTCTAAGGAAATTCGTTGATTCCTTAATTAAATTGACTTTGTAATTTTTTATTTAATAATGATTCAGCCTATAAAGTGACGTTTTTATATGCTAAAATGAAACATACTGATTGTTACTTCGTCTTAGCCTTTGGAAAAAAGTGAATGCCAAGTTTTTTCAGATACTCTGCAATAATCTCTCAAAATACAAATAATAGTTATAATTATTAATTTAGTTATTCAAACACATCATTTTTTTACTAAAACGTTTAATTCCGTTTTGATGCAATTTCTAAAATTTTTAAGTAATATATACTCTGTGGAAATTCAAAATTTACTTACCAATGGCAATGTTCCCTTTCTAATTGCGATCTTTCAATTAAGATACGATCGCCAAGTAATTTAAAAAAAAAAGATCTTAAGCAATTTGGGCAATGGTCGAAAAATGAAACCCTACTAATATCTCATACAGTAAAAGATTATAAGGCTTCATCTCAATTTTTCTTTTCTTATTTTCTTCATTTCCCAAACGCATAGTAAAACACAGGACAGTGTTGAGAAATGCTCAACTTTTGACTCTCCACAAACATGATTCCACAAAATCTTTTTATAATTTCGAATGTAGAGACGCATTTTGGCGAAGAATGCAGTTATTAATTTAGTTTATATACTTTGCTTCATCTTTATATGATAACAATCGTCACTAAAAAAAAACAACTATATTCTATATTCATGAAAATAAAAGTCATTATGGATTAGACACAAATGTCAGAGTTTGGCAATAACAGCTTTTATTGTATACCTTGAAAATTATATCTGTACATAAAGCCATAAATATCTAATTTCTTAAAACGTTTCATTCAATTTCAATCTTGAATCCGTTCTTACTGTGTTTTAACAATATTTTGAATAAACCCTTGATCCGTCAGGTCCCCGACAACTAGATCACGTTTTTTTCCATCAGTCTAGTCTACTAAAGGTTCGCCAGTAAAACGATTGGTTAACACGGATTCTTTTGAATCCCCCATTATATCCTTGAATGTCATTGGTAACTTTTCTATCTTGAGAAATAAAGACTCAAATCATCTTGAAAAACTTCTAGTATGTGCAGTTCTATAACTAATGGTCTTCAAAAATTTCAGAATCAAAAAGAATTATAAGCCAATATTTGTTCACTAAATAAAATGTATTTATTTTCATCTTATTTTCGCAGAACAATTACATCTAATATGTGTAGAAGAAAAGCAACTATTCATTACTTTAGTTTTCACAGAATAAATATGTTAAAACCAATAAGAAAAACGTTATCGCACTCCCATAACAGGGGAGTAACAGCAAATAAATGAAAAGTATTTTGGCTTTGCATATTTACATCAAGTTACATATAAAACAATCAGTTTTCTAACGGTACCAGTATTTTAACAAAAAAAATTTTAAAGGATTTTTAAAGAAATATTTTAATTGTATTTTTCAACAGTATATTTCGGAGAAAAACAATAAAATTTATTCTACACGAATATTAATATAAAGAAATTAGTTTCTTTAAAATTTTGGATATATTGAAAGAAGTTGTAAAATAACTAAACTATTGTTGCAAATTAAATCTTAAAAAATGTTTCAGCACGTGACTGGATGAAATAAAGCAAATATTAAGTGTGATATTTTCTAAAAAACTAAATGAAAAGCAAAGGTTTCTATCATCGTTCGAATATCTATATAAATAATTCTCTGAAGAAGCTTTATTTACGGTAAACATGAATGAATTTATACAGGATACGCATACCAATTCGGGCCCATGGCTATTTTGTAGGTCGTTAGGCGTTAACAGGCGTACATATTGTTTAGAACTGTTAACTTGGTCTGAATGAGGTAAATAATTACATTTTATGTAACTTGAGTAAAAAATGCATTGATGAATAACTTTTAGGTTTTTTCATATTTTGCTCTGTGAGTCATATTTGGCAAAATACTTTTACAAATATTTTAATTAAAAATGCTTACATCAATTGATTTTTGAGATAAATCATTAAAATTGACGGATTCATGAAAAAAATGAATATTATTATGAAAACTTGCTCTTTTAGATCCTTCTATCCACCATCTTAAAAAAAATTACCTATTTTAGGCCCTTCAATTGCCGGAACTACTCCAAGTCGTGTAATCAAATGGATATGTGTTTACGTTTATGAATGATTTTGTGGTTTACACACTGTTCTCTATCACGTTTCAGTTTTATAGTTTGATTTTGAAATGAACGAATTATTTGAAAAAAGAATTTTTTTGGACATTATATGAAGAGTTTTCTTTCAATACGACGGCTTAATCCTCGAATATTGAAAGAAATCATTCTTTTCCAGTAGACAAATGAAAATTTCGACTATATAATTGTAGACATTGCTTTGCTTTGTCCTTCTGACTTGTGGATATTTTTTCCTTGAAATATTAGCTATCCTTCTGTCATATTAGATATGTAGTATTTCTGAATAAGTTCAAACATTTCTTTCATGTTTTTATTTTATAAATAAAATCCATTCCACAATTTTTTTAATCGAAAAAATAAATTCTAAAGCTGCAGTTTTCATCAGCATTTTTAAGTATATTCTTATAGAAAGATTATCTAATGCATCGGTTTTCATGACAAGACTTCGGGAAGAACTTTAAGTTCTGCACCGATCTAAGTCTCCAAAATTCAAAATCACACTTCCTTCAAACACTTAGTGTGTGTGTGTTGTCTTAGTAGTTTACCCATGTTATCGCGGTGATTTTTTTTTGATATAAATATAAATATATTTTTTTATTTTAACTTCTAATATGTTGTTAGAAATGTAAAATTGTCACAATAGCCTCTCTAGCTCAAATGATATGGAAATGCTAAAAGGGTTGGGGTGTGTAAAATTTTCACTTCGCTATAATTTTCCTAGTATTTCGCATTAAAAATAAATTCAGCTAATTAGGATCTAATGAAGACGAATAGATGCTGCACTGAAAGTATAAAGATACCTGCAATGTCTCAAAAGTAAGAGAATGAAAAATTATTTCTTATTTTGAATTCCAACTTGCAGAGAGAATGTTCTTTTGTTTGAAATTAATTTCGAAAAACGCAGGTGTCATGCTTTATAAGGAAATAAAATTTTGCTTTAAATGTGGGTATGGTTGGTGGTATTTATTCAATAAAATAGCAAAGAAACCCACATAGATTAGTTTAAATTCTTCTCCTGATTTTGTACCTCCTTAAATTTTGTCTTCTTTCTTGATTCAATAATTCATCTTGAGATTTCCTTCTTTTTTCAGATTATTTTTGAGTTGTTCATTGACATCATTTGAGGACTAATGTAACGATAAAACCTAAATATTTTGAAATTTTTCGTCCAATTAGTGAAACAAATACTCACTTGCAATTAAAATTATGAATGATATTTAACTGCAAGTAAAAATCGCAATGTAGTCTTTAGATATTAAACAGATGTTTCAGAAAACAGAATTTTTTTTGACGAATCAAATTTCAGAAAATGCTACCTTTTCCCGCAAAAATATATTAACTAGCTTTAAAGCACAGAATCAAGTAGTATGGTGCAAAGTGTTGAGTCTTTAGAAAGGTATTCATATCTCTAGTCAATAACACGGATTAACCTGATCAGATCTTTATCTGTCAATAATTTCGTTCCACAAGAAGTAAATGCTGAGAGTAAAATTGAGAACTATTGAAATTGAAAATGACTACATCAGAATAATTTCAATGTAGATTCAAAGTGGCATGTTGATCTAAAGAAAGTTATTTATTCTTGAGAAACTATACTTCGGAGAATGTGGGTAATTTTTCTGAAATATTCCCATAAGTTCAGATTGCAAGCTTTAAATTTCTTGAACACAAGGAAAAATTGTTGACGTAATAAATAAAAACCAGTCAACGCTACTCTAACTCAATAATGGAAAAACACTTTGTTCATTTTGTCAACAAATATATTTTTCATCAATAACAATGACCTTTAATGTATTAAAATTCTATTTGTGAAGATTGTCATTGTTAGCTGTAACAATGCAGGCAGATGCCATAATTTTTTGAGTCAAAAGTGATTTTTCTTTGCGATTGTGAAGTGTGATAACTTTACTGTGAATTATATTTTGAATTCTTGAGAATTTATTGTTGCTTCTTTGTGTTGAAGCTATCATTACGCCATGAAGTGGCTAAAGCGAAAACTGTAATGTATTTTTATACCTTATTTTTGATACTTAGTATTTAATAATAGTCTGTAATGAATATGTTTTAATTTATATACTGCTTTCTACCTTGTTTGTGTTTTTGTAGAAATTTTTGCGTAACGCGAATCTACATCCAAATCTTTATAGCTCTCTGTTTAGCATTGTTCCTTTATGTTTGAAAAATTATCTCTGAAATGTCTAAAATATCTTATGACTAGCTGAGCGATAGAAAATATTTGCTTGCCTTCGGGGTATCTACATGTCAATATTTAAAAACAAAAACTGAACAAATTTTTAACATCGCAAATTATTACATCAATTTTAAAAAATGTATCGTTTTTAAATGGGATATTTATATATAAAAAAATTCCAGATAGTTTAATTTAAAATGTGATATTTCATCATCAGGAAGCACAGTTAATAAATTCGTATATGTAGTGACTATTTATGTACATTTCGTAAAATTAATAATTTAAAAACTGAAATAATTAATAATAAACTCTAAATAAAATAAATTAAGAAACAGTTTTCATTACATTTAAAGATTTATCAGTATCTCTTTTTGATTAAATGAAATTTTTGAGAATATAGTATTTGGTACACTTTTTTAATTAACATTTGTTATTACAAAGTTATTACTTTTGTTATCATTGCAGCAACAAATTTATTCATGTACAATGTCCCTTACGGAGAGCTCAAAACTTTTTTCGTTCATATTTGTAAAATGCAATCTATAGTTTTACCAGAATATGAAGCCTAAATATTTGATGGTAAAATCCCTGTTGTTCTTCAACCCGTGAACGAAAAAAAGACTTTATCTATTGGAGTTAAACATTTACAAATTTTAGTAAAACATCTTCTTGTAACTCAAGGACAGAAGCGTTGAAGTAATAACTTTACTATTTTGTGTACTTGCACATGCATATTTGCTATAACGTTTTCTACAAAGGGTATTTCAAAACTTTTTAAGTTCAAGAGACGTTCATTAATTTATCTAATTTAAGTTACATTGTTACTCAATTTGATTATTTAATAACTACTTGGCAAATAAATATAGATTTTTAAATGCAACACAAAAATGTATGGAATTTTTAATTTTCGGAATTATCTTTCAAGAGACAATACCGAAATTCACCAGGTACTCATACAAAACTCTCCCAAAATACTATTTATAATATTTATCTCTGCTTTATATAGTTTCGATACTTTTTAAAGAAATATCCACTCCGAGGAACTGCAGAAATTACTGGGTGTGCCAGAGAAACTTACTTATTTGAAAAAACTTCAAAGCAGTTAGTTGGGTTGGTAGAGGAGTGGTAAGTATTGCTACTGGAGGGAGATGTCGCCAAGTTTGTTACTGGATCTAAAAAATGACATCATACACTGGTCTAGAGAACAGTGGCCTTTCGCTGTCGAGAGCTACTTTTCTAACGGTCGCTTACTTGTTGCTACATAACGTTCCGTCCGCGCTCGCTTTGAAATTCCTCCTCTCAGACCGGTTCCTGGCCGTCATTGGATTCTGCCGTGGTTAACTCATTTCGGAAGTGTCGCTAAACTCAGAAATGGACATCAACGGACCACCAGAACTCCGAGAAATGTCGAAAGATGCAGTCAGTTCTGCGTTCTCCCGGGCGTTCGGCTCGCAAACACGCAGCTGTTTTGGGAATTTCTGACACCACTCTTCGAGGAATTCACCATCAAGACTTTCCATTCCATCCCTATAAATGTGCTCTTGAGCAAGAATTAACTGAAAGAGATTTTGTTGCCCGTCAAAATGCACCTAAAATGCTGCTTGACAATCTACCTGAAGACGTGGTCGTTTCTTTGAGGGACGAGGCTCACTTTAAAACCTGTACTTATCATTAACTTTCCTCTCAACTTTCTCTGTATATGCTAATTTGTATTCACACTGGCGCTAATGATTAGTGCATGATCTTCAAGCACCTTTATGCACACAAAAATTGTTTGGTGATGCTTTGAATTTTTGCTGATTTTACCAATGGTTGTTACCAACAGTTGTCGATTTTTCCCCTCTTCTTAAGAATTTTCAAAACGCACTGTAAAGGGTAGAAAAGTGTTAAAAACTGTTGAAAGAGGCAAACTGTTCACAGCTATGAATGATAATAAACCTGACTTCAGACAATATTCTTTATTTTGAGTGTAGTGACTGATTACGGCGCAAATTGCATTAAGTACTATTACGAAAAATAGTGACTTAGTTTATAAGTGATGAATTGAGGTACTTTATATCCCTTTATATGGTGATATTTCATCGTAAAACTTTGGTTGCAAGGCTCTTAGACATATATATATATATAAAACATATGTGTTTGAATTATGCTCACGTTAACGTGAATACCCTGAAAAACAAGTGATTATTCACTTGACAGATATCATGCAGCATGTAATACGCATCTGGGTTTTTGATGACAAATTTTCATCCGAATAAATTTTTAAGATTTTTTTTTTATGTAATTAGTTCACAGGCTGAATAAAAATTAATAAACGGATGCTCTTTTGCCAGACTTCGTTTAAATGTCGGTAAATATATCCATATTTGTTGGTACAACTATAAAACATGCTTCCCCTTATTTGTACTGGTTCTATCTAATTTTGAATTAATGCGTTTAGAGGAAGCTAAAACGACAGACGGATAAGTAGTTAGACGCAGTTTTAAAAATATTCTTTTTCGAATCGTAAGTAAAAGAGGTTCGACAGAAATTTGAAGGTGGTGTTTCAATGTATTCAATACTCTAGAATTTTGATTTTTATATTAATGAAAATAAAAGTCATTAAGTATTATACAAAAATTTAGGTGTTCATTCATAACAGCTTTTATTGCATTCATTAAACATTATAACTCTACATAATAAATATCTAATTTCATAAAAGGCTTCATGCAATTTTAATCTTGAATCTGCTCTAATTGTGTATTCGCCAATATTTTGAATAAATCTTATTTACATCAGATCCCCTACAATTGGAGCCCATTTTTTCATTTCATACTCAACGGTGAAAAGATTGTTAACACTGATTCTGCTGAATATAGAAAAATATATTTTACTGGTAACGTTTCGATCTTGATATACAACAATTCTCAAATCCTCCCTAAAACATCAGATCGTGAGAATTTCGATTACTATTGGTTTTCAGAAATTTCTGGAAAAAAAAAGAATTATGTTGAAATTATCATCCCTTAGTTTTAAAGAATAAATATATTAAGGGAAATTAGGACGACACATTGCAATAACAAATCAATGCATAAATTAGGATCTGCATAATTTGAAACTATTTTCGACCATTTATATTAAGGAATTTTGTTGTTTAGATATTCTAAGATTAATTGAGTGCGGATTTAAACTGAAGAAACGGGCATATTAGAATAGAACGGACACAAGTAAAAATGAATATTTTTTAAAAAAAAGTCAGAGCTTAGTTTTGATAACCTAAATTAAATTGAATTTTTTTATATTTATGAGAAAAATACTTGTATAAAAAGACTAATAATTGCAAAATTCAAGTAAAGATTAGTTCTTAGATTAGTTTATATTTTGTGATGTATCAAGTACCCAGTTTTGGCATTTTGAATAACATCTATGCCAGCTTTCGTCTCATTTACCAATGAGTTTGATTTTCTTGATGACAAACTTGATATTAAGCATGTAATCAAAAACTTATTATACAATTTATGTAGGAACACAATCATATTTTAATAAACGATAATGACTGTCTGTTGCAGCTTTAAGGTATCCGAACAAGTTCGGAGCATTTTTTGGGAAGAAATGGTTGTAGATTTATTCTAACCATATTTTGGGGTTCAAGACTATTCAAAATTAATAATAGGATGTCAAGTTTTGAAATAAACATTAAAACTGTTTGAAAACTGGTATTAAATAGCATAAATGTAAGAAAATTCTTATAAAACTTCAATTATAGTTTTCAATTATAGTCAAACTTCAATGAGAATGATAGTTTTTTT
>JAPMOQ010054915.1:0-46402 GCA_026543055.1 Argiope trifasciata
CCAGCCATAGCCGAAATTGCAGACTGAAATGAAGCTGACATTTAAAGCTCTGTGAATCACTTTCAACAATCAAAAAATTTCAGCTCCGTTGCATCAACATTTAATATGGCAAAAAAACCTTCTATAAATATTAAAATGATTCCTTTAATTTGAACTTTTAAGTAATTATTGTTTTAATTTTTTTTGGCCGTGCAAAAAGTCTTCTGATAAAAAATATATTTTTAAGACATAATAATGGCTACTGAATGGATGCTTTGTCAGCAATCAGCAGCCTTAATCACTATTTGAAAGTGAAGGACATAGAATAATCGAGAATCTTGGTGATAGTCACATTAGGACTCGACTTTCAATAACTGTTCTAGAAAGTTCTTTATACTGTCATGGAAACTATAAAAAAGTTGAGATATAGAGCTGAAGAGACCGTAGAGAGTCGTTGAGTTCAAGCGAATAGCAGAGCGAAGACATGTGCTAATTTTTTCTAAAATGGTGAATAAGTGCTGTATTGTAAAAAAAATTGTATTAAAAGAATGATTTTTTTATTATGATCTTGTCAAGGTCAATAAAAACAGTAAAATTTATTCCAGCAATAAATAAAATAAATACAACAAGGAATAAATTGAAAAAAAGTTTTTAAAAAATCGTATTCTTCTGAAAATGAAGTTTGCATTTTTGTATTTCAGTTTATGCTAAATTTGAGAAAATCATTCTAATTTTTTTAACCAGAATAAATATAAAAAATAAATAAAATTTATCACAATAGAGTAGACAAAAGAAAATTACTTAAAATCACAGCTCCAATAAAAAGGCTGATGGTAACACGAACAAAAATATAGAGCCTCTGAAAAATAAGAATAAAAAGATGTGATGAAAAACATATTTACTACTTTATAATTAGATGAAACAAGAAGATATTAATAACAAAGATTCTTATTCATTATGATAAATATAAATGCTTGCAAAATGTCAGTAATAATTGAAAAAATGTTGTTATAATGCCAGAGACTTAGCCGCATATAGATCTATTAGGTGATAGGTATAGTTGTTGCATTGCTGTTATATAGTTTAGAAAGAGCATGAGTAAATTAGGGATATTTAATGTGTTATTCATACATAAATTAGTTTTAAAAAAAACTTTTCGTTAAAATAAAAGGTGGAAAATTAGACAAAGCCTAAGGAATTGGGATCGTTCCATTTCATTCAATGAAACGCGAAAAATAATTTTTGGAGTTCATCATAATGAATAATAAAAACTAAAGTTTGAAATCTATTTTAATATCTCCTGAATTTGTTACTAATATGGGAACTCAAACAAGAAGAGAAGTAGTTCTTCTAGTAACCCTATTGCTGTTTATTTTGTTAATATTTTGCATGGTCGAATTATATATCGTTTGCCTACGGATTCAAAAACTCACCACACTTTTGCGCATGCTTTAGGATGGGTTTGATTCGGCAAAATAGGAGTGAGAAGAAAGATGAAAGGAGGAGCTGTTTCAGTCAACAGTAAAGTATATTCCGCGAATTCTCAGTGGAAAATTAAAGTATATTCCGCGCATTTCACCTATTAGTGAGATAGAATCATCAAAAAGTTATCATCTTAAGGTATCCGAATACTTTAAAAACGTTGGTTATCGCCATATTATTATTGCAATTATCGCCAAATTGGCGATTATTTTTTTTTTTTGTTATGTTATTTCTTGCAGTTCAGACTTTAATCCTTCCAAAACAGTTTTTCTTTTCAAGGAAAAGAAAGGTCTGACCTATCATCCAAGGTCGCAGATTTTTCAGCAAAAAAATTTGTCTTTCACTTCCATTTTCTCAAAACTTTAATGTTTATTAAAGTTCTCCACCGTTAACATGATACCTCAAAAACTAATAGAGATATTCACATAAAAATTCTAGCGTGTGTTTTAATTAATATGGGCAATGAAATAAACCAAAAGATTTATTGTTGGCTACATATATTTTCATTTATAGGTGTTTTTAGAAGAATTAAGTTGTGAATTTCTGAAGAAAATGCATACATACTAATATATTTTTATTCATAACTTCTTGGCATCTCACGATTTTTCTTAGATTTTGGTTCATTTCATTCATCAATATATTCTATAACTTTTGTACAAAAGGAAAATAGGATTGCTGCATTACAATTCTGTGTAGAATGTTAACCTTTTTGGCTAAATTCCATTAAAATTTATTATGTTTTAAATTATATGGACAATAAAATGGAAGAAAAGTTTTATTGTTGCGGAAATACTTTTTCATTTATAAGTGTTTTTTAGAAAAATTAAGTTCTGAATTTATGGAAAAAAATGCACCTATACGTATATTTTTACGCATAACTTCTTGGCATCTCAAGATTTTTCTTAGATCTTGGTTCATTTCATTCATCAATATATTCTATAACTTGTGTACCAAGAAAAATAGGATTGCTGCATTAAAATTCTGTGTAGAGTGTTAACCGTTTTGGTTAAATTTCATTAGAATTAACTACAGATTTTCCTATTTCTGAAATTGTATTATATTTCCAAATAATTTTGTTTTATTTATAGTATTTTGTATTATAATTGACAATACATAAATTTTAAGTACAGTAGAAGCTCCTTATTGGCGCTCCCTTCATTCGCGTTTTCACTATTCGCGGATTTAAAAAATGCGACCCAATTCCTATATTCGCGGATCTATTAAGTACATACATAATAATAAAAGGATTCCAGTAGGTATCCAACCCAATATTCTTTGTAAAGGCCGTCAAATGGGCTAATAAAAAAGTAAAATAGATCTTATTACAACTTTGCCTAAAGTATGTTTTTAAATGCAAACATAGCCGAAATCGCGAATGGATTAGGACGAGATGGATTCGAACAGACAGAATCAAGTAGCATTCAGGAATTGCTTGAATCGCAAGATGAAGATCTGACTGAAACCGACTTGGAGGAAATGTTAAATTCACAGCCCATAGAAGAAGAGGCTTCAACAAGCACTGGAAACGTGACATTTTATTTAAAAAATCTTAGTGGAGGTTTAAGATTGGCAAATGAGCTTTGCGATTTCTTTATGAACATTGATCCGTCTATGGAACGAAGTCTTATTTTTAAGAGGCAAATTGCTACTGCGGCTGCTGCTTATCAGTCTGAATGGAAGGAGCTGTTTGTCAAAATTCTTCAAACCATTGCCTAAGCCTTAAGATAATTAATCAAAATGTTCAAAAATTTCATTTAAATTGATTTTTATATATATATTTGTTTGGTTTTTTTTCTTTTGTCACCTAGGAATGTATTCCCTATAATCCAGTATAAATTACCATTCCGTTTCCACGGTTTCTGTATTCGCGGTATATTTATGGAACATATACCCCGCGAATAAAGAGCTTTTACTGTAGTTTTTAAAAAACCCAATTAATTAAAAAATTTCCTTTGAACATAGTCGGATACCTTAAGATACTGAAGCGAACAGTACCTGTTTCTTCAGAGATTCGATATTATTATCATCCTTGAAATAGCAAAAGAGTCCATTAACGTATAATTCAACAGATATAAAAATGTCAGCAAACTTACATCTTTTCCTCTTATTCCAATGATAGTCAAGTAGAAACAAAAAGCGACTGCTAGAAATCCATACAAAATTCCGTACACCACAGTGTCAGCTGTCACAGGCCACCTGTTTTCTCCATAGTAAGTGGGTTGGCCTGGTTCCCTAAATGCCTGAAAGACTCCGCTCCCCATTGCCTTAAAAATAATAAAGTAATAACATAAGTATTTAACTATAATTATAATAAAGCTCAATGTGTATGTGTTGGCGCTCTACAGGCCAGACCGTTGGACCTACAGCTACCAAATTTGGTACATGTATACCTTGGAGGTCGAGAATGTGCACCTTGGAGCCTTTTTTTCGAATTTTTAATTAGAATTTGAATTAATTAAAATTTAAGCGAAATTTCGACGTTTTTCCGCTATAACTTCCAAAAATATCGCACAAACATGAGTTTTACATCAATTTAAAGATTAAAAAATTAGCTTTCTAATGGTATCAGTATTTTAATGTATAACTTAAACTTCTATTTTTAACGAATTTTTAAAGAAATATTTTAACCATGTTTTTTTTAGCACGTGACTGGATAAAATAAAAAAAAACAATGATGGAAGTTCAAATTAAAAAAAAAAAAACTATCATCGCAAATGAAATATAAAAAAATGCAACTGTCAGCACGTGACAGGATAAAATAAAAGAAATATAAAATGTGATATTTTCTTTAAAAATTGCGAGGCAAAGGATTCTATGATCGTTTGCAATATTTCAATCATTAATTCAATAAATTATCTTTATTTATACAGAATTGAATTTATACAGGATATGCATTCAAATTTCGGTCCAATGGCCAATTTGTAAAATATTATTACTAGGAATATATATTAATATTATAAATTTAATCTAAATGAAGTAAATAATTACATTTTATGTAGCTTGGGTCAAACAATACATTTATGAATAATGAGTTTTAGATTTCTTCATACTTTGCTCTGTGAGCCATATTTTACAAAATATCTTTTATTAATATTTTAAATAAAAGTAGCTACATCAATCAGTCTTCTAAATCAATAATTAAAACTCACTGATTTATAAAATTAAAGAATAATTTTAGGAAAACGCGCTCTTTTAGAACTTTCCGTCCATTATCTTTAAGAAAATATTATTTTCAAGCCAATCAATGCCCGGAATTACTTCAAGGCTAATGAATATATGATTTAATTGAAAATTTTAGAACGCATGTCTCATGGTGAACCAGCTGGTCGCCACATGCGGCTGGTAACACAATATTTCAAATGATTCTATTCCACATGCGGATACTATTAACCGCATACTAAAGTTTCAGCCCTAAGAATGACGCGATAGATTCAGTAAAAATGCTAAATTCAAGTAAAAGGTGATTATTATGTAACTATTGTAAGCCAATGCCATGAAAGCTATTCTCTGGGATCTTATAAGAGTACGGGAGAATATATATATATATATATATATAGAGAGAGAGAGAGAGAGAGAGAAAATATTTGGTGAAAGTATAGAGAAAATTTAGGAAAATATTAAAAATGATTTTCAATACTCCAAACACAGAGAAAGATATCTCCTTTTCTGTGACTCCAAATTAATCTTTATCTGTTTACAGTGGTAGTAATGCGCATGTACTAGTACACTTTTAAGTTCGAAGTGAGAATTTTGCAAATAAGAAATATCAAATATGTGCAAACTTGTGCTTTTGTTCAAAGAATCTACATTGAAAAAACGCCTAGTTATAAAATCTAACTTAATATTCAGTGCTAAATGCACTATCAAATTAAATTAATCTCTATATCTATAAAGGTAAATTTCAGAAATCCTCAATTTTCATGCAATTGGTGGAGTCAGATTTCTCAGATGCACAGCTTTTTATTTTAATGACAGACTTCTTTGGCAGGCTAATATTAATAAAATATACAGGATGATCAGCGAATAAGCCTTGATTTTAAAATTAAATATCTCTATAAAAAAGATCTATAGAAGTATGCGGTAAACTGTACATTTATTAGCAAAACTGTAAAAATAATGGACAAAAGTTAGAAAATTTAGTTACAACAATCGTTAACAGATGGCGCTGAAACCTCTTTCTCTGAAAGGAGTCTTTAAAAAATATAAATAAATAAAGTGATACTGTCTTTGCAATCAAAATGCAATTTTTTTCAAAATGTTCACCGTTCGAAACAATGAGGTGCCGTAATCGAACGATGAAATTTTACATCACGTCTTGCAATGTCTCAACGGAAATGGAATCACAAGCAACACCCATCAACGATTCAAACTCACTTAGAGTGGCGGGATTGTTTCTATGGACAGTGTCTTTCAATGCTCCCCACAGAAAGAAGTCACAAGGGATCAGATCGGGAGTCGTTTCTAATTTTTGACGTCACACAGAGAGCGTCTATGGGCATTGTGATTAGAGCGAGATCTGTAAACGATTTTCATAACTAAATTTTCTAAACCTTTGTACACTATTTTTACAGTTTTGCTAATAAACGTACAGTTTACCGCATAATTCTATAGATCTTTGTTGTAGACATATTTAATTTTGAAATTAGGGCTGATCCCCCTGTAAAGGAAATTATTATCCTCATAATGGAACTATTATGCGATTAAATCTGACTCCAATAGAAAGATTCCCACACCCACAATAAGCAAGTGAAAAGCTACCAAAGTAAGGCGGCTTTAATATCTGTTCACAATATCATATCTAAAAATACTTATTGTGAGAATCATTAATATCGTGCTATGCATAAGAGATTAAATAACAAATAAATGCAACCCTACCAAATCAGACGGATACCAAAGAACTAATATTTAACAAAAATAAACTTATTCCAAAATGGCTATACGGAAATTTTAATTAATAATTTATAATCATGATGATGTACTTAAACAACATTTGCTTAATATGTTCAATAAAATGAATACTTAATATGTTAAATACCATAAATAATATTTAATATGTTGAATAAGATGAACATAGGCCTTTTGTCAACTCAAATAAAATCACCTGCGTAAGGCTGGTTGCACACACAGAGCTTTTTTCTGATCGCTTATTTCACCGATGCCGACATAACAACAGTAGTGTATTGGATTGTACGAGAGCTTACACACTAGGCGGACAAATAAAGATTCGGTCAATCCGCTTTTTATCGGACTATGTGCAGACAGACGCCCGCTGTCACTAGCGATCTCGGATAATCAGATGCAAGATCCCAAATCCTTTTTTCCCATTAATTGAATAAATCGAAATAAGTCCATTCCTCCCCCCCTTTCCCCCCTCTTTCTTTGACGACAAGATAATAATGATAGAATTTGCACTCTATTAATTTCAAATTACTCTTAAGCAGTACTTAGTTTAAATAATACGATTAAAGTAAATTTATTTGTTGATGAAATGATGCTGACTCTTACGACGGAGTCGGAATTTAAGCGCCGTGTGTGTAAGCATTTGATTCCTGGGAGTGGTCTCGGCAAAATACTGACAGAAGAAAAAAACGCTGTGTGTGCAACGAGCCTAATTTTTTTAAAAAAAGACTAGCATTAATCATTCCACAGGAGAAAATTCACCAAAAATATTTTTTTTTTTTATATTAGTACACAAGTTACATCAAACATTTATTATGTAAACTCCAAAAAATCTACACTAGTAAACTTTCTTTTGTCGTTTGCAAGTTTTATAATGAATTTTCGGAATCTAAAGTAATAATCTTTTTTAAAAAATCGTTTGACAATTTTATAATTAATTTTCGGAATCTAAAATACAACTTTTTTTAAAAAATCATTTGAGAAGATCTAAAAAAGTAACTTTTTTTTTTCTTTTTTTCGTTTGATAGTTTTATGAATTTCCGAAATCTAAAATAGTAACCTTCATTTTTTTATGTCGCTTGAATTTTATAATGAGTCAGTAATTTGTTTTGCACAAAATTCTTTATTTGCCTTTATTGATTCAAGTATGGGTTTTTTTATAACACTAATCAAGCTAATGC
Organism: Argiope trifasciata; assembly: GCA_026543055.1. Taxonomy (NCBI): domain Eukaryota; kingdom Metazoa; phylum Arthropoda; class Arachnida; order Araneae; family Araneidae; genus Argiope; species Argiope trifasciata. The sequence continues at coordinate 7,542 of JAPMOQ010054915.1, forward strand.
GATATTTTTAAAGTAAAAAGGAATAGTTTTTATTAACCCTAATTTATCAAATTATTTTGCAATCGGGTTTCAGTTTTATTTTTTCAACATTAGGCAAATTTTAGTGTAAAATGATACCACGAAAGACAGATTTTTAAAAAATTAATTAAATTAACTTTCCTGCATTTACTCACTGCTTATTGACGACTCACTGTCATTTTAAATAACCAACCGAAATATTGTTATATATTGAAGATATTAGTATGATTTAAACGATTCTTTTAGTACTGTCAGAATATGAAGATTTAAAAGGAATGAAAAATTAAACATGAGATTAAAATTTCATAAATTTAAATAAAACACTTACCGAAGCCAATTATTTGAATTCTTTTCTCGTATAAAAATTCAGTTATTCTAAAGAATAGGAGCTTTTTTATACATATATTTTTATATAATATTCAGTAGCTGATTAAAAAACTACGCCCTGAAACGAGACTGAGAAAGACTTCCTACACGTTCACAGGAAGTTTGAGTGCGGAAGATGAGCAGGAAATTCCGTTTTCTGTTTTCTTAATCGAAGATTCAATCTAGTCGAATACATAAAATTATCTGCTGACAAACTTAAAGGTAATAGTGTAAAAATTTGAAGTCTCAATTAAAAGAAAAATAATTAGTCTGAAAAGACGTAGGAAAAAAAAGCTTAAATGATTTATAGCAATTCTAAGTTAATCGTCTGCTGTTTACAAAGTTAAGCAATATCAAAATTTGAGGACTTTTTATTCCCTAAAAAATTATTCTGAAAAAATTTTGGAAAATATTTAAAATGATTTGCTATACTCCAAACACAGAGTAAGAGATCTCCTTCTCTGTGACTCCAAATTAATCTTTATGTGTTTACAGTGGAAATATTTCTACATCACACAAAATGAATATAATTGCAGCTTTTAAGATATGATAAAAGGGGAGAAAATGTTTTTGTCGCATACATTATTAAAAATCAATAAATTACTAACTTAAAATATTCGAATAATCGCAATTTATTTTAAACTAGCCGCCTTTGGCGATCAGCTGGTTCGCCAGGAGTAATGCTTTCTAAAATTTTCAATTAAATTCTTATATGCCTTGCTCTCTTTATAAGATGTTGCCAAAATAGTAAATATGTTTTTTTTTAAAGAAAGCGAAAAAGGGAAAAAATTATTGAATAAATGATTTAGATGTTGCAAACGATTATAGAAACTCTGGCTTTGCATTTATTTTTTTAGAAACTATCACATTTTATAATAGAAAAAAAGTATTGAATTAATGATACAGATATTGCAAACGATTATAGAAATATGCCATTAAATCTGGATTTCAATGCATATCCTGTCTAAATTCAATCAGGTTTACCGTAAATAAAGGAGATTTGTTGAATTAATTATTTATGTATTGCAAACGATTATAGAAACCTTTTCTTTGCATTTATTTTTTTAGAAAATATCACATTTTATATTTATTTTATTTTATCCAGTCACGTGCTAAAAGTTGCATTTCTTTAAATCTAATTTGCAATGATAGTTTTTTTTTTGAACTTCCGTCAATAGGGTGGTAAAACCTAATTTTTCCCCCTTTTTGTCCGAAATGTATTGTTGAAAAACATGGTTAAAATATTTCTTTAAAAATTCGTTAAAAATAGAAGTTTGAGTTATACATTAAAACACTGATGCCATTGGAAAGCTCATTTTTTTATCTTTAAATTGATGTAAAAATCATGTTTGTGCGATCATATTTTTGGAAGTTATAGCGGAAAAACGCCAAAATTTCGCTCAAATTTTAATTAATTCAAATTCTAATTAAAAATTAGAAAAAAGGGCTCCAAGGTGCACATTCTCGACCTCCAAGATATACATGTAACAAATTTGGTAGCTGTAGGTCCAACGGCCTGGCCGTAGAGCGCCAACACACATATTGAGCTTTATTATAAGTTTAGATAGATATAGATTGTCGCCATAAAAATAATTTCTCTAGTTCGAAACATTTTAGCATAAAGATTTTGGTTCGTCTTGCTTTATTTTGTTCTTGAAAGTTGTTTTTTGATTAATATAACTTGGATAACGTTAGCATAAAAGAATTATTTAATGTCGTCGCATTGCGCATGTCTGAACTATTCTACCAGACAGACATAATATAAAAAATTGACTTTTTAGATTCAGAAAAGTCTGGAAAGCTCAAATTCCTCAAAATTTCAATATCATAAGTTTTGGCAATTATAATACTGTTACGGATTCCACTACTACTACTAGGTCCGTAAATTCACCGGGTTCGCTTGTAGTGGGTGTATGGTGTACAAACCCAATTCAGCAGACCTCAATAGAAAAACGACAACGTTTATTACACACGAAGAGACGAATACGGAGACGTTAAATATACACAGCCGAGACACACTACAGCAAACAGTACCCAGCAATAGTAATTGACCACAGCACACAAAGCGGCCAAGTAAAATTCAGCAGGAGAGAGGATCCTCTGAGCTTCACTCTACGGTCTCCCCAAACGGCTGAAATTCTCCATTGTCTCCACCTTAAACTCTATCCAATTGCCGACTCACTATCCCATAATTGGTTACTCCACACCCAACTTCATGCTGCGTCCACAATAGAAAACAGGACTCGACACACAGCACAGTTTGGGCTCCACCCAACGTTGGCACTCAGCTGTTACTTCGCTATTCTTTCGATGACTCGATACTTGACTACGACTCCAACTACGATTCATTGCAGCTTGAGTCTGCCGTCCTTTTAGAGTTCCTGGGAGGAGGTCTGAGAATCTTCTGGGCCAATCAAGCGTATCTTAGTTCCTATTGGATGGATATTTAAAATTCTCGTTACCAGAATTATCTTTATTGTTACTAATTCGCCAAACGGTCGCCAAGCTCTTAGATCCATGGCTCGCAACCGAGCCGCATCCAATACAGATGATTGCAAATCGCTCTTGGTTTGGTTTGGTTTTTTGGCACAAGGACCATAGATTTGACCATGCTGCGCCAGACTAAGTGAAGTTATTTCAAGGTAAAAAATTTGAAATTATTTGATACAATTTAAAATTTGCGAAAACAAAAATTGATTAATACAATTTGGGAAAAAAAATTAAAATTTGAGAAAACAAAAATTGATTAATACAATTTGGGGAAAAAAAATTAAAATTTGAGAAAACAAAAATTGATTGATACAATTTGATAAAAAAAAAAAAACCTAAATGTGTGAATAAAACCAAATAGATTTTAAAAAGGGTAAGAGGTTATCATGGGGCGTTTTTCCAAGTAAAGTAGATAAATCAATATTATTAGATTTAAAAAAATGTAAACGCTGTGTATCAAAATTTGGGCATTCAGAAAGCACATGTTGGACGGACACAATGCAATTGCACCGAGAACACATTGGAGCTTGTTCTCCTAACAGCAGATGACGATGCGTGAACCGAGTATGACCCAGTCTCAATCTGGTGAGAACTGTATCTGTTTTTCTATTCATTTGTGAAGGCCAAAGTTCGATAGTAGGTTTAATTCGATGAAGCTTGTTTTCACTTTCAATGTCCCATTCTCTTTGCCACTTGTTTAAGAGAGATATTTTTAAATGCTTTTTCAAGTCTGTTACAGGTGCAGAAGTATTCTTTGAGGCAGTCGCCAATTTGGCAGCTTTGTCAGCTCTTTCATTGCCCACAATCCCAACATGAGACGGTACCCAGCATAATAAAACATTAAAATTTCTAGATTCCAGTTTATTTAAAATATCCAAAACATTTAAAACAAGGGGGTGATAATACTGAGGATGAAATGATTTAAGAGATTCTAATGCACTAAGGGAGTCTATGTAAATAATGAATTGCTTTTGTAGTCTATTATAGATTTCTTCTAGTGCGTATAAAATAGCAGTTATCTCTGCTGTGAACACTGAACAGAATGAATTAATTTTAAATGAAAACACATTATCCGGGAAAATAACTGAAAAAGATACACTATTGGCTGATTTGGATCCATCTGTAAAAATTGGAATAAAGTCAACATAATGCTGCCTGTGTTCGAGAAATATTTGTTGATAGATGATATCTGATGTGTCAGATTTTGTAAAATTTGCAAAAGGGTTTAAATAATGAAAAACAGGAATTTTCCAAGGAGGGAACTTATTTTTTGGTTGAAGGGTTACTTTTAAATGGAGTTGATTTAAATCTGTGAGAATGTTATGCACTCTCCTATGAAATACAGGAATAAAGGATTGCCTGGTTTCGGCCAATCGAATAAAATAAGGACGCAGTTCAAAATTATGAAATGGATGGCTTATATTTGATTTAATCCTAAAATAATAATTCAATGAAAGCATTTGCCTTCTAGATTCAAGGGATGGTTCAAAACTGTCGACATATAGGCTTTTAATGGGTGAAGTTCGGAAAGCTCCTGTACATAAACGAAGAGCTGCATGGTGAATTGGATCCAATTTTTGCAATATACTTTTTCTAGCGGAGCCATAATCGAGCTTAGAGAGTACAGTAGCCTTGTAAATCTTAAGCATGGAGATTCTGTCAGCCCCCCATGCTGTAGTCGATAATACTTTTAAAATATTTAGAGACCTTTCACATTTTTTCCGTAACTGCTGTATATGAGGCAAGAAGGTGAGCTTTTTGTCAAAGATAACACCCAAAAATCGAATTTCATTGACAAATGGTATGTTTTCTCCATTTAATTTTAGTTCAGGGTCAAAATGAATATTGCGTTTTTGACAGAAATGGACACAAGGGGTTTTCGAAGTAGAAATAGTAAAGCCATTATCATTACACCATTGATTAATACTACTGATTGCAATCTGCAGTTGTCTTTGGATAAAATTCATATTCTTTCCTGTACAGGATATGTACAGGTCATCAACATATAATGATCCTTTCACAAAAGGGGATAATTGTTTTAAAATGTTATTTAGTTTTACAATAAAGAGGGTTACACTTAAAACACTACCTTGGGGAACACTCTCCTCCTGAATAAAAAAATTTGAAAGCTCTGTTCCCACTCTGACCTGAAATTTTCTGAGTTTTAAAAAATTCTTTATAAAAACGGGAAGATTTCCTCTTAATCCGATGTCATGTAAGTCTTTTAAAATTCCATACCTCCAAGTTCTGTCATATGCTTTTTCAATATCAAAAAAGATAGCAACTAGATGTTTTCTCTGTAGAAAAGAGAGACGGATATCGGTTTCAAGGGCCAAAATATTATCGAGAGTGCAACGACCTTTTCTAAATCCACTTTGGGATGGATGTAACAATTTACTGTCTTCCAGGTAATAAATTAATCTGTTATTTATCATTCTTTCCATTAGTTTACAAAGACAACATGTCAAAGCTATTGGACGGTAGTTAGATGGATTAGTCGGATCTTTGCCTGGTTTTAAGAGAGGAATAATTAGAGACTGTTGCCAAATAACAGGAAAATGGTGTTCTCGCCAAATGCGGTTGTATAGATGTAACAAATTCTTCTGTGACTCTATTGTTAGATGTTTGATCATGGTATAGGTGATATTATCTGGGCCAGGTGCAGATTCATGCATCTTTGAGAGACTTGTTTGAAATTCCTGAAAACTAAAATCACAGTTATAGGACAGATTAATCTTAGAATCAAAATGCAATTTTTGCTTTTCTGCTTTCTTTTTGTTCTCTAAAATCTTACGGGGGTAATTTTCACTACTGCATGTATCAGCTAAAGACGAGGCGATGGTATTTGCAATGTCTTTTAAGGTGGATATTGTTTTTCCTTTATCAACTAAAACTGAAACACTATTCAATTGAGGGACACCAGAGATTTTTTTAATTTTATACCAAAGTTTTTTGCTAGATATATTTGATGTTATGCCAGAAACAAACTTCTGCCATGACGCTCTGCGACTAATTCTTTGAATTCTTCTGGATTCCGATTTAGTTTTTTTTTAAATAATGAAATTTTCAGTTGTAGGACGCCTGCGGAAAATATCCCAAGCCTTTCTTTGTTTCTTATAAGCCTGTTGGCAGTCAGAATTCCACCAGGGTTTATTTTGTTTTCTGTAATTACCAGTCGTCTTGGGTATTGATTTATCTGCTGTTTCAATTATGGTTTTGACAATATAATTAAGAGCATCGTCTATATTGGAAGATCTAATTATTTCAGAATCAAAATTTACTAGTGAAGTAAATCGTTGCCAGTTGGCGGCATTTAGGATATATTTAGGTGGCCTGAAAATACTATTTGCATTATGTCTATTGTCAGTTATAATTAATGGAAAATGATCACTGTTATACAAGCTATTGTCAACTGTTAAATTAAAAAATGGCAAGAGAGATGGAGAACAAATTGCTAAATCAACTGAATGAAAAGTTCTTGTAGGTAAATGAAAATGGGTCTTTTCATCCGAATTTAATAGGCATAAACTGTAGTCTGTAATTAGTTGCTCGATTTGCAAACCACGGGAATTGGAATCAAGACTGCCCCAAAAAGGACTGTGGCCATTGAGGTCACCCATAATTATGAATGGAGAAGGAAGTTGTGAAATGAGATTATTGAGTTCTGATTGAGAAACAACTTCAGTTGGAGGTAAATAAAGGCTGCAGACCGTAATCAAAGAATGCATCTGGATTTGAATAGCAACAGCCTGCAGATTTGTGTTCAGGTTGATGGGCATTGAAGGTATATGGTTAGCTGCAAGGATAGCAACACCACCTGAAGCTCGATTATGAATACCATGTTTGGAGAAAATTTTATAATGTCGGATATAGTGTTTATCCGTCTTGAGGTAAGTTTCTTGGAGAGCAATACATGCGGGATTGTGTTTGTTTATAAGATCTTTGAGTTCTGACGATTTATTTAGAAAACCACGGCAGTTCCAGGAAATAAGAGTGGCCATGAAAATAAGAACAGAAGGGGAAAAAAAGAAAAAGAAGAACCGCCAAAAAACTAGGAAGATAAAGATTTATCTTCAGCGTCACTAACGGACTTATCATCATCAGATGGATGGACTTTAAGCAGGGAATCAGCATCATCGTTTATACTGTTAGTTTTGTTGTCTGCTTTATCAAGAGGAATTTTTAAAAAGTCTTCTCTAGTCAGGGGCCCGCTTCTAGAAGGACTAGAAACATCTTGTCCTCTCTTTGCGGCAAGAGCTCGCGCACGTTTAACTGATTGTTTTTCTTTACGTTTTGGAGACAGATCACTATCTTTTCCGTGCTTTCTAGAATCACGAGCGTTTCTGACACGAGATTTAACTGTGGAATCCTTCTCCGAGAATGAAGATGTTTTTGGAATAGATGAAATTTGTTGTGGCATTATTTCCACATTTGAAGTTGTTTCAGGAGGCACTATTGCAGTATTTTGAGGATCACTATTGCTAGCTGAGGTTGAGGTAGAAGGTCGCTAATGTAGTGGTGTAACAGGCTGGTTTAAAACTGTCTGAGAATTTGGAACAGATGATGAAGCTTTTTCGAATGCCTTCTTTATTTCGAGAAGAGCTAGCCAGTCACTTCGTTTAATGGTTATCATATCATTATTAGCGGCTTTGATCATTGTGTTCGCTGAAGGAGCGACAGTAGCAGTTGCATTATTTTGAGGATTTTGCCGATTTGCTTGCGCTGAAGGTATAATATTTGTTGTTAGGGCTTCCGAGAAGGAGAGACCTAGCTTGAGCAATCACAACTTTTCTAGCCTCGGGGAAAGATGTTTTTTGTAATCTTTATTGTTTGTATTTCTTTTTCTATTTTAAATTTTGGACACGTTCTAAAATAAGATGGATGTTCACCGTTGCAGTTTGCACATTTTGGTGTTGTAGCAGAGCAATTATCGCTTTTATGTTCTGGAAGAGAGCATCGGGCACAAATTTCTGTGGTCCCTTTGCAAGCAGTTATTGTGTGTCCGAATTTCTGGCATCTGAAGCAACGAAGTGGATTTGGAATAAATGGCTTAACTGGACAAACTATGTAGGCTATTTGCACAGCTTTTGGTAGAACTGGGGTGTCAAAAGTTAAAATAAGATGTTTGGTTGGAATCTTTTGGTTATTTTTCTTGATTTTTATTCTTTGAACGTCAATTACTTTCTGTTCTTTTAAGTTTTCTAAAATCAAGGTCTCTCTGAAACTCTTTCTCTGTGGTTACTCCTTTTGATTGATGAAGTGAACGGTGTGCTGTGACAGTTACGGGTATTTCTCCGATTTTTTTCAATTTCATTATGTTTTGGGACTGCTGTTTGTTTTTTATTTCAATTAACAGATTCCCATTGTTTAATTTTTTGATAGTTTTCACTTCACCTACAGTTCCAATAATTGCTTTATGAATCAAAAGTGGCGATACTGGTTTCAATGAATTTTGTTCAGATGAAATAACAAAAAATTTAAAATAAGCATTACAATCAATGTTTACATTATGAGCCATGCGACATTTGAGGAGATTCAGGCCCGACGGCACCGCCCACCACGGAGCCCTACACGGGATGGTAGTTACCGGCTTTGGTGATTGCCAACCTCGGCACTTGCCATGATGCTAGCCAGAACCTATACGCTGAGAGTCACCCCCGGGGACAGTGACCACCCTTAACGCCAAGCCCAAGGAGTGACCCCTTCGCTTGATCCCCTTGAGCAGCCCAGCCAAATATCTGGGATACCAGCCGATTTGCACATCGGACACCGAAATGTGCCACCCGTCTGATGGGTCGCCACGCACGGCTAACACGTGGGGTTTTTGACTGTCCATGAGAAGCAAGAAGCAAACAGAGCGGCTACAGCTTCTCATGGAGAGCTCCCTCGCTTACCGTCGAGGGATGGAAAAATGAAGAGAGAAAAAAGGGAGGAAAGAGCGGGGAGAGTAAGAAGATAAAAAAAAATAGGGGGGAAGGGAAAAAAAAAGAATGAAAGATCCCTGGGTACCTCGGGATTGGGACACCCGTACCCACCTAAAGGAGGTGGGCCCCTGAGGGGGCAAATCGCTCTTTCCGATGATTGAACTAACCATGATGGGAGGCAACATGACAGGTTTGTAACAATATTTACTTTTTGAGAGAAAAGAAATTCTTAATATTGTATTAAAAATCATTCTATAGTTTAAAATTTTAAATATTTTTCTTGTATACATTTAATTATATCTGAATAAGTGTTTTTGTCATAATGCGAAATATGCAAATAAAAAGTAAGATAATTATAAACGAATTCGACTTCGCTATTTATAGGAATGAATCTCCACATTTCAGACCACCCCGAGTCCGAAAAAATATATTTTGGAAATTATATCTGTCTGTGAACTTAACTGAAAAAAACCGATTAAACTAGATGGATGAAATTCGGTCGGTATTCTTTAAATCAATAAACTTCTTTCAACTTCTATTCGAAATACAACGCCCCCCCCCTTTTTTTTCAGAATTTCTTTAAAAACAAAAAGAAAAAATTCTTTCGTTTTTATTGGTCGATTGGTAAGGTATATAAGTGACAGATTTCGGTGAAATTCAGCCGATAGATAGTTGAACATATGATGAAACTGTCACAAACATAAGATGAAACCTCATAGTTTGCTCAACATTTGGCATAATAATCGGCGAGGTTAAAAATGTCGCCTTTTGCCGACTATTCTTTGTCGATCGAATAAAAGAAATCGGAGGGGCGGATGTTAAAATGAGAGGCAATCGGACATATAATTTCACTATCGTTTATTCAGCCTTATTCAGTTTGCATCACATTCGGTAGAAAAGCTGATGCACACACATGTGCTCAATATTCTATCTAAGCATGAACTTCACTTGATCAATGAAGTAGTGCCTCAGTTTTTCATATGCTACATTTAGTATTATAACTGTACAAAATGGAGTAAAATTTTCCTTCTTTTTGAAAATATTAATTTAGAATCGCTCTGAAGGAGAAAAGTATTTAACAATAACGCATACTCAAAAGTTAAGGGAACGCAAATTCAATATCATACAACTTTTGTGTAAAATGTAGCCATTTTTTAATATAAATATGTATAATTACATGCTAAAGAGTTGAATTATACATGCGGATTTTACATGATATACATGCGGATTTTACATATGATATACATGTGGATTTTACATATGATATACATGTGGATTTTACATACTATGACATTTATAAGCGAAATAACTTTAATATTTACAAGATATTAAAGCTATAAAAATTTTCTGCACTTTTAAAAAAAGCAGTCACATCCCCTTAAATATCCAGATTTTATATTGTTCTTGCGCGTGTTCGGAAGATATTTTAATGTCGATAGTTTGGTTACAATCCTTATTTAAAGATTATCCTGATTATAGATAGGTAGAGTAGGCTACAGCTAAGGTCCCTTACAACTTCAGGGGTATCCAAGATTTTATTATTTTTTATTTAGTTTTTGTAGTGCAAAGTCATTTTTATAGGGATATTCTAAATAAAATCAACTTTCATTTAAATGGCAGTGTATTATATATATATATATAATTAACAAAATAAGCCAAGCAAACAGGAACACAACCGAATCAAAACTATAACCAATAGAAAAAGAATCCGGCCTGAAAACTTCGTCAAGGGTCACTTCCAGGCAAGGATTCAAAATAAGGAATTTTTTTTTTTTGTGAGGCATCAGTGCACAATGGCTTCAATTTCAACCTAATTGGTTTCGTTTTAAATTTTGTTGACCAGGAAACGGGTTTTAATAATTTTATGGTTGTATATATATATATATATAACTTGTTTCATGTTCCCAAATATGAGTGCTTGCAAATCTGTGAGGTCTTATTCGTGCTTAGTTAGCTACATAGAATTGATATATATCACTATTTCAACTCTATGGTTAGCTGAAAGACTCAACAAATTCCTTCTAAAAATAACGTACGCTGCGATCATAAAATAAGGGGAACTGCAACAATAATTCGGAAAATAGTCCTTGTCTCATTGAAGTGGACACTTCTTTCAAGGTTAAAAGGGATAGACATAGACGTCCTTGACTAAAGGGGTTAACAATGTCCGGACAGCTTTCTGTTTATTCTCTTTTTCAGGTCTCTATTCATTAATTAAACTATTAGTTTATGCATCTGACTTTGCTAGCTATAAAAATACTTCGCTAACAATAGTTTAATAATAATAATAAAACATTCTTTATATAACTTTAAGTGCTTCATGGTTTTAATCTGAATGTCAATTAAACCAGAATACTTTTAAAAATGCAGATAAAATTCTTTATTTCACAATTATCCGCATTTACTTAATTGTTTCTAAAATTTGTAAAATGATGTATAAAAATTGCAGGGAAATGAAACTGCGTCATTGAAAAAGAAGTTTGAATTTTAAGATGGTATAAGCACATTTCTTATAGAATAATTTATCCCGAAGTTACTGTAGAAAATTGATGAAATTTTCTGTGTATTCTAATTAATTGAATATGCAATTAACTTTCATGCTTTGAAACGTTAACAGTATTCCCTCATTTTTTTTTTCAAATAATATATACATAAGATTTGATTTATTTCAACCCAGTTCTTTAGATCTATAACATATATACACAACCTCAATAACCTGCATTTATATTAAGATTACATTTTTAATTTTCTCAGGATATTGGCATTATTTTTTTTTTTACCGAGTTTTTGAAGATAGCCAATTTTCAAGTTTCGTTTGATGAGTAGAGAACGCACAAAACAAATTTTTTAAATTAAAAATGTTCTTTTAAAAAAGTTTTTATTTCTGAATGCCTTAAAAGGAATTAATTCATCAGTTTTGCACTTTCTCTAAATGTTACAAGTTTCCTTTAAAAAAAATGTAACAATTTTAAATTAATAAGTAAATAATAATTGAAAAATGATTTTAATAGCAAATACCAACAAGTATAAAAACAAATTCTTCGAGCGTAACTCTTACACATTTTAACCTTTTGTTCTGCATTCTTTTTTAAAAATGAATAAAATTCTTTCTATCTCAATTATGAAAATTCCTTTTCATGGAAGGGATACAAGAAACTTGTGAAAGAAAAGAAGAAACTTGTCCAACAATTAAGTACGCTGAATTACATTAAAAATAAATTAATATTTTCCATTTTAACTTCTAACGTATTAGAAATCTATACTTATAATAAAGCTCAATGTGTGTGCGTGTGTGTGTGTTGGCGCTCTACAGGCCAGACCGTTGGACCTACAGCTACCAAATTTGGTACATGTATACCTTGGAGGTCCGGAATGTGCACCTCGGAGCCCTTTTTTCGAATTTTTAATTAGAATTTGAATTAATTAAAATTTAAGCGAAATTTCGACGTTTTTCCGCTATAACTTCCAAAAATATTATCGCACAAACATGATTTTTACATCAATTTAAAGATAAAAAAATTAGCTTTCTAACGGTATCAGATTTTTTAATTTATAACGTAAGCTTCTATTTTTAACGAATTTTTAAAGAAATATTTTAACCATGTTTTTATCACGTGACTGGATAAAATAAAAGAATGCCGGAAGTTCAAATAAAAAAAAATTATCATCGCAAAATAAATCTACAGAAATGCAACTGTCAGCACGTGACAGGATAAAATAAAAGAAATATAAAATGTGATATTTTCTTTAAAAAATAAATGCAAATGATTCTATGATCGTTTGCAATATCTATATCATTAATTCCATAAATTATCTTTATTTACAGTAAATCTGATTGAATTTAGACAGGATATGCATTGAAATCCGGACTTAATGGCATATTTATGTAATCGTTTGCAGTATCTGTATCATTAATTCAATACTTTTTTCCCTTTCTCGCTTTCTTTGAAAAAAAAAAAAACATTTCATATTTTGGCAACATCATCGATAAAAACATTTTTAATATTTTGGAAACATACCCGATAGTTAAAACTGATTGATTTATAAAATTAAAGAACATTATTAGGAAAAGGTGTTCTTTTAGAACTTTTCGTCCATCATCTTAAAGAAAATATTGCTTTCAGGCCAATCAATTCCCGGAATTACTTCTAGGCTAATGAATATGTGATTTAATTGAAAATTTTAGAACGCATTACTCATGGCGAACCAGCTGGTCGCCAAAGGCGGCTAGTTTTAAATAAAGATAGGCATTACATATCGATACAAGTTGTATAAATATTTCAATAATTATAATATTCAGATCATAAAAACTTTCATGAAATTTAAGAGCTGTCGTATTCTTATAACAAGAATATGAATAATTCGTTTCTGAAAGAAAAAAAAAAAATTTTGACCTCCTTTTTATTATCCTTTCTTTTGAAAAAAAAAATACAATTTTAATTTTCGTCGGCATCAGAATTTTAAAAAGCATTCTACATGACTCATGAAAATTGCTTCGATAAAAAAGGAGATATAATAGCTTTATGAAAAACTACATCCATTTTTTAATGTCAGAAACATTTTTTTCGGGGGAGGGATATTTTGATGTTAGAAAAATATATATACTTCTATAATTTTCAGATACATCCATATTTTTTAATGTATATATTTGATGTTAGAAAAATGTGTTAATTCTTCACTCAATACATCGACGAACCATATTAATACTCCTCATAACACATTCATTGGGTTAAGGATCTCTAAAATAATACTCCTCAAATAAAATGACACCAATTTAAAAAACCAGCTTTTATTAAAAAACACAATTATAAATTGATAGAACAGCACAGTAATAAATATATACAGCTCGTGTCACGTAATTATATTGAGTCACGCAATTGAGCGAGATGGAGAAATGCGCGTGAACAATAAGCATAATATTTATAGCTCATTGAGTTTCTTCCTTCGCTGTAAAATGTGCACCTATCTAGAATAAATTCTTAAGAAATCTTCTTTCTCTGAAACATTGACGTTGGACTTTTCTTCTTGTGTAAACTACTATAAGGCAATATCTTATTTGTACACGGAAACATTTACCAAGTTCTTGTAATTTGATAATGACACACATCAGTTAAAAGGGGGGCTAATATAAGCTGACCTTCGTAAATTTATGGTCAACGAAATTTAGTTGTAAAATCACTCGATCCCCTCAGCGCAGATTGGCTCAACACTTCAAGGGTTCTTGCACAGAGAAGGAAAAACTCCTTCTCTTCAAAAGTTATTTTCAATCAAAGCAGTTACAAGACAGGTTTAAAAATACTATATCTTATAAAGAAACGTGTTTTGTATTAGGTGAGTAATAAGTAATACACTTATTTTACTTTAATCTTGTATTAATTATTGATTTATAGAAACATCTATTAAATATATTTAAAAAGTTTTAAAAGTATAAATCCTTATGGATGATCATTTTAAAATAGGAAAGATTATTTGTTGCATTTGAAATTTGAATACTTTAAAAATAATTGGGGTTTTCCTGTTTCTAATATATTAAATTTCAGTGAATCTTGTAAAAAGAATAAATTTTTTTAAAGTGAGCATAGCAATCGAAAAAGAGTAAATCATTAATATATAAATACAAACTATAAATTGAAATGAAGAGATATGCTTTTCAGTTAAATTATTTAAAATTTTACAAATAATATATGTATATACATGCAATAATAAATCCATAATTAAATTTCTATCACTTTAGCAATTATTTTATTTTGTCATGAGATTTTTAAAACAATGAGCAAATTTATTGAATTGACAACAGTACTATGCATCAAATAAAATAGCAAGCTCTTTATTAAAATAAAATTAAATTTCGAAGTTAGAAAAAAAAATCTGAAAAAATAAACACCAAATACAATATTATACATGTACTAATAAATATTTACACACTTTTTAAGGTTGCATACACATAAATAGATAAGCAAAATTAAATATAAGTTACAAAATAAGATGTAACTATTGAAGTAAACAATGATAAATAACGGGTTCTTTTTTTTTATTTCTTTCCAAACATAGTATGGACATCTTCCTCCAACTTAAAAAGATCATGAGCATTGACAGCCGCAAAATACTGAAAATATAACATGAAACAAAGTAAAAAAAGATGAAATAGTCTAAGTTTTGTTATAGAAAATTAAGTAAGGTACCTGAAAGTAAGTAAGGTAACTATATTAGTGCTGTTAATACAGTAAAAGCTCCTCATTCACGCTTCCTTCATTCGTATTTTCACTATTCGCAGATTCAAAAAATGCGATCCAATTCCTGTATTCACGGTCAAAAATTTCTTTATTCAAGGATCAAATAAGTGCATACATAATAATAAAAAGGATTCCAACTCAACATCCTTTGCAAATGCCGTCCAATGAACTAATAAAAAAAGTAAAATAGATCTCATTACAGCTTTGCCTAAAGTGTGTTGTTCAATGCAAACTGCAAAGATAGCCAAAATCGCGAATGGAATAGGACGAGATGGGTTCATACAGATAGAATCAAGTGACATTCAGGAATTGCTTGAATAGCAATATGAAGATCTGACTGAAACCGACTTGGAGGAAATGTTAAATTCACAGCCCATTGAAGAAGAGGCTTCAACAAGCACTGGAAACGTGACGTTTCATTTGAAAACTCCGAGTGAAGGTTTAAGAATGGCAAATGAGCTTTGCGATTTCTTTATGAACGTCTATGGAATAAAGTCTTATTTTTAAGAGGTAAATTGCTAATGCAACTGCTGCGTATCAGTCTGAATGGAAGGAGCTTTTGAAAACTGACAAGCAGGAGAAAATGACAAAATTCTTCAAACCATTTCCTAAGCCTTAAGATAATGAATCAAAATGTTCAAAAACTTAAATTAAAATGATTTTTTTATTGTCTCTTAGGAACGTATCTCCTATAATCCCGTATATATGACCATTCTGTATTCGTGGCATATTTATGGAACATATACCCCGCGAATAAAGAGCTTTTACTGTATAGTTACTTGACCATTTCAGTATTAAAATTTATATTTAAAGAAAGACTCCATTACCTTGTGAAAAAAAGACTTAAAAAATTCTACAGTAATTGTGCAAGAACGAGTGCAATAACCAGACATGATACAAGCTTGGAACAAACACACACACAAAAATAAACTTTACGAAATAATTAATTAATAATAAAATAAATTTATACAAACAATGCTTGAAGCAATAAAAATATTGTAGAATGAAAGAAAATTAACTCATCTCAAGAATGGTAAAATTCAATTCCAAAATATGCTAATATTCACATTTCTACAAAAAGATGTCATGTCTAAATAATCCTTTTATAAAGGAATAAATTTGCATTTGTGTGTCTTCCAGAAAAGCAGCCCTTATTTTAATCTGGTAAGTTAATTTTTTTTTAAAAAATATATATAACCAGCTCAAGAAACATACATAATTTGATCTCATAGAATTTTTAATAAGATATGATGCCTTTTTACAACAGCTTTATTACATTCAAGCCCCACCCTCCTCTCAAAATCAAGGAACTTTTTGTACCTTATCTTCTTTCAACAATGGCTTCAAACTTTTTTTACAGCTTGAATTTTTGGTAGCATTTGACAATTTTTTGTAAGAGGAAGGTCACTTCTCATTTCCATTCAAATTACTTAGTTTAGAATTAAATAAGTTTTCCTCTCACAAGAATGAGTCTTTTTTTATATTATTAAAATTGAACAAAACAAACAAAATTCAGTAGAAATAAATTCACTCCATAACACAGGAAAATTATATTAAAAAATGTTCTGCAAAATCTTAACTTAAAAGTGAAAACAAACACAACTTTAAAAACATAAAATGCTATTAATCATTTTAATTTTAATACATTGAGAAAACTATTAAATATTTGGTTTATTACAAATAAAAGGTTTAAACAATCATCATTTATCGAACATTTGCATGAGGTCTCCAAGTTGAAAACCTATTTTCTTCAATTCTTTATTCCTGCTTTTCAGTTAAGATTAAATTCCACCAAACAGCATACAATGTTAATAAGAAAATTTTTAAAAGTGCAATTAAATATTTTGAAATATTTTTAGAAAAATAATGAAAGGGGGAAAAAAGCAGACCAGAGTAATAATAAAGAAGCTTAGCCTCACACCCTCCCCCCCCCCTACCCTTGCTGACATTCTACACTCCTCTGAAGGATTGCATAGAAACTGTCTCAAACTTACTTGGTTTGTAATAATGATAATTACTATGAAATGTGTAAAAAAAAATATGTGGTCAAGCTTAATTCATTTGCTTACAGTATTGTAATTTAAATTAAAACTGATTAAGGTTTCTTGGCCTAGAAATTTTTTTTTTCTTTTCGTACTTAGAAAATGAATAAACCTAATAAAGAAAGTTACTAAAGTACAATAGAGCAAATAAAAGTTTCAATGTTAATTTAAAAGAATTCTGAAAAAAAATATTTATATTTATCAATAATGAACTTGCAGTATGACAGCTCAGCTTCATCAGTACAAGATAGCATTTTTGACTTTGGGAAAGGTAGTTTCTATTTAATAAAGGCATCGTAAAGACAAATTCTACAGGCAAATAAAATGTTTAAGAAATCCTAGAAATTACAAAGAAACAAAATTACCGAGAAAATTACAAAAGTATGAGAAATGCATAAAGTTGATTTTCAGATGTGCAACATGCTTTTACTGTTATATGTAGTATAATAACAATAAATAATGAGTTCTTTGATGAGAGAAACTGCTGAAACACTTTCAAATCATTTAATCTCTAACTACTATTTCGAATACTTATATCTGAATTCACAGATAGATTTCTTCATAAAATAATTAGAAGTTAGTTTGTAGATTCATTTTTCGGAAAGTTACATTTATTTTTTTATATTTGTATAACATATGCTTTAATGCTATTTTACAACTTTAAAAGACATTTTCTCAATTTTTTTAATTTTGCTAAAAGTTTTTTGTGAAATATATATATATAAATTTTATGAATAATCTAAAGCATAGTTTTTACTTAATTTGATATTAAAAATTTTCTATATGTTCCATAGGTTTTGAACAAAGGAAAAGCTATTTATTCATTTAGAAATCTTCACAATATGGGGGGGAATATATTAATCAAACCCCATTAAAAAATTACTATTAAACTAAACATTTTTTTTTCAACTAATGTGAATATAATTACTTTACAGAATTTCTCGAAAAATTCCTCTCTTATGTAAACACATACCTTTAAATACAAAAAAAAAAAAAGTATCAAAAAAATATTCCTTAAATATCAAAATAATTATCTTGAAAAAAAATGCTAAAAATGAGACAAGTTAGTCACATGATATAAAGAATAAAACACCTCTAAAAGTTGCTATATTTGAAAATTATGCAAATTCTCACTTTTTAAAAATATCTTTCGAATGCAAATTATTAATAAATAAAATTTTGGTTGAAAAAACAGTATTTTGTTTTAAAATTTTTCAATATTTTAAGTTTTTAACTTAAATTACTTTAACTTTCAAAGAAATGAAGAATAGGCACTCACACTTTGTACCTCTTGGTTATCATCATCAATTTCTTTCTTTAACTTCATAATCTCTACATGATTTTGTTCAACTATTTGTTCCAATTTATTGTTTTCTACAATATATGTTTCCAAAACAAATTCTAAACATTTCTTATGCTTTAGTTTAAGATGGTGAATGTGGTCTCTAATATCATTTTCAGGATTACCCGATGGTCTCCTGAGAAGAAGAAAAAAGCAAAATATATTATTTATCGGATTAAAAAGATTTAATCATAATTTTATACATTTGTGGCACAAGAAAACAATATTTGGAACTAAAAGCTACAGTTTGGAGAAAGAGTATTAAATTTATTATACTTTAAATGATAAAAGTGAAATATGATAAACTATAACCAAATAAATGTTTTTAAATTACAATAATATAATGGCTTCAAAAAATACTTTAGTTTAAAGTACTTAAGAGTAAACTTCCAGTCTTTCAGCAAATTAGTTACTAATTCTGAAAAACTTATGTCAATAAATAACAAATTAGAGATCACTTAAAAATTTATTGAACATATTTTAATAAATATAATAATTGAAAGGATGGATGAATTGATCACGATCACTATATATTTTCTCAAATCATGACATCAAAATGGGAACAAACACATCTTATTTCCTTTTCTACATTTATTTTTGTGATATCTTGTTTTTATGATAGCAACAATTGAAGAACACTATTTTCCCTAAATAAAAGATAACAAACAGAATTAAGAGTCTTGAATTTTAGTATTCAAAATAATATCTTCATTTTTTAACTGATATCAAAATTGAATTAATTCCAAGTTGCTAAATTTTATTTTATATTTAATTGATACAAAACTACAAAATATATAATTTTGCAATACATAAATTTAAATGAAACTACTTTATGAATATAATTTTAAAATACAAATAAAAAAATTTAAAATATATTTTGAAAAATATATATTGTGGCAAGAAGCTGGACTACTCCACATTGAGTACTATTATCATTGTGAAATAATTCTATAAATAGAAGATAAAAACAAATACATAAAACCAACAGCAATATTTTTAAAATCAAACACCTCATTTAATTGCATAACAAATGAAATTTACACAAAAATAATTATATAAAAGTTTTTAAAAAATGAAATCTAATTGGTCTATGATTTATCATATTCAACCTATTATCAATTTCGTCATTTAAAAATCATATACTCAACTTTAAACCTTTTAACTAATGAGAACAAATGTTCTCATGTTACAAACTAGTATATTTATAAGTTTATAAGATTAAAACTAAATCATATGCAAAAATTAATTTTCCTTAAAAAATTAAGTAGTATTCATAAAAATTTCATATTTTCAAAGAACTCTAAGCTGAAATGAAATATTAAGACATTCAAAAAACAAAATGTTATTAAATTTGATAGTTAAAGAGAACAGTTAAACAGTATATTTTAAATTTGAAACTAATTTATAAAACACTGAGCAAAAGTTACAATTTAACAAATCTTGAAAAATATGATTAAAAGGACTTCAAATATGAAATCTTGGTTTATCTGGGCATTCAAGATAACACATCAGGGTGTTTTTTTTTTCCCTTCCCTAATTCAATTTGTTTTTAATATTCCAATTTCAATAAATTTCATTTTTTACATTACAACCCTGAAACAAATAAAGAAAAGAAAGAAATTTACAAAAAAAAAAAAAAAAATTATAGATCCGATAAAATTATAGATCAATAAATAATTAAAACACTCTGCAGAATAAAATCCCTTTGTTCTAATCACATGTGTTTTATTTCTTTATCTTATTCAGTCATCTTTAATGTGAAGCATAGTTTGATAAGCTAAATAGGGAAAGCAAGACTAAAACATAACATTCCTTACAGATATGCTATGCTGCAGGGAATTGTTATTTTTATGTGTATATCATTAGGCAATTCAATAAAATTTATACAGTATTTATAATAATTATTAAGAATTATTTTAACCGTGGTGACATCTTAATAAGCCAGTAACTACCACTGAACATTGGCGGCCATTTTTGTATAGTGGATAGGTTACTGGACTTCAAACCCGAACATTGCAGGTTCGATCCTTGGCGGAATTCAACCTACTTATTGGCACAATTCCGCCAAAACCTACGCCAAATAACATTTAATATATATAGCAAAAGAGTTCAAAACAAAACAATCCCATATATTTAATTTCATCATGGCAATATATTACAATTATAAGTAATTTAATGCACTAACAATAATAAATTGCTAAAAATTAGAAAAATTGAAAAAGTATGAAAAATACTAATGTCAGGCAATTCACATTTTATTAAAAACAAGCTGAAA
Source organism: Argiope trifasciata (assembly GCA_026543055.1). Taxonomy (NCBI): domain Eukaryota; kingdom Metazoa; phylum Arthropoda; class Arachnida; order Araneae; family Araneidae; genus Argiope; species Argiope trifasciata. The sequence continues at coordinate 28,232 of JAPMOQ010054915.1, forward strand.
GAAAATCCTTACCAAGAAACTTCAGCAGTCTTTTCACTTTGTTTTGTAATCAAATCATCAAGGGCTTTTAATGAAGAGAATACATTAGTTTCTGTGGCTAAACATTTTAAATCTGTTCTGATTGTATCTTTTAATTGATTTATTAATTGCTCGTACAAATCTCTTAATTCTTTATTACATTCTTTGTACAGCTCTGGATATTTTGACTTGAATACTGAATACCTAGAAATAATATTAAAATCATTTTAACTAACAAAAATAATAGAAATAAAAATTACTAGTTTTGCCTTAAAATTAATTAAAATAAACTCAGATTGTAAATAATAATTTAACATCTTCTAGTAAGAGATACAAGACAACAGAAGAAAATAAATTCAAATAAGCCAGACTTAGCTGTAATGCATAAAAATTTTATAAGTACAACACAAGTTTCTTCATTTAATCATTTCAGGATTTAAGAATTTTTATACTGAATAAAATCAATTGCATTTTTACAATCAGTAACACTTCAGGATAAACTAATTTTTCAAGAATAAATATATAAAATATTGCACAATAGTTGTTCATTGGCAATTTTTCTTTAACAGATGATTCATATTTCTACATTTTTATTTTTTAAAAATGCTTTGAATAATGTTGCAGACCATGCACTTCAAAATATATGATGGACACATTTTGACATTCACTACAAAGTTTTTTTGTTTTTTTTTGCAACACATTTTTTCCCATCAGACCATTAACAGTTATAACCTGATTTTACTCAAACTTTACATATTTTTACAACTGTATTGATTCACTTAAAAGTAAAATTTTATGCCTGTTAAGAAATTCAATTTTATCTTTAAAACTCATATCAATTATTTTTTTTAATAAATGTTACCATCCTAATTCAACATAGGCAAAAAATGGTTTGAAACTGTATAACATACTTCAAGCTAGACATAGCAGTGCAGCTATCCATTTAAATGAATCTAGACTTCTTTAGTCCATACCAAAGAATGTGAACTCCATTGTATTGAAAAGATACTTAATTGGGAAGAAGGAGAAATTACATGAACATCATTCACTAACACTAGTTGAAAATAAAGGACCAGTGAATTATCAACTTGAAAACTGATATCATTAACATTTAGGTCAAAGGAAATAAAGTATGAAAAATCTCTGAGAAATTCAGTTAATCAAACTTTCCCTCAGTGAGAAAAACTCAAATAAGCTTTCTTCTTTAAATCATATTCATTGAAAATTACCATTTTGATTTCAACCACCCATAGTGTTAATAGGTTATTTTTCCCCACTGAAGTAAACAGGCTGCACTTTTGTCAGGATCCCAGATATGGCTTTGTATCACAGTTTTATTTCATTTTCACCCTAAATTAGCAATTTAATAATTTTGTAAGGAAAACTATCAAATTAAATATTATGATGCAGAACTTATATTGCTTTTATCAAAAAATACACTTAGAATTTAATATAATTAGTAACTAAATTAAAAATGTATATTTTTTATCCAAAAATTTTCTAAAATGCAAATATTTCTTACATTTTAAAAACAGAATTCAATAAAGTAAAATTGGATTTGGTTCACTTGGAATTTGATAAGCTGGTGTTGATTACCACTTTCATGATTCATGCATATAAATTGAAAGAATAAGTAATTTGTTTATAAATATCACTTTATCCAGATTTATTTCTGAAAGATTTTTAGTAAGGGTTTTTACCCTTCTTCAGAAAACATTATGATAAAGAAGCAATCTGTATAAATGTTTGATATAGTCCAGCATTTGTTATTAAAGATTAGTATAAGGAAATAAAAAAATATCACAAAATTACAGAATGAATAAAAAAGCAATTCAATTTCATGTAATATAATTCATGAATAAAATTAAGTCTACTCATTTCATATACCTTAAAACTGCTTGTTTTAGAAAGAAAAAACAAATCACAACAACATGGGTTTGAAAACTGAGCAGTGCTAAAACAAATTTTTAACTTTAGCTGATGACAAATGAGGTATGATATAAAAGGGAAATGATATAAGGCAATTTAGACTATTGCTTCCCACAAGTGGACTTGTGGGAAGGAAATTCTAACTCATCAATGTCACAGCAATTGCACCGGCCCATAAGGAAAGGAAAATAATTTCTGGTGCACTTGTTGTACAACTTGTAAGCAAAAGAGTAAACAATGCAATGATTATATTAACACTTAACTGGGGAGATGAAATTTTAGAACTTTTCTTTACACTCAAATTTTCTATCGAGTATCTCGGTATGAAAATCGGCCAAAATATTCTGCAGACATTTTTCTTGATATATAAATAAGTTTTAGAAATTTTTAAAAAGATGTTATGGTTGAAAAAAGTAATTGCATTGCAACATAATTTTCTGTTCAAATTATATGTTACAATGAACAGTATTCTTGAAAGAATACATTACTTTTTAATTTTAAATCATGTTTAATTTTCCAGTGTACAAAGGTATTTAGAAAACGTAATGGAAAATTCAACAATTAAATAAAAATAAATGACAATGGGTAAAATTAGCCATTTTTTATGGTTTGTGTGACTTTCATAGGATGGTTTTCTAAGGCATTTAAAACATATCAGTTAAGAATTAGTATAAAAATCAATCTATAAATTCTGTATATATTTCTCTTGGTACATTAATATATTTTATAAATTTTTTAGAATGCATTATCAGTAGAAAAATTATGTTTGAGCATACATATCAGAATCGAATAAATGCGAACTTTCATCAAAACACTCTTCCGTACAATTATCCTATCACTTTCTGCTTCATTTGAAAGTGTCTGGAACACTGCTTCATAATAGGATCAGTAAACTGGACGGTATTTCAAGGTCTAAGTTTTAGCGCCATCTGCTAAGCCTTGTTTATCACTAGGATACTAAGGAGGTGTGGTCTCACAGATTGTGCTTTAAGAAATAACCGAATTATTTTTGAAAGCATCAGTTGAAACTCGTTAAAAAGTGCATGTGTATTGAAGGTCTCGGAACAGGAAGCTATAGGGCCAATCTATTCAAATGAGCTAAAAATAGATTAGGGGTGACCAAAAGTCCATCAACAGCGGTCTCGCAGATTTCACGTTCCCTTTTAAGGGTTAATTGAATATTTTTATTAACACTTGAATATACAGATTTAAGAGTAGAGAATTCTGATAATATAAAATAAATCATAACATTCACAATCATAATATTAAACAGCATCCCGTGTTATATATACTTCAGAAATGATTAATAATGGGACATATTAAACTGCCCCAACATTTTAAATTCAATTGTCTATCAAATTTCATTAAAAAAATCTTTATTCAAATATTGTGAAAAATTTAACATTTATCCCTTAATATTTTCATATATTTAGTCCACAGTGAAATATTCTTTCATTACTTTTTCTATCCATCTTTATTTCTCGAGAGCATATTGCAAGAAATAAGGATAGAAGTGGTAAACAATTGAAGGTGATGGTAAAATTTGAAAATAAATGCACCCCTGACTTCATCATATATTGACAAAGTATTATACATTGTGCAATACACTGAAGAAAACAATATTTGAGTTTGTTGTTTTCCAATGATTTGTAGAAAATCTGACACACTATTACAATTTCAATGCTATGCGAGGATACTAAAAATTTTTACTTTCATATACTAAGAAATATACAGCCTAGCAGATGATGGTCACATCTTTGATGTATTTCATACAAAACTCAAGCGATTTTTTACTATCTTCAGGTAAATATATATGCAAATTAAATTGAAGACTACAAGGTTTAGACATGAAATTCTGCAATTTATTACAAAATAAAATATAGCTTCAAAATTATCATTTTAGCTTCAATTTTTATTCATCATTTGCACAAAAGTTTTTTTTTTTTAACATAGTCTTATCACATCTGCAAGAAATAAAAATTAACTTTGTGATTACTTTATAAGCTATATCAATAATTTTCTTGCAAAAAAAAAAATTTGCTAGATATGAAGCAAAAATCACATACCTAAAAGTAGCGAAAAATTTTTCTAAGGTATGATTGACAGCCTGCTCATAATAATTTCCAAGTCTACCTTCAGGAAAATTAGGTACAAGATCATTATTTGTAGACGGTTGGTTAGAATCTACCGAAGACATTTGTAGACGGATTATTAAAAAAGGAATACGCAAATAGTTAAAGTTAAAAAAAAAAAAGAGCTTATGAAAATAAAACAATCCCTTGACAATTATTCTAGATTTACTAAGAACGAAACGAATCACATAGAGCGATTTCTTTCACTGTGGCCTAACGATTTTTAAGATCAAAGAAAACCGGGAAAAAGTCGGTTGCCAGATTCACATTACATTGAGAAAACTGAACTCAAAAGCTCTTTTTTTCCCCACTTCTTTTTCTTCTTTTTTTTTGTTTGGAGCATTGAATAATTGCAGAAACTTGTTTAAAAAACAAATAAATATTTTTCCACGGAGACTTGAATGCAAAAGAAATCTTGTTTTAGTACAATGAGTGTGCGGTAAATCAAATTATTTTTATGAATAGTATTTGTTTATTTGGAGTAAAAGCAAACGATTAATTTTATACCTTTTGAAATCTGGCAATGTGTTATATTATCTTGGATAATCTGGCAATGTTTTGTAAGTTTTGGTTTAGGTTTTGAGAAAGAATAAAGATGCTGTTTGATTTTTAAAACGCTTGAAGTATTTATTTTTATTTCTAAATGTAAGATACTTTGCAAGCTTAATTCTAAAGCTCAAGAAATCGGGTAGATTTCTTGATAACGCAACAATGAGATTGTACTAAAACAATCCAGCGATGCTTCGTAACGCAATTGCTTCCAGCGATGGTCATTTTGAAAGTTCTCTAGTAATTGTTGACAATTGTGTTATAATTTAAATAACAAGTTTAAAAATTATGTGTATTATACTGTTGTAGCTGTCTCAATCTCTATAGATAAATAAAATAGACTTGACATCATTTTAAAGAAACACGGACTTGATTTGCTGTTTTATCTTATTTTGTGTATACAATGTTAATAAACTGTTTTTAGGCTAGCTGTGTGTTTTTGTTATTAAATTGCATTTATTTTAGTTATATGTTTTTCGTATATGTTTATACTTTTAAATGTATCGTTTTTGTGTTAGTTACTATTTTTTTTAATTGTCATTACTTGATAGTTTTTCGAAATGGCCAGAAAATACAAATCTAATCTTTAGAAGAAAAGTAATTAAGCTCTGGCTATGAAAGTAGCCGAAAGATCTGTTTACAAGTTTAGTGAGCACTTCTGGACTATCATACCCCCTCCAGCTGTGGGATAAATACAAAGATGCTTTATCAGAAAATATGGCACTCAGATTGATTTAATCATTAACAGAAAAAAAATACAGCCCCCGGGGAATCCTTTTGTATTAATGCAATTTAATAATACGGGACGAGAGAGTATATAGGCGCGTTAAACCACGCCTGTATGACATCCGCGGCGTTTTTGTTTTGCTCGCAGGCGGTTTTAGACAGCCACTGCCGATCAGACCATCAGTTCTCATACATGTACATGAAAATCTCCCCGCGAAAGAAGTCGCCGGTATTAGCTAGTACTCACATATCAAGAGAAGATGAATACTTTTTTGGCATCTATTTCATCAACAACTAAAAGTTGCATAAATGATGAATAAACAAAATCCAAAAATAACAATTATATAATAGTGACACTCAATATAAAGGGATGCTCAAATGAAAAAGTACGAAACGACAATGTGTGTATAAATGAAAATTTTATTCAAAGGAAATAACGATATCATTGATCGTTATGATACCCTGAACACAATGATCTTATTGATAAACGAGCCAAAGGATTCCTTGATCCCATAATTCCTGTGACCGTAATGAGATCCAGTCCTTCATAGAGTGCTTGAGTTCACTATCGAAGGTCTGCTTCTTGTTGAATTCCTCGAACACAGAAGAACCGTTGACTCCGATGTGTATTGTGAGACACTCCCAAGACTACGCAAGTCTATTAGAAACAAAATACCGGGACTGCTCACTGTGGGTGTGGTTCCGCTCCATGGAAACTCGCCTCCACGAGCTAGTGTCGCTCACATGGAATTGGCCAAGTTCAAGTGGGAGCAGCTCAACCATTCGCCCTACAGTCCGGATATGTCAATGCATTTGTGGAGAAATTGGTACTGTTTACCAGTTTTTAATGGAATGTATGGAGATCTCAGATTTAAGGAAGGACCTGAAGATCGTCAGTAATGATTTAAATACAGTACTGATGGTACCAGGTAATCTCAAAACCCTGAAAGATATGTTGTTAAAGATTGACAGTTTCATTCCAACACTGTTTAAGAGAGTACAGATGGGGAGAAAGACAGCTATTTACTACCCCGAAAGGAATGTTAGTTTGACTATTCGGTCAATATAAGGTTGGAAAATACTTATTCAGCTGTCGACCGCAACAAATCCTGTCGATACTGCTACGTTCAGTGGTGGCGGGATGGTCGGCTGTATGCAAGAAGTCCGGATATGTCACCCTGCGATTTTCATGTGTTTGATCCCATGAAAAACCATCTGAAAGGGAAGCGCTTAAACTCGTACGTTTTTCCTTTATAACACAGTGTAGTATTCGTACTTTTTCATTTGAACACTGCTTGTATAATTGAACAGTTTTATAGGTAAGATGGCATTTCTACTTATGTTTGTAATTTGTTCCCATCTTGCCCTCTACCTATGAATTATGACTACGGCTATTAACCTGTGAACAAAAATTTTCCAGTTACTCGATCACATTTTATTAAATAGGTAGTTACCTATAGCCCCACAAATTTAAGACCTCCTACATAGTACAATATTCATTTATTCAATAATCAACAATGCTGTGAATATCGTTTAATATTATATAATATTGCATAATATTTGTGTATTACTAGGTTCCGTGTCATACAGAATTTTCTATGTTATTTTTAGTTATTTAATTTTGTGCTTTCACTTAATTATAAAGATTGGGAATGAGAATTTAGTGAAATTCATATCAAGCATTTTTTAAATTTTGGAATATTGCTTTAATAGCATCCCGCATTAATTTTCATTTCTGAGTATGGGGCATTTTTTAAAAATAAAATGTCTGATCTAGTAATTAAATATGATTTAGATTGGGTTCAAAAAGTTTTCTTTTTCAATTTTGCTTAAAATCAATTGAAAATTTTTACTGTTCATTTGAAAGCAATTCTGTCCCTTCAAAATTATCTATATATACATCCTTATCTTTGTATAAACTTTGGATTAATTTGTTTTTCTGTGCCCGTCCTTTCTGTACTGAACTATTTATAAAAGAATTGTTACTTTTCTACATTATAATAGTTCAGAATTTCCATACAAAAACAGTTTATTTGCATGCAATTTCACAACAAAACAATATTTCAATCATTATTGTGAGTACAGGGTGTGCCAGAGAAACTTACTTATTTGAAAGATCAATAAAAACAAAAGTACTTCAGTTATTTAGTTATTTTAATTGTTTTTTTTATTTGAGAATACAATATCCCAATTTTTTTTTTTCCTCTTTTTCATACAGTTTTGAAAATGACATCGGTTAAATGGTGACCCCCATTGCGCATACACTGATTAAGTCGATTTTTGAAATTCATGTCCACTTTTTGCAACATATCAATCGGTATGTTGGCAATAGCGTCGCGAATGTTGTTCTTGAGATGAGCTATTGTCCGTGGTTGATCGACATAAACCAGGGATTTCAAAGTGAACCTCGTCACTGAAAAAACCGACCGCATCTTCAGGCAGGTTTGTCAAGTAGCATTTCACATGCATTTTTTAACGGGCAACAAAATCGCATTCAGTTAATTCTTTCACAACAGCTAATTTATAGGGATGAAATTGAAAATCTTGATGGAGAATTCGTCGACGAGTGGTGTCAGAAATTCCCAGAGCAGCTGCGTGTTTGAGAGCCGAATTCAGAACTGACTGCTTCACTCTTTCGACATTTTCCGGAGTTCTGATGGTCCGTTGATGTCCATTTCTGGGTTTAGCGACACTCCCGAAATGAGTTAATCCACGACAGAATCGAATTACGACCAGGAAAGAGGAGGAATTTCAAAGCCAGCGCGGTGGGCACGTTGTGTAGCAACAAGTGAGCGACCGTTAGCAAAAAAGCTCTGGACGGAGTAGACCCGTTGTTCTTTAGACAAGAGCATGATGGTAACTGACTAGAGAAGGAAACGAACTTGGGGACTTCCCATTCAGTATCGCTACCTATCACCCCTCTACCTACCCAATTCACTTCTCGGGGGGAGGGGGTTCAAATAAGTAAGTTTCTCTGGCACACCCTGTATAACACATTTTGAAAATGCATTACTTATGAGTTTTAGCAAAAACACAACACGATACTATTTATATCAGGAAAGAAAATTTTATTTTTAGGAAATAACATTTGAACATTCAATAGGAAAATTGTAGATAAAAACACATAATATACATTAATACATGGATTAAATACCATATAAAACTATAAAAATTGCCATTTATTGCATAAAATAAAAGTTAAGGAAATGAATCATTAAATCATGCAGTTTTTTTTCCAACAATGTATATCACATAAAATATTTTATTTTTAAATGCAATACAGGAATTAAACAGTGAATAAGCAATTAATACAATAATTCATTTGCAACTTTAATTTCTCTATAAACTGTAATAGAAGGTTGTAAAATGAGACCAATTAAGAACTATTAATTTCTTTGATTTCTGTAATCAGCTCTAAATGTGTCAATAATAATAATTTTACTAACTTTATTTTCCACTTTTGCATTGGTGTTACTTTCAAGAACTTAATTTTTGGTATTTCACTTTTTCTGTTAATTGAAAGAAATAATTTTTTTTCTTGTTTACTAAACTCCAATCATTTTATATATATAAGAAATAAGAATTTCATAGAAAATATTACATGAAATTATACATAAATATAAGATTAAATAAGTTTGTATAATAAGTATTATATTTCCAACAGCAATAAATTTTCTATGCATTAATTATCTCATTAACAGTAAAATATTACCTCCATTAACCAGATCAAATTCGATTATTTTAACAACATTTTATAGCAAAGGAAATGCCATTTTCATCAATAGATCAAATAAATCTACTAAATTTTTTAAACTGTTAAGATTGGTTTTAGTTGATTTAAATGCAATACAGGAAATAAACAGTGAATAAGCAATTAATACAATAATTCATTTGCAACTTTAATTTTTCTATAAACTGTAATAGAAGGTTGTAAAATGAGACCAATTAAGAACTATTAATTTCTTTGATTTCTGTAATCAGCTCTAAAATTGAATTTTTACTAACCAAGCATATGCACCCAAATCAGATTGTTGAAATGTCAGCAGAAATTCAACATTAAAATCCTTTCTTACTATTGTAACTTGCGAAACTAATGCAACTCTAATAACAAATTGATATAACTTCGCCTTTATATAACTTGGATAATTGTTGCAACTAGTATAACAACATTTAGAATTTAACAAAACAATGTAATCAACTTTCAGATTATAGAAGAACAAAATTTCAACTACCCTCTACAAGTAAAAATTTTGAAGTTCCATGCAGTTTTTGTCAAGGTGTCTGTCTTTAGTGCCTGCACAAAAAGATACCATTGAATGGAGCAATCTAATAGAATCAAATCACTTAAAATATCCCATAAAATCAAAACACATAATTTCACATAGTAACATTTTCTTATTTCTCCAATAAAATATGCAATTAGTTTGAACATTCAGATGATAGTTCACATTTTACTTACATTATGTGTGAACATCTAGCAGATATTAGGTGAATAGAAACATTTTCAAAAGAAAATCAAAGAGCTGTTAATATACTCGACATAATATTTAATACCTTATGGAGGTTTGTTAATCAATTCTTCAAAAATATTTGATGAAACAAAATACATAAACAAACATTACTTATGACATTAGTAAAAAGTACAGAAAAAATGAGTAGAAACTTTATTTCTTAATTTTCCTCAATAAATGAAAACAATGCAATTAAATGTTTGCAAACAAAACAATGAAAATACTTAAAAAGTTAGGTTATATTCCACTTAAATGCCCCACTTCACCAAAACAAAAACGGCTGCAAAGGCGCATAAATGAATGAAAAAGCCACTTTATGGATTGCCATATTAATAACAAATGTAATGTGTATATTAAGATAGATTACAGCCAAATTCTCAGCAACAATAAAAAGTACTGAAAATACAGTGTAAAGTTATTTTTAAAAGAGCACCAGTAAACAGAGTGCTGACAGACATACATCTGTTTTCATTAATAGTATAGATTTAAAGCATTTGGCAATTATGAATATACAAATTTACAAATATATACATTTCTACAAGATTTTCAGCCGACAAAGGAAGGAACTAAACAGTTATAAAAGGCTATGCATCAGAATCCCCTAAATTTGTTTTCAAAGAAGATTTCTTTGGTTTGCAACTGGAAATTTGAATCAGGTTGTCCAAAAGCTGAAAAATTTAAAAATATACCTCAGAAAAATTTCAAAAATTAATATTAAATCAATTAAACAAATATTTAAACTTTTCAACACAATAATATGAATTTAAATTCCTTCCTGGATTGTAAAATTTAAATTTCTAAGAATTTTGTTTTAAAATCAAAATGGCTATAAAACTGAAATGAATATGATTATACACTCATCCCATTAATTGAATTAAATTTTTAAAAATGCCTAATAAAGCAATGTAACCGAACTATAATTTTTAATTCAGAGCCTCTCAAAACTAGAAGAAAAATAAAAATTCCTTGTGTTTCCCTGTTTTTCTTCTTTACATATATTCAATAAATGATGAAATGAGCAAATAACACTCACATGCTAATTATAATAAATTATGATTTTAAGGAAAAGAAAATGCAAGAAAAGGAAGCATTAACAATTATGCAAAAAACCGAATATTAAAAGAAAATTTATATTTACACTACCGCCTTTGGCGACCAGCTGGTTCGCCATGAGTAATGCGTTCTAAAATTTTCAATTAAATCACATATTCCTTAGCCTTGAAGTAATTCCGGGCATTCATTGGCCTGAAATTAATATTTTCTTTAAGATGATGGATGGACAGTTCTAAAAGAACACGTTTTCCTAATAATATTCTTTAATTTTATAAATCAGTTAGTTTTAATTATCGGTTATGCTTCCAAAATATTAAAAAAGTTTTTTTTCGGTGATGTTGCCAAAGTATTAAATATGTTTTTTAAAGAAAGCGAAAAAGGGAAAAAAATTATTGAATGAATGATACAGATATTGCAAACGATTATAGAAATATGCCATTAGGTAGGGATTTCAATGCATATCCTGTCTAAATTCAATCAGGTTTACCGTAAATAAAGAAGATTTGTTGAATTAATTATTTAGATATTGCAAACGATTATAAAAACCTTTGCTATGCATTTATTTTTTTTAAGAAAATATCACATTTTATATTTATTTTATTTTATCCAGTCTTGTGCTAAAAGCTGCAATTCTTTAGATTTATTTTGTGATGATAGTTTTTCTTTTTATTTGAACTTCCGTCATTGTTTTCTTTTATTTTATCCAGTTACGTGCTAAAAAAAACATGGTTAAAATATTTCTTTTAAAATTCGTTAAAAGTAGAAGCTTAAGTTATACATTAAAACACTGATACCATTAGAAAGCTAATTTTTTAATCGTCAAATTGATGTAAAAATCATGTTTGTACGATAATATTTTCGGAACTTATAGCGGAAAAATGTCAAAATTTTGCTTAAATTTTAATTAATTCAAATTCTAATTAAAAATTCAAAAAAAGGGCTCCGAGGTGCACATTTCTGACCTCCAAGGTATACATGTACCAAATTTGGTAGCTGTAAGTCAAACGGTCTGGCCTGAGGAGGGCCACCACACACACACATTGAGCTTTATTATAAGTATAGATAAAAAGAAAATTTCTTTTATTATCTAAAATTTAGGGACAAAATATATTTTACGGGAAGGATATATTACCTCATATTCACTTTAATTGCAAATCACAGAAAATTGGGGGTTTAGGTGAAATAAAACATTTTTGTTATGATACAAATCATTTAATGATGACTTAGCAAAGAGCAACAACAAATTAAAAAAAACATTACAAAGTAAGATTGCTCTTTTTATTTATTCGTTTTTGCTAATTCATGCATTAGAGCCTCATCTGCATATTTTTCAGCTATTAGTTTCATGGAACTAATCCTTAACAAATAAGATACACATTTTTGTAAAGCATAAAGTACATTTATTTAGCCATTTCTCTCTCAATGAACATATGAGAAAATATTGCTATATAGCACTGAATGCATTAATGAATTAATGTGATGCAACAAGTTTTAATACCCATAAAAACTCAAATTTAAACTTTTATTCTTAAACTACAATGTTCAAAATTGATTTATTTTCGGACATTAATTTTGACATTTTCCTTATTCCTTTTTGATAGTAAGTTTAACATCAATTGATTATTGTTTTAAACTGGCAGGTAGTCTAGAGCTACTTGAACCCATTCAGGAAAATCAAGTTTGATTTTTAAACATTTGTCTAAATTGTTTTAAATATTGAACAGCTCATTAAAAAAATCTCTAATTTAATTTTAATAAGCTTATAGTTTCTAAAATAATAAACAAACCATTCAGTAGATTCCCGTACAGTAGACTTAATACCACCATGCTTCCACAGACTGAATGGCAGAGAAATACAGGTACTTTTCCATTATACCGGCGAAAATTTCGCCAAGCAGACTTTTTGGCGACAGCACACAGTCGCCATTTTGGCGCAAGTGACAAAATGGCCGCGTCTTTCATTAAAAAATGTGGTGGTAAAAGGTTACCGGCGGCGATATTCCGTTTAGCGGTTGCATCATTATTGGCGACTTTTAGCTTGCGCCGGTATGATGGAAAAGTACCGAAATATATTTTATACTTTCATTCAGTTACAGAAGTTTTATTCATGCTCATTAGCGGCAATTCATAAATCTCATGGGGGGGGGGCAGTGAAACTTTCTCACAAGGGAGTGAGTAGAGTAGAAAAAGGGGAGAGTTTCTGCATTATATAATTGTGAATGGCATTGTTCTGTATTGGGAAGTATGACTATGATCTTGTAATCTTTCATGATTGGCATTTTTTAGACCGGAGGGGGGAAATATAAGAAACTTAACATCTCTTTTATTTACCATGTTTTTATGAAAATTTATCTGTATTTTCCCAATTTTTCTTTCATTTTTAAATTTCCTGTGTTTTTCTGGCAGTGTGGCAACCTAGTTAATTTTATTATATTGAGGTCTGAAAGCATTTGCACTTTAAACATCATTTGACTTTAGAAAATATTAAATTATGGTAGATAATGACAGTAATTTATATTACATAAGAAGTGTTTTAAAATATGACAGTTTCAAGAATAAGCAGGGTTTTTTAAATGCTGTTGTTCTAATTAACTTCTTTGAAACTTTCAAAGAAATAAACAAAACATCAGCTGTATTAATTGCCAATACAATATGTTTTCAATCATATAAAATAAATTTATATTATAAAACTGATTCTATTTTTAAGAAGAAAAAAAGCTGAATGCAAATTAGGATCTACAAAAAGATAATTGTATCACTGCTGCTTGTTATTTCATCTTCCAATAAGATTAGTACACAACATATATATAGTAAGACTAGTATTAGAAAACTTATTTAATGAAATAATTGAACATTTAGAATTCAAAAGAAATTTAATTAACTATTTATATACCTACCCCACATACAACATTATTTAAATCAATGATGCAATCCTTCAAATCTAAAATTTCATTATGATTCTTGAGCATAATATTTTCAGCAGCATCATTCTCAGAAGATAATTTTTGTAAATACAGCTTCAATTTATCCTTATATTCTGTTTTGGTAAGATGCTGATCCTTGGTTTGGATGCTATTGTTACCTATTTCTAACCTATAAAAAAAAAGGAGAGGGAAAATTAAGATTTACTTACTCACAAAGTCATGAAGTAAGCTTAAAAAATATCATTTTATTATAAATCCCATTTCTTTGAATTAATGAGTGAATAAGAATGAAACTCATAATTAGGATTTACTAGTTGTCTTTGACAACCAGCTGGCTTACAGGGAATATTTCTTATATTATTTTCAGATAAATCATTTGGATATAATTGTGTGTCCATGATTCCCTTTCACTGTAAGTCATATTACTTTAATTGTCTTTCATATGTTCTTTTCATAATGTGTATTACACATTTCCAATAGATTTCCAATGCTATGACATCACAGCAGTATTAAAAATGTAAATTTTTGTCATTTTGTAACTTTATTTTTATTTTTATTATCATATTTATTTCTTGTAAAACACAGATTTAAACAGAATTTTTTCAATTTAACTAAAAATTTAACAGATTTAAACTTCTAATTTAATTTTCAAGAATGGAAGAAAGTTAAGCAATTAAACATTTGATGAAAAAATTTAAACAATTTGAATTTCAGGGCAATAATTTAATATATAGCTGAAATTTTAGCAAAAGAGCACTTTTAAAAATGGTTAAAGAAAAATTTGCCTGACAATAATTATTATTTTACATTTCAAAAAAATTCGAGTCTTCGTTCCTTCTGTGCATCAGTCAATTCATGCGGTATCCACTTGTCCCGCTTTTTCACTTTATCGATTTGTGCCAAAAAAGTCAAGATAGTTTGCATTGATACATTATACGTTAATGATAATTCACGTGCACTTTGGCTGGAATTAGTTTCCACATTGGCTTTTCAGGACATCATTATACACCTGATACTTGGATCGACCACGTGGTTCATTAGACAGGTCGAAATCTCTGAAACGAAATTTCTTAAACCAATGGGCTACAATTGCATTTGTAGCCACTTGAATGCTGAAAACACTATTGATACTGGCAACTACCTGCCATGTTGTGGCTCCACGATGGAACTCATACTTAGTCAACACACGAATTTTACTGATTTCCATAGTTTCACTTAACAACAAAAAAGCCCCATTTTTTTTTCAAATTGAAATATGCTTTAGAAAGAGGAAAAAATGCACCTTTTACACGAAAAACAAATTATGCCAAAATACGGCATCTAAATGATGTTATGTGCAATTGAAATAAAGAACATGAACTTTGCTCCATTTCATACTTGACAACCTATATATATAAAGTGAGAGAGGGATAGAGACCAATAGAGATGGCTTGTGATTCTTTCAAACTGTAAATGACAATTAAGACAAATAATAACTTAAAAAATAATGTTCTGGCAAGATAACTTGAAATTTGCAATAGTAGATTTCATTTAAAAAAATCTTTTAACACTTTTTTTTTTTTAACTATGCTAAAAAAAGTTCTTCCCCTTAAACATCAGTATTGCTGTAAATGAAGATTTAAAAAAAGTATTTTTTAGTTTTTCACTATATATACATAACTCCCCAGTTTACACCTAGTTTCTGCAACTGTTGGAGGGTATGTAAATTCTCCATACCATTTAATTTATCTATTCACCATTCTAATTAATCATTTGTACTAATTTTTTGTTTCTATTTAATCTGGTCTGGTAAAAAAACTCTTTGTGACTGAAGATTTAAAGAAAAGTATTTTTTAGTTTTTCACTATATATACATAATGCTGCAGTTAACACCTAATTTCCGCAACTGTTGGAGGGTATGTAAATTCTCCATACCATCTAATTTATCTATTTACCATTCTAATTAATCATTTGCACTAATTTTTTGTTTCTATTTAATCTGGTCTAGTAAAGAACTCTTTGTAGTCTCAGTTAGTTGAAGTCTGTTCTCCGCTTTACTTTTATAAATTTTCTTTTCTCATTAATATCAGTTTTTGTATGCATAAGTGTAAACTAATTTTTTTTTAGTTTAAAAAAAACTTTTTTTAGAGTTACTTAATCATAAAATTATGAACTCAGTCTTAAAAGACTTGACAGTTAGGTTATTTCAGAGCCATTGTTTGTATGTAATGATAATAATGTAGCGATAGATAAAATCTATCAAAGTTGTAGTTGTTAACTAAGATGCCCTCTTATTATAAAAATTTTCACTTGTATACAGTAACTTCAAGTATTTTTGTAAAATAAAAAGTTAAAAACTTGCTGCTTTCAATTTTTTTTTTCCTCTTTAATTTGATTCACTGACAAAAAAGAAAAATCTACCAAAATAGAAAAGTTTACAGAAAAATTAGGATCTATTAACATTTAAGGATTGACAATTTGTAAAAGACAGTATGATTTTCTTCCTGTAAATATATTAACAGCATAAACAGATATGTTGTTTTCTAGTCATAAGTTAGAAGCATGTTCAAAGAATTGTAATGTTAATTCAAATTTAGTGCTACATTTAATGAGTTTTAATTCTTTTGCAATTAATTAAGCAGTACCAAAAATTATCATAACAGTACCTAACATATGTCATGCAATTACTTAAAACATCTCTAGCTAGAAACTAACTATATTAAATTAATAAAAATATATTCTTTATATACTGCTAAATCAATAAAAAAACACTAACCATATTAAATCATTTGAGTAACTCTTTTGTATCCAATCAAGAATTTTCTCAAAAGTATTGAGTGAATAAAAAATCTTATGCTCAGCACACAGCTCAAATGCTTTTGTCTTCATTTCTGCTTTCAAATACATCTGTAACTGATGATGAACTCTTTTTAAGCGCACTTGATCTTTTTCATGAATTTGCCGAAATTTGTTCTCAAAGATGGAAAATCTAAAAATAAAATTATGATTAAAATTTTATCAAAAAAAATTCCTACCTGAAATTAAATTAGATTAAACCAACTTGACATAAAAAGGACACAATTATTTTTTACTTTAAAAAGCCTCAATATACTTAATGAATAATAATAATTTTAAAAAAACATACAATGATGTATAAAATCAGTCTTGCAAATTTTTTCTAGAAAAAGAATTTTGGACTGAATGTTTTGAACTAAGATAAAATTTTGGAAATTAGTTAAGGTTTACTTTAGATTTTAAAATATTATTGCAAATATATAAATACTGAAACACTCTCTTGAAGAAGATCCACAGCAGAATGTTGTGTGATTTCTGTTTGTTATAGTAATTATTACTTCTAAAATATTTTTTTTGAGAAGTGAAGAAAAGGCAAAATTACATAACTTAATGGGCTTTATTCAGCCCTGGGCAAATGGTGTTATCAAAACCTGTCGAACCTTCAATTACAAAATATGTAATTCTGGAATAAGATTTGTATAGTTGATAGATATATTTTGCCCAGTGATACATTAACAGAAAAAATAGCCATGATTATATTAAATGGCAGCTATCTGGAAAAAATAAAATAAACTTTCTACACAAAAGACACCACTGAAAAAATAAATTTGTAAATTATATTTTGAGAGATACTATAACAAGACCAAACTATAGTTAGTACAAATAAATTAAACTGTATTATTTACTTTCAAAGGAATTCTTAAAAATAACCCTTAATTTAAAAATATAAATTAATCAGCTATTTTTTTCATCAATTTTATCTATGACAACAGGTCAGAGCACTATTTGCTTCATAAATAATCTTTACAATAACTTAGAAACTCTACGAATTTTTCCCAGAAAAAGCAATTAATAATAACTAGGTACTAAACTTATGTGAAAATAAAACAATGTCTACAAAAGCCTTTGTATGTGACAAAAACTAAGCCTGAAACTGCACAGGAAAAAGGTATATTTTTGAAGATTTTACAAAATACTCAATTTTCGAATTTACTTAATACAATCTCTTTATCCAAATCCTTCTAACTACTTAAAAACAAATCATAATGTATCAATTACAGAATATATTCAAATGTTGGGAATAGCAATATAAATTTCAAATTATAAACTGTTCTTTATATATATATATATATATATATACATACAAACAGATAAAATAAACAGCTTGCTTATAAAAATCAGAATATTTCGAATAAATAAGACAAAAGCAAAACTGACAGGAAAAAAAAGTAGATACAGAGGCTGAAATATATCAGCAATTGCTCATTCAACTTATTAGAAGTCACAGCTATTACCTTGATTTCAACAGATTTATAAAATAGTGCCAATGAAATT
>JAPMOQ010054919.1:0-10475 GCA_026543055.1 Argiope trifasciata
AAGTTCTTTATTTGAAAATTCAGAGGCGATTCAGCAACTGTGACTCATAAAACTTCGAAAAGAAATCTTAGACTAAACAATTGGTATCGATAAAGCTTATAATTTTAACGAAGAAGGATGGGCAGCTGCATCTGTTTAATAGTATTGTTTATCAAGTCAGATATACAGTACTGTGAAACAGATATCTATCTTATTCGACGCTGCCAAGTCGCCATTTCGATTGGCGACATCTTTGGCTTGGGAAGGGGTATTCTGATGATGATTAGGTGTGTGCCCAAAGTGCCGTTACGCCAGTGAAGAGATTATAATAACAATTTAAAAAAATAGAGTTTAAATAGCTATCAAAAGATTCCCTATTAAAACATAACTTTTACATGCACGTGTACAAGATGCAAAAGAAGCTAAAGGCAGCTCCAAAAAAACATTGAAATAAAATAAAAGCATAGAGAGAAAGATAATAAAAGCTTTAAAGATAAATAAATTAATGGGAAGGGGTATATTAAATTAGGATTTTACCCATAAGTGTTATTGCATTGAAAATAATTTGGAATTATTTAATGGAAGATATGATTCGCTACTGCCGCAAATATGAATTTTTTTTAAAGTAAAGAGGATGATTTCCCTGACGCGGGCGATAAGTTGCCAAATATGATACAACCGATGACAAGATTTTTTGTATTGTTTTTATGAGGCCATAAAGTCCGATCCGCGACATTTGCACCTGCGAAACGGGAAAGTACCGTCAAGATTCTTCAAAACTTTCAATTCAAAAAATATATTTTGCCAATTCTTTTTTTCCTTCTTTTTTTTGGAGTATTGCTATATGTTAGAGATTTTAACGCTTGGTAAAAGTGACTAAACTTAACAACGAAATAAAAACAGAAACTTGTTCTCAAACCTGAGAAAAATTAAATTGAATAATTAAAATTGGTTGACGGAAAAATAAGTTTTCCTTGCAATTTTTCACTAAAGTATAAAAAAAATATGATACTACCTAACTAAATTAATATTTTAATGCTGATAACTTGCAAATGTGATGACTCATTTTTGTAGAAACCCTTAAATTCAGTCTTTGAAGTGCATTTTGCAACTTTTTACCATCATTCAAAATGGCAGACTTTTGGCAAGTTTTTAATGTTTAGCACAATTTGCCGTCATTGGCGAACAATCGGATATTTTAATTTAATTTGGCAAATAAATCCCGAACAGATTTCCGGTTTTAAATTTGACTCCACTTTGTTTATTTTGAAATTTTCCAACATGAGAAGTTGTCCTTGAGAAGAAAACTTGAACACATCTAGATTTCCAATTTTAAAGTGAATTTTTCAAAAGTAGCGAGTCAAATATTGATATTTGTTCATTCTGATTTCATAGCACTCTTTTTGTTCTGCCAATATTTGTTTCAGTCTATTTATTTAATTTTTATACCCACATATGGTCGATTCACGCATATTTATTTGAACAATTAGCGTTTTAACCACTTTTTCTTTTTCCTTTCTTTTATTTCTATCGATTCATTAAAATGCTCATGTTTGGAGTCCTTAATTTTGCATTCTTCAGTGTCTTAGTGTAGCATTACGTCTTTTTCCTTTTCGTTGACTTTATTTCGATGTAACTTCTGCATCCTGGAGTGATTTTTTAAGAATTTGTAATTCTCATAGCGAGTAGTATTCTGTTCCCTGAAGATGTGCTTTATGATCTATATTCCTGTATTGCACGAACGACCTGTTTCTCTCTTGTCAATACTAGTTCTAAATTTTGAATATTACTTTAAGACTATCTATTTTGTATGTTTACCTTTTTCGCAAGATTTTTCCAGTAGTCCATTATTTTTAATTTCTGTTTGAGAACTTTAATTTCGTTTTGGAGATGATCTTTTTGTTTGGAGCAGATCTTGAATCTGAGAGTTGTTTTCTTCTTTCACCTTTCACAATTCTTCATCTTTTTCGCTTAGTTTCCTATGCAGAATCTGTCGAAATTCGATTTCGTACGGAATACAAAATCTTCTCTGGCACCCTAGCCTCCAAGCCACTCATTCCTTGCACAGCTGAGAATTCTTTCCTTTTTCAATATATAAATCAAAACAAAGTATTTATAGAAGACACCAGGAATCTGGTCAATAAGCTCAATGCTAAGAAAATTAGTAACGTCTGCGCATGTCTCTCATTTTTGAATTTAAAGTTTCGAAAAAATATGAATATTTTAAGGAAGTATTTTATTTTTGAATTTTAACATGTGAAATGTGTAATCGTAACTACTAATTAGTATTACAAATATTTTTAAAAATAAAAAATTTCAAAAATAAAAGTCTTCTGCTGTGTCGGGACTCGAACTCAGGACCTGCAAAAAATACGAAATCTTTCCTGGCACAGTAGCCACCAAGCCACACATTCCCTGCGTGGCACAGGATTCTTACCTTTTTCAATATATAAATCAAAACAAAGTATTTTTCGAAGACACCAGAAATCTGGTCAAAGAGCTCAATGCTAAGAAAATTAATGACGTCTACGCATGTCTCTGAACTTTGAATTTGAAACTTCGAGAAAATATGAATATATTATGGAAATATTTTTTTTAGAATTTTAATAAGTGAAATTTGTAATCGTAACTACTAATTAGTATTAGAAATATTTTTTCAAAAAAGTAAAAAAATAAAAGGTTTTTCTGTGTCTGGACTCGAACTCCGGACCTGCAAAAAATCGAAATCTTCACTGGTACCGTAGCCACCAAGCCACTCATTCCTTGTGTGGCAGAGGATTCTTACCTTTTTCAATATATAAATCAAAACATTGTAATTTTCGAAGACACGAGAAATCTGATCAAAAAGTTCAATGCTAAGAAAATTAATGACGTCTGCGCATGTCTCTGAACTTTGAATTTGAAACTTCGAAAAAATATGTATATTTTATGGAAATATTTTATTTTAGAATTTTAATATGTAAAATATGTAATCGTAACTACTAATTAGTAGTAGAAATATTTTTAAAAATAAAAAAAAATAAAAAATAAAATTCTTTTGCTGTGTCTGGACTCGAACTCAGGACATGCAAAAAAAAGCGAAATCTTCTTTGTCACCCTAGACAACAAGCCACTCATTTCTTCCACAGCGGAGGATTCTTACCTTTTTCAATATATAAATCAAAACAAACTGTCATCGAAGACACTGGAAATCTGGTCAATAAGCGCAATGCTAAGAAAATTAATGACGTCTGCGCATGTCTCTGATTTTTGAATTTAAAAATTCGAAAAAATATGAATATTTTAAGGAAGTATTTTATTTTTGAATTTTAATATGTGAAATTTGTAATCGTAACTACTAATTAGTATTAGAAATATTTTTTTAAAAAAAATAACAAAATAAAAGGCTTTTGCTGTGTCTGGACTCGAACTCCGGACCAGCAAAAAAATTAAAATCTTCACTGGCACCGTAGCCACCAAGCCACTCATTCCTTGTGTGCCAAATGATTCTTACCTTTTTCAATATATAAATCAAAACATTGTAATTTTCGATGACACCAGAAATCTGGTCAAAAAGCCCAATGCAAATAAAAGGAATGACGTCTGCGCATGTCTCTGAAATTTGAATTAGATACAGATTAAAAATATGAATATTTTAGGTAAATATTTTATTTTTGAATTTTAACATGAGAAATATGTCAACGTAACTACAAAATAAGTATTAGAAATATTTTGAAAAATAAAAAATTCAAAAATAGGCTTTTGCTGCTTCTTGACTCGAACTTAGGACCTGTAAAAATGTGAAATCCTCTCTAGCAACTTAGCCACCAAGCCACTCATTCCTTGCATGGCGGAATATTTTTACCATTTTAAATATATAAATCAAAACAAAGTGTGTATCGAAGACACTAGAAATCTGGTCAAAAAGCCCAATGCAGTAAAAAGGAATGACATCTAGGCATGTCTCTGAACGTTGAATTAGGAACTTCAAAAAATTTATGAATATTTTAAGGAAATATTATATTTTAAATTTCAAGATGTGAAGTATGTCATTGTAACTACAAATTAGCATTAGAAATATTTTAAAAAAAAATTCAAAAATATATGGCTTTTGCTGTTTCTGGACTCGAACTCAGGACCTGCATAATTGTGAAATCTTCTCTGGCACATTAGCCACTAAGCCACACATTCCTTGCATGGCGGAGAATTCTTTCCTTTCTAATTACATAAAAAAAGTTTTAAACGAAGATTCTGGAAATCTGGTCAAAAAGCCTAATGCTAAGAAAAGGAATGAAGTCTGCTCATGTCCCTGAAATTTTAATTTGAAACTTTAAAAAATATATAAATATTTTAAGGAAATAATTTATTTTTGAATTTAACATGTGAAATATGTCAGCGTAACTACAAATTAGTATTTGAAAAATTTTAAAAATAAAAAAAAATTCGAAAAAAAATGGATTTTGATGTTTCTGGACTCGAACTCAGGAAATGCAAAAATGAGAAATTTTCTCTGGTACCTTAGCCACCAAGCCATTAATTCTTTTCATGGGAGAGGATTCTTACGTTTTTAAATATATAAATCAAAGTGTGTATCGAAGACACTGGAAATCTGGTCAAAAACCCCAATGCAAAGAAAAGGAATGACGTCTGCACATGTCTCTGAAATTTGAATTAGAAACTTGCAAAAATCTATGAAAATTTAAAGGAAATATTCTATTTCTAAATTTTAAGATGTGTAATATGTCAGCGTAACTACAAATTAGTTTCAGAAATATTTTTAAAAATAAAAAAATTCAAAAATATATAGCTTTTGCTGTTTCTGGACTCGAACTCAGGAATTGCAAAAATGTGAAATCGTCTCTGGCACCTTAGCCCCTAAGCCACTCATTCCTTACATGGCGCTTGTTTCTTGCGTTTCTAAATATATTAATAAATCAAAGTATGTATCGAAGACAATGGAAATCTTGTCAAAAAGCACATTGCTAAGAAAAGGAATAACTTCTGCGCATGTCTCTGATTTTTGAATTTGTAACTTCAAAAAAAAAATAAGAATATTTTAAGTAAATAATTTTTTTTTTGTATTTCAACATGTGAAAAATTTCAGTGTAACTACGAATAAGTATTAGAAATATTTTTAAAAATAAAAAGTATTCAAAAATAAATCTCATTTGCCGTTTCTGGACTCGAACTCAGGACATGCAAAAATGTGAAATCTTCTCTGGCACGTTAGCCGCCAAATCACTCATTCCTTGCATGGGGGATGATTCTTACTTTTTAAATATATAAATCAAAACATAGTGTGTATCGAGGAAACTGGAAATATGGTGAAATAGCATAATGCAAAGAAAAGGAATGACGTCTGCGAATGTCTCTGAAATTTGAATTAGAAACTTAAAAAAAAAAGGAATATTTTTTTTAATATTTTATTTTTGAATTTTAACATGTGAAATATGTCTGCGTAACTACAAATTAGTATTAGAAATATTTTTAAAAATAAAAAAATATTCAAAAATATATATTCCTTTTTCTGTATCTGGACTCGAACTCAGGACCTGCAAAAATTTGAAATTTCCTCTGGCACCTTAGCCACTAAGCTGCTCTTGCCTTGCATGGTGCAGGTTTCTTACCTTTTTAAATATATATATAAAAATAAAGTGGGTATCGCAGACACTGGAAATCTTGTGAAAAAGCCGAATTCTAAGAAAAGGAATAATGTCTGCGCATGTCTCTGAAATTTGAATTAGAAACTTCAAAAAAATCTATGAATATTTTAAGGAAATATTTTATTTTAAATTTTAATATGTGAAATATGTCAGCGCAACAACAAATTAGTATTAGAAATATTTTTAAAAAATAAAAAAAATTCAAAAATATATTTCTTTTGATGTTTCTGGACTCGAACGCAGGACCCGAAAACTTTTCAAATCTTCTCTGGCACTTTAGCGACCAAGCCACTCATTCCTTGTATGGGGGAGAATTATTACCTTTTTAAATATATAAATCAAAACAAAGTGTGGATCAAAGACACTGGAAATCTGGTCAAAACGCCCAATGCAAAGAAAAGGAATGAGGTCTGCGCATGTCTCTGAAATTTGAATTAGAAACTTTAAAAAATCTATGAATATTTTAAGGAAATATTTTATTTTAAATTTTAATATGTGAAATATGTCTTTGTAACTACAAATTAGTATTAAAAATACTTTTAAAAATAAAAATAATTAAAAAATTGCTTTTGTTGTTTCTGGACTCGAACTCAGGACCTGTAAAAATGTGAAATCTTCTCTGGTTCTTTAGCCACCAAGCCACTCATTCCTTGCTTGGGGGAGGATTCTTACCTTTTTAAATACATAAATCAAAACAAAGTGTCTATCGAAGACACTGGAAATCTGGTCAAAAAGCCCAATGCAAAGAAAAGGAATGAAGTTTGCGCATGTCTCTGAAATTTGAATTTGAAACCTCAAAAAAACTATGAATATTTTAAGGAAATATTTTATTTTTAAATTTTAAGATGTGAAATATGTCAGCGTAACTACAAATTAGTTTCAAAAATATTTTTAAAAATAAAAAAAAAAATTCAAAAATATATGGCTTTTGCTGTTTCTGGACTCGAACTCAGGACCTGCAAAAATGTGAAATCTTCGCCGGCACTTTAGCCACCAAGCCACTCATTCCTTGCTTAGGGGAGGATTCTTACCTTTTTAAATACATAAATCAAAACAAAGTGTCTATCGAAGACACTGGAAATCTGGTCAAAAAGCGCAATGCTAAGAAAATTAATGACGTCTGCGCATGTCTCTTAATTTTGAATTTGAAACTTCAAAAAAATCCATGAATATTTTTAGGGAACATTTTATTTCTAAATTTTAAGATGTGAAATATGTCTGCGTAACTACAAATTAGTATTAGAAATATTTTTGAAAATAAAAAAATTCAAAAATAAAATGCTTTTTTTGTTTCGAGACTCTAACTGAGGATCAGAAAATTCTAAAATCATCTTGGTCCCTCTAGCTACTAAGCCACTCATTTCTTTAGGAGCAGACAGTTCTTTAATTTTTGCATTAATAAGTATCAAAGACACTTCAATTCTGGTCAAATAGCGCAATGCAAAGGAAACGAACGTCGTCTGCACATATCCCTGAACTTTTATTATGAAAATTCAAAAAAAATTGAAACTATTTATGGTTTTTTTTAAATTTTTTAATTTTAACTTATGAAATAAGTCAGAGAAACTACAAAATTAGTATTAGGAATATTATTGAAAAAAGAAAAAAAATCTTTAAAAACAAGCTTTTGCTGTTTCGGGACTTGATTTGAGGGCCTGAAAAATCTTTAATCCATTTTATCACTCCAGCTACCAGGCCACTCATTCCTTCAGCGACTGAGGGTTCTTTCCTTTTTAAATATATAATCCAAGTATCAAAGAGACTGGAAATTTTGTCAAAGAGCCCAATGCAAAGAAAACGAATGACGTCTGCGGATGTCAATGATGTTTGAATTTGAATCTTCAAAAAAATCTATCAATATTTTATAGGAAATATTTTATTTTTGAATTTTAACGTGTGAAATATGTCAACAAAACTGCAATATTAGTATTAGAAACATCATTGATAAGAGAAAAAAAATAATAAATAAAAATAAAAAGCTAATAAATAAGCTAAATAAAAATAAATTAAAAATCTATAAATATATTAAGGAAAAAGTATTATTTATGAATTTTAACCTGTGAAATATGTTAAGGTAACTACGAAATTAGTATTAGAAATATTATTAAAAATAAAAAATTGCAAAAGGAGAAAAAAATGATTTTATTGTTCCCAGACTCGAACTGAGAAAATCAATAAACAGCTCATCGGCATAACCAACAAGTCATACATTCCTTCAACGGCCGACGGTTCCTTCCTTTTTAAAAAGACAATTCAAGTATCAAAGACGCGAGGAATCTGGTCAAAAAGTCCAATGCTAAGAAACAAATGCATTCTGTGTATTTGCATATATTTCCTACTATAAATTTCAAATAGATCCATGAATATTTTATCGATAACGACAAGGAATGTGTTTGAAAAGCTAAGTGCTAAAGTCATTCATCTGAGCATTTGCATAATCTAGTACTAAAAATAAAGCTCAAAATGTAATGTTGCCAAAAATTTCAAAAATATAAAACAACTCCAGTACATTAGGAATCGAACTTACGACCGTGATAATAAACAGAATTTGCCTGGATTTCCATCCACCAAGCCACACTCGCTTTTAATGGTCAGAAAATTTATTCGTATTTAAAAATATAATTTTAATTCTGATATATATATTTTTGGATCATTCATTGTTAATGCTAAACTGTTAATTAAAGTATATTCAATATGCATTAAAATTTTTTTAAATCTATATAGCTATTTCTGTACAACGAAACTCCAACAAGATATTTAGACTACCATATAACTTCTCAGAAATGCGAATTTAATTCTAAAAGATCTTAAAAATTCAATATCACTTTTTTCATATTTAAAAAAAATAATATATTTGAAAAAATACTGATTTTTTGAGCAGCGAATGTACTTAAACTGTACTGCATTTCTATATAATCATGAGCACTGTTTATTCAATGCGTCTAATTAGAGTCTGAAGTTTTTCGCGTTATTTGAACTGGAAAAGGAATTGGAAAGGAAACAATAAATGAATTAAGTGAGTGGAGATATTTTCATTCATTAGATAATAAAGGATTGGTAAAAACTTTCTTGCACTTCTTCACTTCTTTTTGGGCGTCTTTTTTCAAAGGAACCCTGGCCATAAAAATTATAATATATGTACCCCTTTGACTTTCTCGTACCCGAAATGGAGAGAAAATATTCGATTTGTCATAAAATTAGAGCCCGAGAATTTGAATAATCGCCCCATTCCCGACCTCCCTGAGTTTGAAAAATGCATTTTTAGAATCATGTTTGTATGACCGTCTGTCTGTCTGCGTGTGACGAAAATGACTCAAAAACTAGTTACATGAATGGAATGAGCTAAATGGACGAACTGTTTGAGATAGGTGCACGAAATGTGGCTCATTATCATTAATTAAACTATGTAGATTTCTTTAGTTTTGGACAAATTCCGTTCTGATGAAATTTGTCTGTCTGCATGTTCAAATGTGTGTCAACTGAATAATTACAAAACGAAGAAAGTCAGATACATAAAATTCAGTGCAAGTATTTAAAACTTTTAGTGAAGGCACTTGTCAAAGTTTGAGCCAAATCCGAAAAGGGGTTGACCCTTTGTTGGTATGTTCTTTTATTTGCCGTTAAACGCACACATAATGGATACTCAAAAACACAATAACTTAAACATATCAAATTTTGTATGGTATTTCGGGACTACTATTTTAATTCTGAGTTAAATTTTGGTATTAAATTGCTGATAAATACTCTTATAAAAGAAAAATTAAGCTTTCGATTACTATAGACCTGCATGCCACAGTTTAATTACCAAAACACTCTCTAAAAGTCCTACATTGAATTCAGGAAAATACTACATTCAAGACAAAGCATAGTATTTCATAATTATTGTACACCAATGCCATGCAATTCATCCTCTGGGATAAAACTTTTATTTACAATTACGAGATAGTTTTGGGGAGAAGACTCTAGTGATTTTAAAACTATTTTGGAATAACTTGTCTCTACTCAAATAAATAAAAAATACATTTAAGGCTCATCTAATAAAGAAACATTTCAATGAAACTGTAAGAAACACGCTTACTTTTTTTAGATTGGTAATTATTTGAATGGCTTTAAATAGACCAATACTATATACCATATTAATGACTACGGTTTGATAAAAATATCTGTTACCTTCAAAATTCACAACTTTTTTTAATTTCTCCAGAAATGATAGGCTTGCAAATTTTGTAATTCGATAGTGTAAAGAATATTCTTAATTCACATAACTTGTGAACATCCCATAACCATGATATTTAAAATTATAAAACAGCTGGAAGAAAGATATATTGGTTCACCTTGTTAAGATCAACGTCATGTGCCCCGCCCACATGAACAGCGCCACCTACTGGAAAATGTAAAACTATTGAGTAAGCTACAAGCTTTCATACTGTAAACATCAATCTCCCATTAAGCGGAGTAATCTCCCGATTAAGCGGAGCAAATTCTATAATAACTATGTCCCATAGCGGATAAATTGTAAAGGTCCCATTTAAGCGGACAACAAAATAAATAATTCTTTAAGAGGTCCGTCGTATTGATTTCATACCTCTCCACACCTCGTTTCAAAGAAAGCCGATAATGACTTAAGTAGTTTTTTTATAATTCCATTTATTTTTTTTTCTATCTAACATGCAAAGGCTCATTCAACTAAACAAAATTTAAATGCATGACAATACGCTCTCAAAGAATAATTTTAAATTTTACAATTAATGTTTTCAATATTGGAGAAAAGGAGTTGTGACAATAAATAATTTTTTAATTCACATGTCTGATGTCGGTATATTTCTTCACAATTTGAAATCCAAATACGGTGGT
>JAPMOQ010054942.1:0-18401 GCA_026543055.1 Argiope trifasciata
TTACTAAGTGCATATATCCACTCTCTAAAATCTAATCTTTGTTGAACTGAACCCCAATTATCTGTCTTCTGACTATTAGCACGAACGTATTTCTTAGGTATGAATATCTTTATATTTTGTAGTAATTTTGTTTCTAATTGCAATATCTTCATTGCAGATATATGCATATCAGTCCGCATATCCACATTGTTCGTTTCTACTTCGTTCGTTGCAATTTTCGTTTCCATTTTATTTATTCAAATTGTTCACTTCTAGTTCATTCCTTTTTATTCCATTTTCTTATTAATAAATTATTATTTCCTCTTATTAAATTATTACTCCTTATTTTCTTTTATTAAATTATGACTCTGAAAACGATGTAATGGTTATTTTTATGCAATAATATTTTGGGAAGTCTGTAGAGTAAAATACTAACATTTCACCTTATTTTACACTGATATAAATTCTGATTTAATTTTTAAAAACAAATCTCTACGAATTATAAATTTTCTCTACCTGAAATATATATTTTCCGAACTCAGCTTTAAATGTCAGTCTTGCAGGATTTTAGCATGAACAGGGACACGGACACTCATTTCTGAAATATTAGTATCGATATATTTTATTGTTGATATCACTATTGTATGGTTTCTATGTTAGTGATCATAAATGCATTGTAGGCTACTTTTGTAAACCTTAATTTTAACTCATATATCTTTTATATATAACATACATAAAACATTTTAAAGCTTTTTTGTGTGCGGCTACACAGAAGGTGCTCGTTATTCTAAATAAATCACAAACTTCTTCAGAATTAAGAATTTTTTGAACTAGCATGTAAAAGCTTTAGCCATATTTTTAGACCAGAAAAACTCAATTCGACTGATATGCACTTTTCTGTTATATAAGCTCAAGATGTCGCCAATGCGAGTCAAACGCGAGTTAAGTTACCGAGCGAAGATAATGACAAAACAAATGCCGCCAATGGGAACAAAGTCGCTAAGTGCGGGCTCTTTGAAAACGTGCTTAAACATGATTAGTTTTGGCGATTTTTCACTTTTTCCGAAAAATGATTGTTTTGCGAATTTTTGGCGATTCTTTCTTTGCTCCCGTATAATATAAAAGTAACAACTTATTTCTTTCCTTTTATTATAATTTTGAAGAATTGGAAGCAGTTCTGATTATTTTTTATCCTTCATATTTCAATATATTTTAAAAACTTCTTGATATTTGTTATTAAGAAAATATTTTTAATTGTTATTGTTATCATTTTCATCATCATTTTGAAAAAAAAAAAAATTTGTCCGAACATTAGTTTTGCAAGAAATGTATGTATATATTAATTTTAATGCTTTCCACATCTTTCAAAATGAATGTATTGAAATCGATGATTTAAATTAATATTGAAGGCTGTAAGTGAAATAAGAAAAAACGGGGATGTTACTTTTGTTTCCAACAGCAAGAATGAAAATTTTAAGTGTCAAATATTTTACAATACCTATTCAAATGGAAATAAAATTCTTAAATGCAAATAAATCGCTTTGGATTTAAATTTTAAAATTTTTGCTTTCATATGCTCATGGATGATTTTAATAAGTTTATCATAACAATCTTTACCCTAAATAAATGATACGATTACAAACATTTAGATTTTTGTGGGGCTTAAACCATATCTTATCCCTGAGGCGTATTAGTGTTCCTCAAAGATTTAGAAGCAATTCAATATTTAATTATTATAAAGTGGTTTTTTTAGAGTTTACATGACATGATTACAATTTTCAGCAGCGAAATTAATTTCTTTTTTTTAATTAATCTAAATGATATTTTAAGCAATAATTGTTATCATTGCCACATAGTTTTCTGATATATATTTATTCGGTACTTATTAAAAAATGTAACTAACCTGAATTGGCCCTTTGAAAATAACCTGATTTGGCCCTTTTTGATTATTGATCTTATATCGTTATTACGAAATTGTATACTTAACGATTGGATTTATATATTTATTTTACAAAGCATTAGAAATAAAGGAATCCAAATTGTTCATTCTATTAAATTTTCACATATTCTAATTTTAGTTTTAAATAATCTCAGAAATTATTTTAAATTTCTTTAAATACAAAAAAAAAAAAATTAAAAATTAAAAAATAAAATATTATTTGTCATTTGACAGTATATTCGACAGAAGATTCATTTCGATATTTTCTATGAAATGCTAAACAAGGTTAGTTTTTTAATATACTGTTTTATGTCAGATAGGGAAATATACCTTTTCCGTGTTTATTATCGATTCACTCGAATGTATACAAAGAATCAAAACAATAATAGATTTCTGATAAGTAACAGAATATGTTTATATCCGACTGTATAATCTTCCACTCAGATTCTATGAAAGTATAACAATTATCAGCTCACAAAGAAAAAAGAAATACTTTTTTCAAAAAAAAAGAGAAAAAAAAGAAAATAATTTTTTTTTAGAAAAAAGAAAAAAAAGAAAGAAAAATGAAACAAAGAAAAAAAAACATTTCAGAAATAGATTCACATTCTGTAATGAGAAAAGATGAGAGTGGTTACTGAATTGATTAGGAATCTGGTCTTCTATTCAATTTCTTTATCGAAACTGGTAAACCGGATATTTTTGTTCTTTATTTTATTTAGTTTTATTTAAACATCTCGTGGCTACTTCTCTCAATCCCTCGAGATCTGAGAGAAATCTCTTCACTATCGCCATGCATAACACATGACTCATCTGAAAGCTA
This sequence comes from Argiope trifasciata, assembly GCA_026543055.1. Classification (NCBI taxonomy): domain Eukaryota; kingdom Metazoa; phylum Arthropoda; class Arachnida; order Araneae; family Araneidae; genus Argiope; species Argiope trifasciata. Next base: position 2,739 of record JAPMOQ010054942.1, read on the forward strand.
AAAATTCTAACTTTCTTTATTCTCTAACGTGGAAGTTATTTAGTTGATATACTAAGAGTTTGGATTATAAAAACTAGTTGAAGAGAAACAAATTCGAAACATCTTTATTTCAGAAAATGTCTTGAAATAATGGATTAATATTACTGTATTCTTGCAAAGTGTTAAACATTTTTACTTCTAAAAATACTTTGAAATAATAAATTCTTGTTTTAAGTTTTGTGTATTTTTACTTCTGAAAATATCTTGAAATAATGAATTCTTATAATAAAATCCATGTATTCTTTACTAAATACTTCTCATATAACTGCACACCCTTTAATTAAGAGAAAATGCATTATATTGGAAAGGAATACCATAAGAGAAACATGCCTCTTATTCAATCAGGACGAAGAATTAAAGCGATCCAAGAAGAAATCAGCATCTCAAAAATAGTTTCTTCAGATTCTTTATACTTTCAAAATGGCTTCAGAGAAATTTTCTGAAAAGAGGCATTTAAATCCTTGTTTCAACTTCCCTGCGTTCTTAATGAAGCATTGTCAAAAGATTTCACACTCGATTGGCACTTGCTTTTAACTCCATTCCACGTTTGACTTTAATTATTTCTTGCAGTCTTTCAAATCTGATCGTTTAATGAGTTTTTGTTTTGTAATCGAGAAGCGTCAAAACATTCATAATGAATGAAGAAGTATTAATACTTTTTCATTCATTAATTTCTCTAGTGAAATATTATGTTTGTACACACACACACACACACACACATATATATATATAGCAAGATTTTCAACTCCCTGCACCATTCGTTTTATGTTAGAATATGAGAGCATAAATTTTCCGATCAACCTGTCTATGATTCAAAAATCAAAACTCTACCAATATGCTATATTTATTCCCCCAATATCTGAATATTGAATGGATTTTCCATATTTGACTCAAAATTAGGAGCTTCAAGATATCGGTTTTGGAACTGCTAGATTCTCGCTACGTTATTATTTGAATTTTTCTTTGGCTTTTTATTTAAATTTAAAAAACAATTCAAGATTGATAACTGAATTTATTGCTTATATATTCAGATGATTACTATATGAATACAAAAATGGCAATGTCCACAGCACAAAAAACGGTCAGTCGGGATTCATCAGGACAGTTGATCCTCTGAGCCTTGCTCTACAGTCTTTTCAACACGGCTCTTCGTGCTTTAGCAGCCGAATCACGACTTCAAACAACGGTCTACGACACGACACGTCTCAATAATTCCTGACTAAGTGCACATATTTCATGTAAAAAGGCACGCACAAAAGAAAAAAAAAATTAATAAATTAATATTATTAAGAAGCTACTGATATGCTTAATAATTAGGGTAATTATTTTAATTTGAATGTTACTGCTCCGATAATAATTAGAGCTTGATTTGTTTTATATTTACTCTACATGAATTTCATTTTTACTTTATATAAAAAAACGTGCAATGCAGGTGTCATAATTCCTGTATTTTCGGTAACAATTTTAACCGCTAACTTCTTCGTCAAATGATCACCCAAGCTAAGAAATCATTGATCTGGCATCTTTTCGGTATCCAGTAAAATATCTATAACATTATCTTTATAAATTTGAGATGAACTGTTTCAAAATATTGCTGAAAAGTAGCAATATAAAGCTAACAATAATAACAATTAACAATAACTCTTTATATCATGATAAAGCGTAACAAAACAAATTACGCAGTCTGGTAAAATAAAATGAAACGGTAATATTTATAAATATTAGAATAAAAAGCAAAATCGTTATTTTCGTGAGAATGCAAGTTTTTTAATGATAATTTAACGTTTATGAACCTAACGCTTTTTGCATGCCTTATATGCAATGGATACCATGATATTCAACTTTTCCCAATACCGTACGATAAATAATCCAATAGGCCTTGGTGATCTGGTAGTAAGAACCGGAGGGTCGCAGGTTCGAGACATGATTCCACCGAAGAACCTCCGTGTAAACGGGTCTGGTGCACGTTAAAACCGTTGGAGCCACACTTCCTCCCGGGGTGTGGGGTGGAAGTTTGAAGAAGGGGGTGCCAGTTCAGGAGTCATCCTCGCCCTCTGCCCACGGTTAAAAATTACGAGACCCTTCCCGAAATAGTCTTACTGTTGCTTTAAAACGAGACGTTAATATAACTGAACTAAATAATGCCATAAACTAATAAACTAAATAATGCAATAGTTGATTGCTAAGAAGTCACATTTCGAGCCACAAATCTGCCAGGAACATTACCATTATGCGATATTCCTTTTATACTATCCCTAGCGACATATATATCAGGATTTATTGGAATATTATCAATTTCATCTGCACTTAATTCATATTCTTCGCCGTCACTTTCATGCTGATGTCTTTGTGGTGGTAAGTCATAAACCAGATAAGAACTTCCGGACACAGGTGTATACTTTTGTCTAAGGGCTATATTTCATGGCTACGGACCCAATGGTCCAGGGACCGAACCTCAGTAATGCACATCTTCATTGGAATCTCAATAACAACAAGACAGATCATCATCATCCGATTCATTCTGAGAAAGGTCTAGCAACAAATTAGCAATATCATCAGGGCTTAGACCTTTTCCACACGCGATTGTTTTATGGTGTCTGCACTGCACAAGATTCGAAAATCAAATGAATATTTTTCAATGACTAGATAAGCAGACGGTATGTAACGAAATATTAATATACAACAGTTTTAGTAAAATTGATTCATTTCCACTAAAAACCCAATATTATTGCATTCAAGATCAAACAAATATGGGATAGTGCTTTAAGAAGTTGTTTTACTTAGAGAAATATTGTTTGTTGGACAACAACTATTTATAATGATAAATTAATTGCCTTGGTGTCGAAACAACATCAACGGATATTTTAGATACATTTAACTGTCACAAAACATTTTCAAATTCCCTAATAAAATGAGGAAAAGAAAAGAAACTGAACATACTACTCCGGTGTTTATTTCTCACAGATGGACGTTCTTGTATTCAAATGAACAACTAACAAATATCTTATTAGATGGTAAATACGTAAATCTATAAAGCTAACCTTTAATATTTCGAATACTACATCAAATCCGTTAAAATAATTAAGATATTTATTCAATTACCTATCATAAAATATTAAGATACGTAAGATGAATTAAGAATTCTCCAATTTTTCACTATACAGTTGTTGTTTTACAGTTATTTTTAATATTGATTTTATAATTAAACTATGCATCAAAATCTGTTATCATAATAATTTTGTTTACTCTTCGACGAAAGAAAGATTCAATATCTTAAGAATTTACAGTTTTAAGAAAAAAATGATAAATCAACAGGAACATACATAAATTCTCAAACATTGGATTAAATAATAAAATTGTTCTTGGATATAAATATTTAGATCCATTTTAGGGCACACATTAGATAACTACAAATAAAAATCTAACAAATTCTGAAGGAAAGAAATTGTCTGTTATTAAATATATCTCATGAAAACCTCAGCTAAAACCGAAATCCCCCGCTTGCTTTTGTATGATTTATGGATTATTACGTATTCAAGAAATCCACAACATGGATTTTCGGCGCTACCTTTTTCCGGTTAAGAAAGAGTGTTATTTGAATTTATTATACTTTTATGGATAAAAATGTTTCAACATTGCTTAGCAGGATTTTTTACTTTTTTTTCTTTCGGGAAAGTGATTTTTCTCCTTTTTTTCCCGGGCAATTTTTTATTTTTATGACTTTTTCTTGGAATAATATTCGGAGTGAGTTTTATTATTTTTTTTCCACGTTGACTTATAAAGCTGTGACCCGTGCCGATTTTAGATTCAATGAATGGAAATAATGGAATTTTTTTTTTACTTTCTTTCCATTGTGTTGTATATGAACTGTCTCTTAAGAAAATCGATTTGCTGGGTTTGATGATTGCCGAAATTTTTAATTAAATATTTCGTGTAGCTTGGTTTTAATGGCTTTCTGCTAAGAACTTATAAACTTCACATTTCAAAAGATGTATAAACAAGAACACTCTTGAAACTGTTATGCTGTTTTGTTTATTTATTATTGTGTGGGAGCATGATGTTGCTTTTATTATTGATTTTTTAAGCTCCAAACTTGTAGACAATAAATTATGGAAGCCTCAAAATGCGTAGGCAACAAATTGCCAATTCATCACTTTTGCTGTTGATAGATAATAATGCAAATGCTGGCCACATTTGGCGATTTATTGCCAACTGAAGTCACAACTTGATTTAAAAATTATTCATTCTATGAATTCCTATTATTGTATTAATTAACGATATAAACGTATTGTATTAATTAAGTGATTAACGAGATTACGCATGTGTCGATACTTATGTGTGTGTATGTGTGTCAATGTTTCAAACCAGTTTAAACTGATTAAAAATTTAATTAAGACAAATAAGGACTTAAAATCTAATAATTATCCCACATGATAACTTAAAATTTGCGATAGTAGATTTTTTTTACTACGCCTTGCATCGCCTTAATTTCCTCGCAATTTACTTATAATTTGATTTTTTAAATAATTTTTCACAAAAAGTATGAAATTTCAACTATTCTTGTTGAAGCTTCTTAAAAATGGACGCAATTTACGATGTTTCTTGACTTTGTTTGCTTCAGAAGCTAAACCTATCTGCATCAAACTTTCAAAATATATATATATTTAAAAGAGGATTAGTATTGGAATTGATGGAATCATAAAAAGAAAACTGATCATCATCAACAACAGCGGAAGAAACTACAGATATATTTGTAAAATCAATGAAAACGAATTGAGTTTCATTAAAGTATGTTCCTACGTTCTTTATGAATTTTTCAAAAACATTCAAAAATAGTTATATTTTTGAATATTTGCATAAAAAAATTGAAAAAATATCGGTAAAACCAAAATATAGAAATAAGCCGCAAAAACTTGTTAAAAATTTGAAGAAATATATATATTTTTACTTTACCTAAAAATGATTATAAAGTTAAAATCTACCTTAGAGGATTGTCAAATAATTTGATTAAATTTTTTGCTTAGTTTAAAAGAATAATGGATTTAACTGTTGCTTTAAATTTTTAATATCATTATAAAGATTTATAAGCAGCCTAAAACTTTTAATGAAATAAGTAGCTAAAGTAACTCTTAATTTTCTTTTATTGCTATTTTATAATTAATCATAATTCTGGTGAAAGCGTAAATCACAAGCCATTATTCAGTTGTATATATCTAATTATCAGATCAGGAACTCGGTAAGTGCTTTAAAATTGCATTTTGAACTGAAATTGATTTCGAGTGGGTGAATTTTAGCTGCCTAATTGTTTTAGAGTTTCCAACTGCAGGAAATCCCACCCCACTCCATGCTAGGTCTGCGAAGACTCCACTGCACATTCCCTGACATTGAATTCATACCTTCTGTTAAGTTGCTGATGATTTCTGCAGTGCTAAAACGGAGCCATTATATCTTCCATTATGTTGCTTAAGCGGGATGTTTTCTGTATTCTCCACATAATAAGTGACTTTTGGCGTCCAGTCGCATTATTCAAGATGGAAACTTAAAGGGCAAACTTCCTGCTGTGTACAATGGAAAGCATTTCAAAAGCTTTCATTCAGTAGTGAATTATAAGGCAGATGGAAATTACAGCTTGGTGGAAACTAAATAAATGAATTATAAAGATAAATATGTAAAGTTTAAATCTCTGTTATTGATGAATTTTACAAATTTTTGATATTAATTTTGATGAGATTTTACTGTTTATATTTCCATTCATTTCAAATTTGCATTATGTATTAACGCAGGAAAATTAGAGCAAAAAACAATATTTTTATTAATAAATTTTATAAAGATTCATTGAAACCACTTTTATGTAACTATCTGGTGTGGTTGCACAAAAATTTCTCCCATCCTATCTAATACATATTTCATGGCGGAGAAGGTCATACATGGTATGGGTGAACGATAATTAGAAAATATTAACATTTGGGGTATGTTTAACTTTTTTATTGAATCTATCAGATGATCCTTGGTGAATTATTTGGCGATTAATCTCTGGTTTGTTTCAATAGTATCCAAAAATCGAATTTCAGATACTGATATTATTTCTCAGCCAACTGAAACAAAAATTGCAATCACAAAAACGCCTATCGGATTTTTAATTATCGTGTTTATTTTTATAAAAGTACAGACAAACAAAATATAGGTCCGTGATTAATATTGGCTAAAACTTTGACAAGATTTTGCTGTGGAAGTTAAATCTGTGCAACGAATTTTACCTCTTTAGCCCTCTTCGTTTTGTTATTATTTTACTAATGTATATTTGAACAAACGGACTTTCTCTGAATATATTTAAATCAAAATTTGATGGACATGTGCACATTTGATATAAAGACTATATACCAAATTTTATCTATCTAACATAACGCATTTCAGACTTGTCTTGTCACAGACAGACAGATGGATATATTCCAAAAGTTTATTTTTCGAATTTACAGATATCTCAATCATGGGTATTCTCCAAAATCTCGTGTTCTTATTTTTTGACGATTAATATACTTTCTCTGTACTGTGCATGTGAGAAAGTATTATATAAAAAAATCCAAAAGAGTCGTCGTGTTCTGATGCATCACATATACTAAGAGCTTTAAAAGAATGTTGGAAATAATAGTTCTTTTAAAATATTAATACCAATACAGAGTTTTATGTATAGCTAAAATCTTTTGATGAAAAAGGCTGTATACAAATTATTAATTACCTTATTAATAGTAACTATATTAAACACAAACACAACGAAATCGCTAACTCCAGTTATCATTCAGTTGTATTAATCTAATTATCAGATGCGAAACACCGGTAAGTGCTTTAAAATTACATTCTGAACTGAAATTGATTTTGAGAGTGTGAACTTTAGTTCCTTAATGGTTTTAGTTTCTAATTAATAAACTTTCCCCCTTAAGTCTGCAAAGACTCTATACTCCCACTCCATGGCATCGAAATCATATCTTCTGCAAAGTTCCTGATGATTTCTGCAGTGCTGAAACGAAGCCATTAAATCTTCCATCATGTTGCTTGAGCGGGGTGTTTCCTGCGTCGTCAGAACAGTAAGCCACGTTTTACATCCACTAGTATTATTCAAGATCGCAATCTAAGGTCAAACTTTCTGTTGTGAACGATGAAAGCATTGCAGAAGTTTTAATTCAGAAGAGAATTATAAGGCAAATGAAAATAACAGCTTAGTGTCAGCTAAATATTTTAATTATAATGATAAATATGTAAAATGTATACATGTATTACAAATAATTCTGAAAATTATATGATTTTAATTTTAATGAGATTTTCCTGCTTTCATATTATTTAATTTGAAATATGCATTATACATTAATGCAACATAATTACAGTAAATAACAATAGTATTATCAATAAATCTTATAAAGAATTCATCAAACTATGTAAAAAGCAGGAATGATTTCCAAAATTTTCTTATGAACTCTCTCGTGCTTTTTTCATGCAAGGAAAGGCTTTACAAGACATTTTAAAACAATATCCACGACAAAGTTTTGGCATGAATTTAACTGAATTTATAGTGCTGTCCTTAGCGAGAAATTTAACGATGGATCACTGACATGTGACTATAGAATTTAAAAAAAACCGAATATGTGTTATAAATGTAGAATCGTGCTCCCCATCGAGCTCAGACTACACGTTTGCCTTTTCAATATTTTAATAGACATGCACAGGACTACACAGACATTTAAGAAAGAGAACTAAAGTATAGGGTTGAGTACAGTTGATGCGGACATCGAATGTCTGTTATCCTTCAACTCCGACGATCTTCTCTTCCCGCTCCAAGCGATTTCTTCGTTTGCTTCTTCTCAGAATACGGAGTATAGTGGATACAGAAGTATAGTGGATCATACCACATAGATATGTGTTTAACAAATGATTGAAATAAAAAAAAAATATGCGCAGAACTGCAATCACAAAACTCAATACCAAATCTAATATTTTTAAGTCATTTAATTTTAAATTACAGCATTTATCTGTTTCTGAAGGAACAGACCAACAGATAGTCAATAAACTATAAGTTGGATTTGCTGAAAATTTGACAGCTGTATATTAGAGCTGGGTGTTGATGGAACTTCATCATCGTAATATATCGTCCAAAACATATCGATATTTTGCAATGTCATTACATATTTATAGCTATTATAAGTTATAAATAAGCTGAGATCACTTGATTGGTAGGGCGAGGTTGATTGCGAGTTCAAACCCGCAAGCCAAAGATTCCTCATATATGTGCAGTAGTGACTAATGCACGTGTAAATCTGTCGTGGTTACAGAGTCCTTCATGTCAGGAGTGATATAACTGAGGGCACTGGTTCAGAGGTGATCTTTCAGGTCTAAATTACCATCTATTGACGACTGAATCAAAATGCACAAATGAGTCCATCCCATAAAAAAGAGTTGTGAGTCGCATAGTCTTATTCTGGGTATAAGATGGCGCTAGTAAATAAAAAAGATGCATCCTATTGGCTTAAAGTGCCATCTTTGCAACAGCGAACTTGTTCAATTACTTACATGCGCCATAAAAAACAACAACATAAAAGTTATAAATTGCATCTCTTAACATATTGACTGATTAAAATAACTCCAAATAAAAGGAATTTTTTATTTATGCAGTAAAATTATCTGTGTAAAAATAGCTAGAAAATAATATTGTTAAAATTCTTAATAAAATGAGCCGATACCAATGCAATATCTGCAAGTGACAATTTAAAACATTGCGTTTAAAACAAGTACTTTTCTATATAAAAATTTTACAATATCGTTAGAAATTTTAACAAAATTTCTAATAATCTAATTTTAACAAAATTTCTAATGAAGGTCAATAAGAATGAAGAGCAAATAAATAAATAAACATTAGCCGGTAACCAGAATGGAAACGGAAAAGTAAATTAATCGTGGATATGTATTTATTGTATTCCGATTTATCTTGAACTATTATTAATGATCATGATTTCGATAGATAGATAGTTTTCGAAAACTGACACCGAAAAATCGATTTTTTTTAGATGCATCGGAAATCAACGCAAGAATACTGTCTACACTATATTGTAGACAATATAGTTAAATCAGCATAGTTAAGATTAATCAATAGGTTGGAAGTTAAATCAGCTTTAAGAATTTTACCCATTAACTCTTTTCATTTTGTGATTAGTGTATTTACATATATTCGAACAATTGGGCAGACGGATTCCCTCTGAATAATTTATATGCCGAATTTCCTAATAATATGGAAAATAATGTATTTTAAAACCTTATATATATTAATATATGAATTAAAAATTTTATAAATATATACAGCAGTAATAATACTTACTAACACTGAACTCATACAATTAATTCACCAATTACGATGAAAAATTGGACGTCATCATATAATTTAAATCTGAGAATTAAATTATTTTGTTCAGAAAAGCCAATAAGTGCTCTAAACTTAGTTCCGACATTTAAATTGACTTCGAAAACGTGGAATCGGACTACTTAATGACTTTACAGTTCGTAATTGCAGGAAGTTTTCCCCTCCAAAACGTGCGAAGATACCAGCTGCATCATTTCCTCCCCCCAAATCACCCCTCTTTCCCCAGCTGAGTCACTGGCGATTTCTGCTCCAGCTGCAACGGAGCTTTTAAGTGCCTCCATTCAGCCAGTAAGCAGGAGTCCTTCCTCCACCTTTAAACGCAGCGAGCAACCTTTTGCACTTCCTGTGTTTGGGAGTTGCGAAATTTAATGTTCTTCGGCCATTGTGAAGCAATGAGGCTGCTAAAGCCAAATGCCAGTATCAATTCAGAACTGACTAAATAATTTAGCTTTAGTGGAACGCCTAGTTATCTCAATGTTTCCATATCATTATCTGTAATCAGTTCTTTACCTTTTGAGGCATGGAACATAAAACTACTAAAATTCATAAGGAAAATTAATTAAATTAAATCAAATAAACAATAAAGCAAGAAAAATGATAATCTATTAACATGCGAAAACATGGTATTGATTTGAGTTCGAGTTTTTGAAGCATAAAAATGCAAGGGCAAAAACTGTGTTTGGGGCCTCAATTTTTTGCTTTTAGGGTTGTCAGAAAATGATAAAGTATGTTATCACATTTGACGACTTATCACCAACAGAAAGTTACAACCTAGTCTGAATGTCCGCCATGAACCAGATTTTTCTGTCTCTCCAATAAAGGAAAGAATCGTAAAATCGCTTAAAGAAGCAGAGCGAAAAAAATTTGAAATAATGTGAAACAGCTAGGACAAAAGTATATATATATATATAATACGCATTGCAAAGATTAATTGCCAAACAATTTGTGAAGAATGATAAATTTCATAAAATATTAAATTCAAGCCAAGAATTAACATTTTGCAAATACTGCACGCCAGTGTCAAAAAAAGTTACTATAGAGTTACAAATAGATCATTAGGGTTAATAGCCAATTAGGATTATAAATAGGTAAATTTATGCAAAAGATTGTGGTTTACTTGTAATTTGAATATAAAAATTTAATCACATTTTGTACAGTTTTATTTATCTTCACTTGCGTCTTGCTGGGCGATATGAATAGAAAAGTGTCAAGATTTCAGAATATTTTAATAAAGGCTTACAAACACACGACCAGGATGGAAAAAGTATTTCTGAAATAATTAACCATAATAATCAGTTAGGAGGTATTTTTCAAGTTATTAACTATTTTTGAAAAAGCACGGCTATCACGAACCCTATTTTGGGACTTTGGAATTTACAATACTCCAGACGGCTTCAAAATCGCTACGCCTGGCAGTTTAGTTTCTTTTTTATTTCATTTCATAAATCGATATTGTCTGTAGCAGAAAGTGCGTTTTCTGTGCTACTTATCTTTACAACATGCAAACAATTTTGAAATCCATTTAAATCCATTACCATTTTGTACATTTGAATTTTTACGGAATAGATTTGTCATATTTCAAGCATTATGTATAATGTTTAGTTTTTATATTTTAATGAAATGCTGCGCATAAATATGTAATTTCAAAATTATAGTAACGGTCTATTCCTCATTCATTTTTTTATTAAAACGATTTTACTAATAATGTAAAATAATCGTTTTAGTTTTTCAAAAATATCAAATATTTTCAAAACATAACACAATTTGAGTACATTTGTACAACTTTTTGTCCTTATACATAACTTAGTTGGCTAATTTTTTTTTCAGATAATGTGTTGAACATAACAAATTGATAAAAATATCATACTTCACATTTAATTAAAAGTAATTTTTTTTCCTCTTTAAGGAAGATGAATATTTCAATGATTTTAGAACAACAATCTAAATTGTGTTGAATGAATTTTTAAATTGCACATCAACATTTATCTCGACAGATTAAACTAATGTATGAATCTGCTTTTTAACATGTAAAACACTACAATTAATACGACTGAAACAACCTGATGAAACATTCATTTCAGTAGAAAAAAAAATATTTAAAATTTAATGCACGGTCTTTTGAAAAATTTATTCTTGGGGTTTCAAATAAACTTTATATTTCCTTTTTTACCTCGTGATATCTCAAAATTAACAACAAAATAAAAACCCCTGAAAAACCGAAAAACAGAAAAAGAATTTTTCATAGCCATTAATTTTAAGTTCAGATCTGAAATACAGAAGTTTATACCTTTTTCTGCCTCCAGAAAAGTACTTTCGGAACTTGCTAATGGTTTTTAAACGGTGTCTGCAATGCTACTGAACATGGAAGATAATAATTTACAAGCACGTTAGAGAGTAGCGACCACGAGCAGAAAAAAATGTCCGAAACTAGACTAAGCTTAATATTGTAGCAGGCTAATGGAGTTTCACTTAAAGAAAATGGATTTAAAAGAGGAGTCGTTTTATGTATTTTTTGGGGGTTTCTTCAATCTTACATCCCATTACTTTCTAGCTAAATCAACACTGTGTGTAAGTCTTTATCTTAGCTGGAAAATCAACACTATGTATAAGTCTTTATTTGGGAAATATTTGCAACTTTTATTTAAATAGTTATTAATAAAAACGAGTCATTTTGAAAGCAAAGTAACGATATTTTCATAAAGAATATGCTTTTTTAAAGAATTATTGCTCTATCATTTTAAAAACTCTTAATTAATGAATAAAAGCAAGTAATAGATGACATTCTTTTAGTAATTATTTAAGTATTATTTTTAAAAATAATTTATTGACTGCTTATAAAGACACATGAAGCTTTTTATTATAACAACCATTTTCGAAAAAAATAATGAATGGTTTTCATGAGTCATTTATGCATTTAGTTAACTATTAGATCAAGATCAGCAAACGAAAGTTTATAAATTAGTTGGTTTTTAAATATCAGTCTAATCAAGTATTTTGTAAAAGATTCAGTTGTTAAAATTATGTATTTTTTATGTTAATGAATTATTTGTTTATTTATTTCTATTTCGATATCCGTTTTCATTAAAAGCTATCCATGATTACAATATTTTTTTTCAACGTTTTTTTTTTTTTTTTTAAAGCATATATTGGGAAAAGAATGCTTTTACCTTTGGCCTCCACTACAATCAAGACATAATTTGGAGAAATTTTCACCTTTAATCATTTTAAAAATGATTTCGAAAGAACTTGTATTATGATCTACGATCAGAGCAGACCATGCATCTGAAGATGTGTAGATGAGTTTGCTTCGCTTATCGTATGAAATTTTCTTGTCATTCCGCTAGAGGGCGCTTCAAAATTTCAATGTTAATTGAAAAAAAAAAATGAAACTGGAACTGGAACTGATATCCGTGAAAGGGTGCTTCAAACTGGCAATCTCAATCGCAAAAAGAGAAACTAGAACACTATACAAAACAAAAATTGGAACTTAGATACTCATTTTCATTGTTCTACTTCGATGTGAAAAAAAAAAAAAAAACTCATGTATCATTAATATTTGAAACAATCTTTTATATCAACTCAACTTATTCATAATTCCATTAAATGGGGTCCATTTATTTTATATTATTACAGTCCATATTATTACAGATGAAATAAGGATCTGATAATTTGAAAACTAGGCTGTGGTACTAATGTCACACGAATAACATGCTTACTCTTTTTAATGAAAATAGAATCTAAGAAATAAAAAATTCTCTTGTAGTACTACTATTCGTTCTATGAATTGTGAGGATATATTTACTTCAATAGTGTATAATACTTATTTCAAAATAAGAATTGATTTCGCTATTTTCGATAATGGTAAAAAAAATTAATAAATAATGATAATTTAACAAATAAGATTGAATAACAGTTGTGGTATAAATGTTTTGTTTATCATAAACGACATTAAGATGGCCTTTTTATAAGCTTATGGTGCCTATACAATTTAAATACAGTTTAAATACATTTCTCATACTGATTTATTAGAAAAGTATACAATTTATATTAATCGGTAATTTCATTAAATTATTTCATCTCTATTATTACTTCAAATTTTTCAATCACCGGTCACTTGACGACAATTTAGCGACATTGACATCAAAACGAATACGGTCGAAAGGCATGAATTTTATAACTGTCTTTTAGGAGAGAAACTATCTATCTAGAAACTTCTATGTCCTGGTGCGGTAAGTAAAGAACACGAGAGACAATAATTTCAGCAAAATTCTTCATTTGGATCACTAAGTTACTTCGAAACAGAAAATTCCCAGACGTTTTCTCTTCTAGCATTTTCTAAATCGTTGTATGCTGACATATACGTAGCAGTTTGCTATCTATTATAATGTGGTCGAATTCTGCATGTACTGATTATGGGCGTATATAAAAAATTGTATATGTTATCGAACATATAACATAGAAATTTGTATATGTTAGATGTTAAATTTTTATATGTTTATAGGTTTCTGATGCACACACTCTAGAACAATTTTCCATAAAACCGTCTTTTTATGCCTCTGCATTCTCTGTATAATTCCATCCTAAATAGCTTTGTATTTCATAGGAAGTATGATACTTTTAACTCCACAATTATTTCCGGCACATTCAACGCGTTCTATCATGCATTTATCACATTCCTATATATATGCTGCCACAGAAAAACGAAATGTGTTAGCATGCCTAATTTTATTCATTACATTAGTTAGTAAATACATATATTTTATTTACATAAAAACAGTATAATTATGTTGCTAAAAGTAAAGCACATTTAATAATTGTACAATGAACTTTCTTTTCTATACAAATTTTTGTGTTTACACCCGATATTTGTATTTTACTATTATTAGCGACAGATGACGCTGCTTATGGGTAAATTATGCGTTCAATGAAATCATTAATAAATTAGAGCCCAAGTTGTTCTCATGTGTGTAAACATTCTGTAATGTGTCTTTTTTTGAATTAGTAGAGAAATATTAATTGAGTATCAGCTGTAGAATGTTGTAGTCAATGGTAATATCAATTTCAGGTATTAATTATCTTTATGATTGTAGAAAAAGAAGGTATATATCTATTTAATAATTAATGATAAAGCTACGAAATATTTCTTGTTCTATTAAAGACAAACTACTTCAGAAATTCGAAAACTGCCAAATTGTATAATACAATATAGTTCCAGATTACAATTAAATTTTGTGGCAAAATATATAAAAAAAAATTTTTTTAAGCATATATTTTCTGTTGCAGTTCATATACAGAAATAATTTTTTTAAACTCAAAATTATATTTCCGTTGATGAACCACAAATGAGAAAAAAAAGGAAAGATAGGAAAGGAAAACTTCATTATGAAATTAAATATATATAAAAAAAGGAATCCTCAGAAATAATTGAACAGATTTAATTATAAAGAATATATATATATATTTAAATCAAAACAAAATAATCTGCTTGAAAATGAAAACAGAATATATATATTATTAAAGAAATCCTTTTAAAAGTTGCAACAAGAAAAAAACGAAATCTCCAGATCCCATTTTCATGATTTAAGGATTAATACGCATTTTCGAGTCCAGAACCCGGAATTTCGCATCAGTCCTTTCACGATTTCACAAAAAAAATATTATTTAAATTTATTACTCTTTCATGGATAAAAATGTTTCAAGCTTTCTTAATGGCTTTTGTTTCTACAGAAATCTGACTTCTTTGCATTTTATTTTTTGATTTCTTTGTATTTTATTTTATTTTATCTTTTTTATTAATATCCTTACAAAATTTAATTATTTCTTTTGAGAAGTTTAGAAATTTCGTAATAGTATTTCTTATATTAGAGGAAAGTAAATGTAGAAATATACGATGATCTTTGTTTGTCTAAAAATATTCAACCTTAGAATATTTTGAGATTTTCAAAATTAGCAACCTTGTACTTTTTTCTTCAATCCATCAGTTACAAAATAGTGAAGCGCTATTAGAGAAAAATTATCTATAAAACAGTAAAAAAACCTTAACATTGCCCTTTTAAACTCTAAATAAGACAGTTTGTTTAACAGATATTCTTAATGGATGCTGGTCAATAACTTTTGACCTCAGTGATCATTTGGAACAACTTTGAATAAAATAAAATGAAAATTCTAGAAAGTGCACAAATTGTGCAGATGCATTAATTAGGAATACATTTCGGATGAAC
>JAPMOQ010054950.1:0-33904 GCA_026543055.1 Argiope trifasciata
CGATTCCAAAGGGGGGGGGGTATGATGGTAAGAAACTGGTGGGAATGTGACATTGAGTTCGTTGCTACATGCACATGTTGTATAAAAATTTATTTTTAGGGTTGTTTCAGAATTGGAGAACATTTGAAGTAAAACATAGATTGTCTGAAAGGTTATAAATGTCATTACAAAATCATTGGTTCTGCCAATAGACTCATTTCAAGACAGTAAATTTACAGACTGTCTCATTTTGTATTGCAGACGTATTGCAGACTGTCTCATTTTGTTTTGTGTTAACATGTAATTCTGCCATGTTTTTAAGACTCAATCAGCTTGACATAGTTGAGCATGAGTGAATTCCATGAAGGTCAAAAATCTGTCTTATGAAAACTGAATTCATATTTAAAGATCATAGATCTATATATTTCTGGTCTGCAAATTTTTATATCGTAAATAATGATACGAATATATGGCTTAAAAGGTTCTTTATAGTATCACTCTTTTATTGTACGTAGCTTTACTTTTATAGTTGGAGCAAATGTTAATATTAAAATCCTTCTCAATTCAAATTTATTTTTTCTTAACCATTTATTTTTTTACATGTTCTCAGAGAAGAAAATATTCTCAAAACACTTAGTATTTTTGCTCAAAGATGCGGGCAGTTACTTTACATCTTTTACATGATACAAAAATATCATGGGCATATGCATGGATTTTTTTACTTTTTTATTTTTTATTTTAGTTACAGAATATATTAAAAGGTACGTTTACAGTAAACAAATTTTTGAATGCCTTTTTGCTTTTCATGATGTATTGTCAACCTACATTAACAAACAAAAGTAAATTGAACCAAAAATCTATCAAAATGGTATCAGATGATTCTGTGTCTCCTTTTTCTATAAATTAAATATCAATGAAGTTAAGAAAAATTAAAATCTAGCTAAATTACATCTATGTAGCCTCAAACAACATTTACTGCATTTTTCTCAAAAACTTATTAAATTACATTTTTTAAAGATAGGATTTGATAATTTTAATTTCAACTCTAAATATTACAAAATAATTTCAATTCTTAAAAAATTTTAAGGCAAAAAAAACCTTTTCAAATGCCGATTTTTTTTGGTATATTGTTATTATCAATAAAACAAAGAGTATAAGTTAAGGTGACTATGATGGCATAGATGATTTAAAGATGCCAATAAATTTTGAAATATTTGAATATATTCTATGCCAAATCACACGTAAAATTAACAATAAATGTTTAAACAATGGACATTTTAGATTCTGGTTAAGGCTTCATGTTGAAGATATATGAAAATTTGCTTGTTGGCAGACTTCATTGTTTTGAAATGTGATTAAATGCAGAGAGCTATATTCAGCCAGAACCTCTTCCCCTAAAAGATACTTCACCATGAAGGGTTTAGAGTGTACTAAACACAAATTAATCACGAATCGTCAACAGAATCACTTTGAGTTATCAGTGAGTTATCAAAGCACCTCCATCAGTTCTCAACGTCCATTTTAATAGATGGATATAACTACTGTGACCGAAAGGGCGCCAAAACTTTAATTCTGTCAGGGTAGACTATTAAAATCAATAAATCATGCCAATTTAGTTAAAAATACATTTAATGACATTAAGAGACATGATTTACACGGGGATAAAACTATTTAGGACAAAACATTTAACATATATGCATTAAAATAATACTAGGGGATTATTACATCATGCTTTACGTTCGCTACCAAGACATGGACTGATTGTTCGTGGCAACGGCCGATAGAGGGCCGAGGAAACAGTTACGGTTATACTACTAGTTAAGATGAAATTCTTGAAAAACGCAAACTTTTAATATATTTAAAAAAAACTAATTCCATACAATATTTAATTTAATTTTTTTTATTAAGTCAGCTCTTTTTTTAAAAAAAATTGCACAGAAAAAACACAATTCGTAGTTATCCAGACCAGCATCTTACAAACTAAAATCACTCGTTTTTTCAAAAATGTAAAAGGATTGAGAGAACTTAAAACTTCTTTTCTTTCTACTTGATTCTTCGCAACATTTTTCACGATGAAAGGTGGGCGTTGCATTTTTGCTCTAATTATTTCGCATTTGTTTGACCTGCCCATCCAAGGGGGTGGGGTTGCTCCAGACATCCCGGTTACTGGGTTTTATACAGAACTCGTTCACTTGTTACGGTTGTGGAGGCGGGACTATCATTGAGATATGCTTATGTGGGAAGAAAATGAAGAATGAATCCGCGTACTTAAAGCTTTTTCTACTATGGAACGTTCCAGCCTACGAATTCCATTCAATTTATTTGAAAAATGAAATTCGGCTAAATTAAGGCAACTTATTAATTGTGAACTTGAAATTTTAATGATGCTGCTTGTTCTGAAATGAACTTCCGGTATCTCTTTTCTTTGTCATTGTTTCGCCGCACCCTTTTAAGATGATATTCTTAAATTGTTTGGTTTTATAATATCGTTTTGGATCATGAGACTTGGAGCAGAACAAGAAGCTAAAACTAATTGCATCTTCTCAACTTCCGCAATTTTAATTACTTGATTTGATCAAATAAAAAATTCCTCTCAACCAATCAGGACTCTCTACAGAGAATGCTATGGGTATATACAATGTATCTTCTATGGAATCGAATTTAGAATCCAGAGCCCTTTGGTATGGCTGTCAAAATTCTACCACCTTGAAACAGCTTTAAAGAACTAAGGGTAGAGGGAGGGAATTAAAAGCAATGCCGAAATGTATTTATCTATGAATAGTGTTATTGACTCTTGAAAAATGGCAGATATCAAAACACTTTTAATACAGCAAGTGTTCATTGTCATGGACTAATTATTCTTATAATTTGCTATCTTGCTATCTTCAATAGTTATAGAGGAAAACAAAATTTCAATCATCGCCATTTCTATCATCTCAGATTTGGAAGACTCATCCACGAACTCGACCGAGATTTTCATCTTCCCTATGACACATCTCCCTCTGGTTCATATCCAATCAATAATAATAGAGTAACATGTGTAAAATGTGGACAAAATTATCGATAGCATGGGTAAAGGTTTTACGCATGCAAATTTTTAAATAAGGAATGATTTTTGATTCTAGAAATCATGACAATGAAAACATAAATAGACACTTACAGAGACTTACTTGAAACCATGCAATGAAAACCATCTCAATAAATATAATTTTTGAAAGGAATGAACGCGAACTCTCACTGAAATTTTTATGTGAATGACTACTTGATGATGCAAAATGTTCCATTGCATTATGAATCAATACTTGATTCCTAGAGTCACACAATGAGGAAATAAATGCTACAAATGGTTATGCAATATATATATTTTGTAAGGCACTTTATAAAAAGTTGGTATATTTTATTTCAAATATAGCCAGAAGTTCCCAATCATTTCTATTCACACACTAAGAATATTTCTACACTCACATCATCCTTTAAAAAATTGAATAATAAAGATAATTTGATTTTTTTTTTCATTCTCATCGTTCGTAAAAGAATCAATCGTTCACCACCGCATTAAATCTTTAACAGATATCCAGAAAAATTAGTGCATTTTTTGTTATTGTGAAATGTTTCAGAAATATCGAGTAAATGCCCTTTATTTCACAAAATAATTTTCGGAAACTTGAGTTCATGAGTTCTAAAGAATTGCAGTTTATGTATCCACATTTATAATTATTCTTGTCACCAGGACTATAAAAATTAAACAATCTGATATTTTATATCATTTCAATTTCCGAATTGCTTCTCATCTAATCAGTTACTCCTGGACAAAAACAATTGAGAGACAAATAAAGCAACGTAAGGGAATAGATAAGGTAAATTTTCTACAAATTGTCCTCCTTGGTCGCATTTACTGTATGAGGGTTGGTTTTTTCTTGAAGGCTTACATCCCTTTTTTATTGACTAATGTTGACTGATGCTTATGAAATGAAACTGTTACGTGGCTGTGATTATTTTGTCTCACTCTAGACAGGAAAAATGCAGAAGAAAAGCGTTAATCCACGAAACACCAAGCATTGTTTTATGTGGATGTTCACTTCGTTTGGTACCAAAAGCTACAGAACCAGAACCAACCAATGATATTTTCTCTTTATGTTTTTATGTGTTACTCCACTTCTCAACGGAACTCAATATACAGGCTAGGAATGAAGTTATCTCGAGACTTGATGGTAATAATGAGTTAATGATGATCCCTAGAATCTGTCTTTTTCTATCAACATGTGAGACAGATATTTTATATGTTTTCATGTCAAAACTGTGGTAATGAAAAGATCAAATGGCTTCAACAAATACTCCAAACCCATTTTGAAAGCTCTGTGCATATTTGATGCAAAAACAAAATCTTGAACATCTCATCATCAATAGTAGATAGCGATCCATATTACGCATTGTCTCGCTAACTCTAATGTGAATCAAAGGAATTATTTCCGCGTGATATGTCCGTTCACTTACATCTCTCCAACCAAAGAGCATATTTTCTGAGCCGTTTCAACAGAACTACCTAATTTGAACTCATAAAACAAACACGGCCATAAAATTTTCTTTAACTTTGATGTATTTACTTCAAAACAGTACTTCCTACAGAATTATCTTCAACACATTCGACACGCCTCACAAATCTGCGCAGTGTCAAGTTGTGACATTATCTTGGCAGGTCAGCAGCCACCTGCAGTTAGAACTTCACTTTTTCCTTCAGTGGCATATTTTTTTTTTTTTTCCTTTTTGATACTTGGCACATTCAAAAGTCATCTACTATTAGCAACCTGCAAACAATAACATGTTTCGTTCTGTATAAAAAGAAATGCTTTGCAGAATTTTCTTATTTCTGAAATTCAAAATAGAAAGGAATCGATCCTATTTCATTTTGTCACAAATTTTTCTTTATCGTTTACTTTGTCCATTTTTTTATGTGTTATTATTCCTGATAAATAAAATCGAATTTAATTCATACTAACGTTACATAGTCCAGAGCTACTGCAAATGATTGGCGATTGGCGAATATCCATTATATTTAGTTTCGACTTTTGAAATATTATCAAAGCACATGAAAACCATACAGAAAACTATTCTGCCTTTCTGTTTCCAAGCAAAACATCCCCATAAAAAATTATACTGCATCTTTTCTAATCTAAATATGTTTTTCTCTTAGAAATATTTCTTGCAACATAGTTAGAAAAAAATATTTACAGTAAAAGTCATAACTAATATTCATCTTCTATTGGTTAAATGACATGAGCAAAAATAGGTTGATAAGCAACATTGTTTTCAGATATATACGTTTTACAGAGGTGAAATATCTAGTATATATATATATCATACTATGCGCATAAAAAGTTTTTCGTTTAACCCAAATAATTAATATATGTATTATTTTTTATTTTTTCGGAATTTTGATGCTCTATATTTAATATTCATTTATTTTGATAGCAAAAGATTAGGAATATCTTGTAAAATAGCTATTAAAATCATGAAGAATAATCTAGAGAAATTGGACGGTATGATGTTACCATAATTGCTGATAATAAGTGGCTTTTTGCAGCTTTAAAAATAAAGCATTATCTTATTAAATTGTAGTGGAAAAGAATAATGGAATATTATGATAAAAAGGAATTAATTAACTACATTTTTTAATCGTCATGTTCTTCAAAAACTTTTATCTTACTAAATAATGCTTGCCCTTCATTTATATTAATGAATGGTAAACAAAATAACAATGTTAAAATATAATATATTTTGAAATTAGAAACGATGAAATAAGCATCCTTTATTGATCCCTATAGTTTTAGAAACAAAATCAAAGTAAAGCAGAGAGAAAATTCAAAGGCACAGAAGAAAATCCAGATTTCAGGTGGTAATATGAGTTTTAGCAACTTTGTGAGATTAGTAGAAATGCATTTTACTACCATTCCATGATGTCGCTTTATAATGCAAGTGGACTACTTAAAGTGGAAACATGATAACGAAATTTACTGTGAGAAAAAAGGATTTTTTTAAAAAAATTCTGCAAATAATTCCAAAATAAGATTCTGATAACTGAATACATACTTGTTTTATTCATTACATAATTAATCGATGCTTTCTAAATTTTACTACTCTGGAGAACGTTGCATTTTAAAAAAAGAAACAATTAATAATATTCTCGGCTTTAAAAACATGATCTAGAATAGTTAGTCACAAAGACTCAACATAAAAGCTACACAAGAAGTGTACTTCAATGACTTTTTGTCTCAAAAAACATTGCGCCTTCATGCTATTATTAAATGGATATCTGTGTTATTTAAAAAGAAATAGGATTTTGCACCTGTATTTATAAAAAATGTAAAGAGTGATGTATAATTGAAGTAAAAAAAAAGTTGTTACAATATCGCAAAAAAATAAATTCAGTATCTTTTATCTTTGGCATGATGGACAAAATTATATTAATAGAGCGGTCATCTTTGAGAGTCAGTTGTTTCGCTGGAGATATTTATTATATTTAATTTCAATTAAATCGCTTAAATGTAACTTCATGGTCATGATTCCGTCGAATTGTCAAACATTAAACATGTTATTTTGCTGTCACATATATTCTACTCCTAATGTACATAATTTTTACAATTTTTTAATCGATAATATTAAAAATGGTTCGATGCGGTTTATCTATCTTCTAAATTTAGAAGATTTGTAGCTCCTTTTTTTAATTCCTCATGTAAACTTTACAAATATTATACAGAATCAATCTTCTTGAGTTTCACCAATAAAAGAAAATCATCATAAAAGAAATTCATCAAATATTTGATGAAGTAATAAAAACGTTTGGATTTCAAGATATCAATATAATTAATTGTTGGAAAGTTCGCAAAAAAAATTTATATTGTCAAAATTTAGAAAAACATTGCATGAATATTCAATTAGTATCATTTAAAAATGTTTTTGAATTAATTAAAAAGGAAAATTGTTATTGTGCTTTCATATTTATGGAGGTTATGGGGGAAAAACATCAAAACGGAGCTTAATTTTTGATTAATTAAAATTCAAAATAGGTTTTCTCATTTTTTTTATTAGATAGGTATTTTTATTGGACAGTAAATTCTTCATTTTCTAATTACACTTTTTATGGGGAACCAGTTTTTTTAGCGCTTTAATTTAAGCCTATTTTTCAATATATTATTCATTAAAATTTCAAATAAAATTTAAAAAAGAGAAGATAAATATTTAATAGTTATATATTATAATTAAATATTTTTGTCGGCTTAATTTTTGTAGCATAATCTATCCATAAATAAGATTATATTAGCATGTGGAAATAAATGTTCTTTTTTTGGAAGAATTTTGTATATGGCAGATTTATAAAAATTTACATGGATTAAATATGTTTTTAGAACTATTTCTAGCTTCATTTAAAATTTTGTGAAACATTTTTTGCATACAACTTTATTAGCTTTACAGAAATGAGACAAAAAAATTTACAAAATTGAAAGGAAACAAGATTATGAAATGGGGTTTACGGAGGAGTAATAAGATTTACCTGCATTATTAATCTTGCTTCAATCTTGAAAATCTTATAGTTTTTTTTATTAATAATTCATTTTTTACTTGGATTACTTTTAATTTATTAATGTTTAGATAAAAGATATGAACTAGCAAATTAAAAAAAAAACATTCCAAGTTGATTCATTATAACACAACTTAATCGAATCTATTTCTTAGAATTTTCAATTTAGAGAAAAAAATTCGATACCCAAAAGCTATTTCCTTTTTGTCCTTTTCCCTGGCATTTTGAAAACCACACAAAAATCTTTGAAATCCATACAAAATGTACATAGTTTTTAATGGATATTTTATATTGAATAGCATATGTAATTATGCAGCTGTACAAATAAAAAGTATTAGAAATAAATCACATCAATTCCAAATACAAGAATATTTTGTGAATGATGAAATGAAATGGAATGATAGATTTTCATCATAATAAATACGTTTATATTTACATTTTTATACGTTTATATTATATATATATAAATATATATTTAATAAAGTGGCAAATTTTATTAAATAGGGAAATTTAGTGTTTTAAAGCCAATTAAATATATGTTTACAAATTCTACTCTGATTAAAAATGCACATCCTTTTCATTTCTTAGAAATATTCAGTTATGTGGTCGTAATATATGTAATATCGTGTTCTAGGATTTAAGATATATTTCCTTAATGCAACCTTCAAGAAAATGTTTCGCAGGTGAAAACAAGTCATTTTCTACGAAGAGTTTTAACATTATAAAGGTGAGCAAATATTATATATATTGAAATTAAAAATACAGCTTACCTCACTGAATTTTTACATCACTCAGATGTCACATTTTAGATATATGGTAACTTACAACAAAATTAACGGGTTGGGTAATAAGTTTTCAAAAATCTAATCATTTATAATACATTATTTTTATTAAATTAAACTGCCAAACGTTATTTTTATTTTCGCAATTATAAACATTTTTTTGTAAATTATTCTTCTGAAATTTTTGTTGTTGTAAATAACTTTGCAATAACCAAACGATATCTTGTATTAAATTAGATGTATTTAAATGAACAGTTTTAATTAAAGTTGAAATAAATTAATCGTCCGTGATTACGATTAATTTTTGTTGCAAATCTAATTTCAATAAATATTTTTCTCTCTAGTGTTGAATTATACATTTCAAAAATTGTATTCTGAATTTTTTTTATTAAGAGATAATTTATTTTATAATTTTAATTAATAAAATGTTTTTAATCGTCGATAAACTATTATTTTAGAAGGGCCAATCAAAATTTGCGAGAAGTTTAAGAAACTTTTTAAATATTTTTATGACGTTAACTGCAACCTTCTGAAGATTTGGCAAAGAATAAAAGTAAATCAAACAAAAGAGCATACTTATAAGAAAATACAATTTTTGGAAAATGTAAATGAATATATTTAAATTAGGAATATATATAAAATAAAGAAGCCCGATCAATTCTAAGTGCATATGAAGGTAAAAAATGGAACTTGCAGAAAAATATCGTTTGGTAATAAACTGACAAATGTTTAAAGCAAATTATGCTTTAAAGTTTTGATAATTTATTAATTCACTCTTTTTATAAAAATTACTAAGGGAAATTTTTCGTTTCCGTTCTGGATATTATATCAAATAACGTAAATTTCAATCTATGATTACTCTTTTTCAGTTATAAGGTTTTTGCTTAAATTTTTTCAAATAAACGAATCTGTTATAATGTTAAGGCAGGTGCCAGCTTTCTTGGAGGGTACATCGGAACTCTCGAAACGATAATTAAAGGACTATATATATATCCTTGACCTCAACAGTAACTATTAATCACGAAGTTTCTGGAAACTCAGCAGAGAGTAAAAATGAATTATACAAAAGGATATACGTATAAAAAAAGAAAAAGAAAAATTACAAATCCAAAATTTGACGTCAAGTAAAGGCTAGCCTTTTACAAAAGGATTACAAAACTTTAGGTAATATTCACCTGAACTTTAATCACGAAAAATATTAGAAAACCTTTAAAAAAATTTTATATGAAAGGATTTGCCATTAAATCATCCTTATAATTGATAGTGACGAAGACATAGCGAACGGCCTCTGCCATTAGCGAGAATATAACGAACTAGCAATGCTGTAGTATACTGTTTCTTCGTTCATCCCTCTGTTTATTAGGGGGCCCTTTTAAGGGACAGGAAATAACGAGACGACATTTAGTGAACAGTATATTGATTTACTTTCTTATTTTTATTACTATTTACTTATATTTTTAGCACAAGAAGGAATGGAATTTCAGTTTTGTAAGCTCAAACTTCTGAAAAAAAGACTTATTTTGTATCAGGCATAAAGAAAACGTGAGGAAGCCAATAGGAGTTAGGATTTTCCTGCGTGTTATTGCTTACAAATAGCTGACTTAACAAAACTCGTCTTGTTTGCAGCGTCTGAGTCCACAATGCACGAGACATCACGCGGAATAATAGTAAGATTATTTTTACGATTTTCTATAGAAAGGTGACCTGGTTTGGTATTGCAAGAATGTTACTGCGGTTTTGCTGTTTTTCGAGAACAGATATTCTGTATTTTTAACAATAGGAAATGCTTTATGTTAAAGTGTTTTGTGTATTCGATAGAAAAACGTTAGGGAAAATAATTGACGAAGTTATTAGATTATAGTTATGGTGGAAGATATTTAATATAATAATAAACTTGGAATTATTTAAATTTTTAAGTAAAATTTCGAATTACTGCGACATTTTTACTATTAAAAATTAGTAAATATTTAAATTATAGTTAATTTAATATTTTATAAAAACAGTACTTTTATATTACAAAAATATTTACTGCAATTGAAATTAACTATTGGCTTAATTCCATGCTGTTGGGAATTTAACGCTGATCTAGCGTTTAGTTTTTGTTATTATTATTATACTATCAGTGAAAGAATAATAATAAACTTTGATTTATTTCCTTTTTAAATGACGCAGTTTCGAATTACTGCAACCTTTTTATAATTCGAATTCAGTAAATAGTTAATAAACAATTTAATATTTCCTAGCAACAACACTTTCGTATTATAAAAAAAAATTTACAGTGAGTGAAATTTACTCTTGGATTAGTTCCATGCTGTCAGTGACTTCAGACTTATCTAGCATTTAGTTTATTATTATTATTATTATTATTATTATACATACAGTGAAAAAGATTTAATATAATAATAAGCTTTGATTTATGTAATTTTTAAAATCTAATTTGGAATTACTGCAAAATTTTTGCTCTTTGACTTTAATAAATATTTGAATTATAGTTATTTTAATATTTTATTAGAACAGTACTTTTATATTATAAAAAAAAATTAAAACTGAAATTCACTATTGGCTTAGTTCCCAACTGTTGGTGATTTAAGGAGACAGTGGACTTTGAAATAAGCAAAAATGGGCGAATATGTGCAATTTTATTTTTATCATTTCATTACGAAAATATAAATTTACATTCAACTAAAACTGTGTTACAGATTTTATTGTTCAATAAAAATAGTATTTGAGAAACTAAAAGGTTAAAAAAAAAACATCTTAAAGACTTTTCCCAAAATGATATTGTAATTAAATTCGAATATCTTAGGTATCTTAATATTTGAAGATAATAATGAAATCGATAGTAAAATTTTCTGTCAAACATTAAAAATATAGGGTATGTATTTGATGTTTCAATTTTTTTAGACAGTTAAAAGTCAATTTTAGCTTCAAAAAAAATTCCTACGAAAATTCAGTAAAGTGAACATAAAAATATTTCTAAAAAACTAGTATTGGATTAGAATTACAAAATCACGCACAGTTTTGCTCCAAATAAATTTACACCAGGTAATAAGAAAAAAAAATTAAAAAATAAATCACCTAAAATATTTCGAAATTTTTAAAAATTATATACACATATATTTAAGATAATATATTTTGTTTTGAAACCTTTTTTAAAGAATGTTTGCGTATTTACATTTTAATGCATAAACAAATTCACAATCCTAAATGAATAATCCGCAAAAGTATCAAATGAATCCACCACCTCCTTAAAAATTTTAGTTTATTTAAGCATTTAGTTTATTTTCATTATATTATCAGTGATAGTTTTAAAATTTCTCGTTATATATATTTAAATATTTTCGGCTTGAATAAAAAGCATTTCATTATATAAGCCAACGTTTGCAAACATTTCTAAAAGAAATTCTTCAAATAAATAATTTTTGAAAGGAATCAAGATGAAAAGATCCGACTTGGTTTTAATTTTTCGAAACTAAATCTACTATCTATTGCATTTATCGCAATTTAACTATACAGGGCGTTGTCAAATTCTCTACAATTTTTCGTTAAAGAGTATTCCACCTTTTGAGTCAGACGATATGAAGATAGTGAAATAATAACTCAGCGATCGCATAGATTAAAAGTAAGTAAGCTTTATAATATAAGCATTTTTTTAGAAATAGTTTTAGTTTATTGCTTGCTTTCCATTTCAGTTTCTTTTTGTACACTGTATATGTTTATATTTACTTATTTTCTCCAGCGCCAAGTATACATGAAACAACATTTAATGGTCAAAATTTTTGTCTCGAAATTTTGAAATTCTAGACCACTTTAATTTCAATAAAAAGAGAGATAATATTTTTTATAAATTTGTATGTGAATATGATGAAAGAAAACCAAACTGAGAGAACGAACGATTTTCAACGTTTGATTCATTGTATTTCTTATAAAATTATATGTTTCCAACAAATTTTAAACAAATAGATATGCTTTTTATAAAAATATATTCATTATCTCTCAATTGTTTTATAAAGCAGCATTCAAAAACAGGTCATATTTACAAAAATGTTTTTCCTACGCCTGCTGCCATGACGACTGGGAATAAAAAAAAACTATAAATATTTTGAATTATTTTGTTTATTTGCTTAAACATTCCTACTCAAGCTCAAAGAAATATCGCATCTATTTTTAGTTATTATGTTTATTTGAAAACAGCCTTCACTATGTATAAGAAAAACAGTTAGCCTTTTATTATTTTCCAGTATACGTAGCATAAACTAAGTACAATAAGCGTCGAAAAATTTGAACTTGAGATTTTGATGAATCTTCACGTTTTAAATATCTCCTAGTTCGAAAAATACATTCTTGGAAAATGTCTTTTTGGTAGATAAAAAACGATTTTAGCTAGCAATCGAAATGTGATACATAATCTTTACACCAAATTTGTAGATTTCCATCAAATTTGGAATAAAATTTATTTCGAACGAAGTGCGCCGAAGTCTGAAATTAAATCAGCACGATAATTACAAAACGAAGAAAGCTAGATAGATAGATAAAATTCGGTGCATAGATTTAGTATCTATAATGTATATACCTTTCGAATAATTTTGAGCCAAATCCAACAACGGATTGCCTGTATGTCGAACTGTACTTTCAGAAATAAATGAACACGATAATTTAAAAACGTAATGAATTATATATATTTAATTTGATTTGAGAATTTGTGACTACAAATGCAGTTTTGTGACAAATATTTATTTCAATCGGTTGAGAAAAACATGTCAAATTCGATTTTTCGTATATTATTAACGCATGAAAGGATTGATCGCCAAATAACTCGTCTAGATTGACACGATAAATTCAGTGTTGAACTGGCACCAAAAGTTAATATTTTGTTACTATTGTGCGTCAATGCCAAGTAAGACGTTCTCTGACACGACAAATTTATAAGAAAGTACGCGAGAATGTTTGGGGGAGATAACACCCGTTGGTTAGAGTGAATTGTAGTAACTGAAGTAAATTTTGTTTAATTGGTAGAAATCTAAAAAAAATTGTTAGCTGATTTAATAACATTATTTAATAGCTAATTTTATAAATTTTACTATGGAAAGAAACAAATTCGTCAATTATTTTGTTTCCGTTATTAATATTGTTATCAGTCATTACATGGCATCACAGTTACATCAAGAACAAACTGGACATTTATCATCAAATTGTACGACTTCAAATTTCAAACTATGGATTCCGAAATTATTCTAACCCACCACATATTATTTGAATATATACTGGCCAGCAGTAATAATTAGACCAACAATTTATACACATTTAAGAAATAATTTTATCAATACACTCAATAAAATAAATCGTTTTTAAATACAGCTAAATTAACACAAGCAGAAAATGTACCTTATTTATTACTATTCATTTGCTGGAAATCAACGAAGACGGATAACAGTATTTTGGGTAGAATATCTATTTCAACCATAGAGAAACATTTTTTTACTGTATTACAGGGTTTCAGCTAAATGAGATATGACTGACTCAGATACCACTTTTGATCTCATATATCATTAAATAAACGATGAAAAGCAAATAGTTTTTCAGTGCATGCCCTCCAGATTTGGTTATAAAGTTCGTCACGTCTATACATATAAAAGTTAAGGGACTCAATGACCTGTTGCTGTTTACGGAAATAATTCTGCAAGAGTTGCACGAAGATCATGAAGTTGCCGAAATGACGTCAATAGGAGCTTCGCTAAGACATGAGCATACGTTAATAGGCACTACTCATGAGAAAATTTTACGAAAAGTAACATAAAAAAAAATTAACGAAAATAACCTTGATGGCGACATTTTCAGAAAGACGAGAAAAGTTTATCGGTAGTAGCAGCAATATGAGTATTTATTAATCAAGTTATTAATAACTTTAGCAAAAAAGGCCTATGAATCAGTGTTCTTCAATTTTCTAATGGCGAATTTAGTTTTGTTTGGAAAAAAAATACCTCTCAAAACGAAACCAAGCAATAGAATACATTAACTGAAAGAATTCTAATATTATGGTCATCTATCATTTTAAAATTCTGTTTTTTCTGTTATTTAAAATTCTTTTTCCTTAATTTAAGATATATAAACTATTTGTAACTAGTTTGATTTAACATTCGACTACTCTGTATAGAATAAAGAAAAAAATAGATTCAGTAAAAAATGCGAAATCCAAGTAACAGGTTAATATTTAGTAACTATTGTAAACCAATGCCATGCATTGTGTTCACTGGCCTAGCGCATTTTTGAGAGAATACACTGAAAAGTCTTGGGAAAACCACTTCCACTTGGGTTCAATTTTAATTTTTTTGGAAGATTTGGCGTTTTAAGCTCCATAAAAATATAATGAAGAAAACTGATTACGTATTTTGGACACTTCGTTTCCTTTGAGTGAATTACAAATTTTATATTTACTACAATTTTGGTCCACAACATCACCTCACAACCACACATCACCAGAAAATTTCATTTACCTAAATCGCAGCATTTTTTTTTTTTTTTTTCGTTATCGCGTTTATATGCATAGAAAATAGAGACTACCAGAAGGTCAACATTTTAACTGATTTGCTTCAAAATTTAATTGATATCCCCAGTTTTGTGAATAAATCTGCTATTCAAAATTTCATTCATACAACTCTTTGATTTTTAAAATATTGCTTCACATGCGTATGGACAGACTTTGCTTCGATGGATTTCGTCCCGATTTTATTAGAAATTTGAAAATTTGATACAAATACTGTATATTAAACATTGCTCTACTTTTTGAATCATCTTTTACACAAACGGAATTTCAAAAGTTTGTTTTTCCATGTTTTAGGCAGATCTAAAACATGGTGAATAATCAAAATATCGAAGAAGAATTTTTGTTGAAGATAATAATACTTTATGTTAGTACATTTCGTGTATAAGAAAAAAAAATTATATATAAAGAAATGCTACATTCATCTAGTAGAAGGAAGAAATAAAAACGAAAAGTTATAAATTTCGCTGTAAAGAATTTCATTTCAGAACGCCATTGACATTGTCAATGGCATTGTTTTTTTAACTATATGTTGCAACCTGGAACGTGAAAATAACCATTGTACCACGTGCGGATAGAAACAATGGTTGAAACAAACCTTTCGTCTGTTACAAACATATATATATTTCCCTTATTTTTGTATATATAACTTATCACAAATGGACCAAAGCAAATAAAAGACGTACACATGTACAAGAATGTATTAAATTTCTTTAATATGAATTTAGTCCATCATCATTATAAATGAACAAGAGCTTAGTTACGGTCAATGGTTTACTGTAATAAAACAAAAAATTTCCAAGTAGATTTTTTTAATAATATTTTTGTAGTACAAACTAGTAGTATAGAGACTGATAATTTTTTAATTAACTTTCTTAAAATTGATAATTTAATTAAAACCCTGAAATTAAATTTTTAATTAAATGAATAGACTATTTCTATATTAGCTAATTCGCAAATGTGCAGGTGAAAGTTGCAGAGATGTTAACCATTTTGTCACTTTTTCCAAGAAAGAAGTTTTGTTTAAAATTATGATCATTGTAGCAATATTTGAATTCAACAACTATATTGAATTTCGAGCGAGATTACACCTTTTTAAAATGATAGTATTATCATACTTAATTGAATTTATAAGAATGCCTTATACGGCATGACGATTCATGAAAATTGAAGGAAATGATTTAGATCAGGGTAACTTCAACCTGACTAAATATTAATAATTCCTTATATTAGGACATTTATAATTTTTTTATTATAAAAATCAATTTTAAATCATCTTTTGCCATACTAATCAGCTTATAAAGAAGGAAAAATAATTCTTACACTGAAGACGGCAGTAGTTCATGAAATTAATTTAATTGCCTGTATTAATGACATAAAAAGTCTAAGTTTATTTTATTTTATTAATTATAGGTGAGCAAAAAATATCAAATTTATAATTTTCACGCAAAAAAAATGTAGCTGAAATATATAGAACTTGCTTTCAAAAAAGGTGAAATATATACTTGTGATATATATATATATATGTGAAATATATACTTACACTTGTGACACGTTTTGTATTTAACTTCATGGTACCACCGTAAATAGATATTGTATTTTAAAAATGCCTCCTTGAAATTGATTCATTTTTATTAAACTTTATTTCAGAGTTTCAGTTTTAGTATCACTTTCCTCATTCAGCTTGGTACATTTTCCAAATCATGTTTATTAACGCGGAAAAATAAACTTTCATATAGATCTATAATTTTGTAGATAATTCATATGCCAAATATTATTTCTCTAACTGATTGTGTCTTTGAGTAATCGAAATCACATGCACATAGTAAATTGGATAGTCAGACTGCTTTCTCATAGATCACATCAAAAATTTGATACATTTCTTCTAGCTGTATAGCCCACAAATACTTTGTCGAGATCTTTTCGTCTTCGAGCTAATGCTCACACAAGGACATAGAAATAAAATATCCAAAATTAATTTTTTCGGACATAAAAAAGATTAAATTGCGGGAACTCAACAAAATCTGGAGTTCCAATTTCTCACCAATTTTAGTGCTTGCGCTTACATCCTAAACTTAGATTCTAGATTTCTTTACAAGGGTATAGCAAAATATATAATTTTAATAAATATTAAGATTCAAACTATTTTTTTTATTTTCTGCAACAAATTCGTACGAAATTCGGTTGCCAGCAGTTATTTCATGAAATAAACATATCGTATGAAAATCAATATGGACAGAGAAATGAGAGTAATGATTCAGTCTAAATTCGGAGACTTGAATAAAATGTGTATTGAATAACAAGGTCAATCATATAATTATTTACTATGATTTATATTAACCAAAATCAAACAAAAATTTATCTTTCTGAAGGAAAGAAAAATAAAAACTTGGAAATTTTTAAGGGATGGGGATGATAAATTCTGTATTCAAAAAGTTTATTACGAATCTTAAAAGTTCGGAAATTACTGAATGAGTACAGTTCTTATATTCTTCATGTATGATAAAGCAGAAAGTGTACAATGGAAAACTTTCTATGGAATCTTATTTAAAAGTAACTGCAAGTATTAGATATATATAACCTTCACCTTTTGTATATATATAAAAGGGGATAAAAGGTTTTATATTTAATCATAAATAAGCCTTTCAATCTGTCTTAAAATAATTCTTAATCACTCTTCATTTCAATAATGAATTGATCATGCTTGAACATTTGAGGAACGATTTTCTTTTCTAACCATTCACAACAATCTCCAACATCGACTAGATAATTATTGTTATAATGAAAGCATACTCGGATGTGGGAACAGAAATTGGAGGTCGCATTGCGTGTGTCAATCTGATCTGTGGTTTGTGTTAGCAATGCAGCGCCATCTTTCGTTTAAATTTAAAACAAAATGATTCATGCAAAATTAGAAGAATAGAGGATGAAAGAACAAACAATCATGAAAGAAGAAACAAATCTTTAAATCTTTTAAAAATTAAAAAAAAAAAACTACTGATTTCTTAACGTGTTCAAATATTTAGCAAATGTTAAAGGGTAGTTTAAATATTGATTTAATTTTAATGTAATTTTGATCTTTAACCTTGATGTAACAACATATGCACATCTACCACTTTTTGGGAAATTGGAATTTCAGGTTTTTTATCACTTTCAATGTAGAATAAGTTTCGCATATTTCTATTCTAATAAAGTAAATAATTTAGAAACAAAAAATTTATCAAACTGAGTAATCTATTAAGTTCTAGGAGCTGAATTTATTATTTTACAATTCAGCAATCAATGTCTAAAGATTTAGTTTAGTTTAGTTATATTAACGTCCCGTTTAAAGCAACACGAGAGCTATTTTGGGACGGACCTCCTGATTTTGATCCACGGTCAGATGACGAGGACGA
This sequence comes from Argiope trifasciata, assembly GCA_026543055.1. Classification (NCBI taxonomy): domain Eukaryota; kingdom Metazoa; phylum Arthropoda; class Arachnida; order Araneae; family Araneidae; genus Argiope; species Argiope trifasciata. The sequence goes on from JAPMOQ010054950.1 coordinate 18,274, forward strand.
CACCTGAAGTGGCACCCCCCCCCTCTCCACACCACACCACACCAGCGGGAGGACGTTTGGCCTGACAAATTTAACGTGCAACAGACCCCCTCACACGACGGAACTTCGGTGGAATCTAGTCTCGAACCTGAAACCCTCCGGTTCCGAAGCCGATGTCTAAAGATAAAGCTCTTCAGAAAATTTAAATTTTCTCACAACAATCACAATATGTCCATTAAAAAACAGATGAAACACACAATTCTGAATCAAAACTGATTTCCAAATCAAATAAAAATAGTTATTTTTTAATAAAAAAATAATTTTTGTCCCGACTGAAATTTGCAATAATAACAACAAATTATCCATTGACAAACAAACAGCATTTCAAGGAAATAATAATGTTATGGGATTATTATTAGAAGTAAGTACTTTAAATATAAGTAGTTCTCATCAGTAAGTACTTTAAACATAATTTGTGTTTAATCTTTGCATCAAATTTTATAGATCTGTATATGATCTTTTTCATTTTTACTAACCAGTGGAAACAAAGTACCTTCTTCAATATCTTATTAAACAATTCATAAAAGTATTTGAGAAAATCTATGAAGAATTTTAGCATGGAATATCAAAATTAAAGGGTAACTAAGAAAATTTTCTGATTGAGATCAGAGTATTCAACACGTGCTCAACAATGTTTCGTTTTCTATTACATGTGATTTTTTAAAAATTGATTGACCATTTAAAAATATTTGGACCAATCTTATAATCGAGTATTTGTTACTACAGAATTATTTAAGCTTTGAAAGCATTGAATATTTGTTCAATAATAAATATTTATAAGAAATTCCCTTAATACAGATATTTATTGAGGTTCCTTTCTGCACATTAATCAAGATTAAATTTATCCAAGAATTAACTTATCTTACACAATAATTTTTTAAAAATAATTTGGAACTCATAATTAAGTACTCAATCAACATTATTGCAAAAATTAAAATATGAACAGCTTCAAATTACACTTTAGAATAAAAAAGAATAATATTGAAAAGTCCAGTAAAAAAAATCACTGAAGGTTTCTAAATAAAATTGTTCCCAAAATTGTGTTCTAGACAGAAATAATTTGATAAAAAGTAATGCAATAGTAGAAATTTTTGTTAAAACCCTTGAAACAAGTAAAAGGCAACCATTTAATATTTTATGAAAAAGAAAAATTAAATTTACATACAATAAATACGGAAAAAAAATGATATTGAATTTCTTTTTGATGCAAAGAGAAAAGAAGGTTTTTCTCAATTGTAATTTACATTTGTAAGATTAAAATATGTCAAGCGAATTTCACGCTAGCATAGACCAACACAAATTTTGATGGGATTTTTTTGAAAAATCCCTTTGTGCATTTTTTCAGCTGATAACAAATGCGATTTTAGCTTTTGCCCATCATCACTTAGTTGTAAGATATGATGGTAGTAGTATTTAAATTAACAGTTAAATTAAGCATATAATATAGATATTAAATTAAGAACTTTTTACTAGTAAATTGTGTACAATTTAATTGACAAAAATACGGCAATGCTCATATAAATAAATCTTCACAAGGCTTAATTAAATATTTTTAAAAATGAGAAGAATGAAATAAAAACAAAATAAATGATTATTTTTCCATTAAATGATTTTTAAAACACATTTTAGAGTGAATTTTGTTAAAAATCTTTTTGTATGTTGAATCAGCTCTTTTGTGCTCATATTATAACCATGCTGAAATTATTAAATAAATTTTCAGCTCTGTGTTTCCTTATCCCTATAATTACTCTACCATAAATTGGAATCAGTTTATCTTACATTTCTCTTATAAGGAACCAGTTTATCAAGATTCAACAAAATAACCCTTTCAGTTCAGAATATTGATGGAAAAAATATGCATAACATGTTGAATTTTAAATAGATAGGTGGGAATAAAAAGGTCTTGTTATTTTAACACATTGACAGCCGGCGACCTAAGAGACATTTAAAGCCTGAGCGCCAGCAACGTATCGGCCACTTAAATCCCAAACGCCGGCCTTATTCGCTTGTTTCAGATAACTGAATAGCCAAAAAAAATTAATTAATTAATTTAAAAAAATAAATAAAACATTATATACTTTCGCTCAAGCAAAAAACTCAGAAATCCGCGTTTACGCGGGGCCGGCGCTTAAACAGCAGGCTCAGAAATCTGCATTTTCGCGGTGCCGGCGCTCAAGTGACAGACTCAGAAACCCGCGTTTTCGTGGGGCCGCCAGTCAATGCGTTAATGTTTAGATCTTGTTATTCAAATAAATGCATAAAGGAGACTGTTTGAATACTTTCTAAGTCAAATTTATTCCCAATGACTTACATCTACATATTACCTGCTGCAAAACAATGAAATAGAATAAACATGAAGAAACAGAACTCTGACAGATTGATTACTAAAAGTGTTTTTAAGAAAAGAATGGTAATTATGATTTCTAATAATAATTTAAGAAATAGTTATTTTCAAAAACCTATAAGCATTTTTATGGCAACCAATGTTATGAAATATATTTCATAAAGTAATCATAAGACTTAGGTAATATAATTTCACAAGAATATTTCAAATTAGATATAATGTATACCTAAACAAAATACTACACATACACAAATTTAGAGGAGGCGCCTTTATAAGATGGATTAAATATCATATTAAACTCTAGAACCATGACTCACAATATCTTTTATACTGTAAGAAACCAATACTTGAAATATATCTGATTTTAAAAGGCTCCTTAACCTAAATATTTCAGATTGTTCTATTCATTAGTTTTTAAAGAATTAAAACTGCTAGAATTCAACTAATTATTATTTAATACTTTAAAAAGAATCCAATATTGCTTTCATTATAAACAATTTTGTAATAAATTCAAAAATGTACTTTCTAAACAATGATCAGTTATAACTTATCTACAGTTTATGTGGGTTGTTGTCAACTATTTGACATTGCACACTGATTCGATTCAGCATTAAAATTCTTATTTGGAAATAGATAATTTCCTATTCGCAGCAGGAAACATAAAATAAACTATTTTTTCTAAATATTTAAGAAAAGAACATTTTACAACCGCTATCTTCATATATAGTTCTCTACAATTTCAAAAGAACTGGAGAAAGAGAAAAGAAAATGAAAGAGAATGACGAAAGAGAAAAGTAGATAATGTAACAAATGAGAGCTATACAAACTATTTGAAGTAGAAAATTATTTTTCATGTATTCTAAGGTATTGCAACTATTGAAAATCATTTCTTATGATAACGTTGTCATTTTTTTCTTCTATTTTTTATTATAAATTTATTATGAAAATTTCAGTCTCCAATCATTTCCAAACTTCTTCAATTTTAAAAGATTTTTTTTTTTAACAAAGAATTTTAAGATTAAAAAAGATGAGATTTTTTCAACTATGAGCGGTTTGGGACTGCAAATGGTGAAAATTGGAAGTATTCATCTAAGTTGTATGTTAAACAATGAAGCTTTATTATTCCAATAGGATATATTTCTAGAATGAATCTAGTCTCCAACCCCAAAAAAGAGACTTAATTATGGTCACATTCTTTATTTGAAAATGAAATAAACTTTCATTAATCATTTCAAAAACTAATTACAAAAATAAAGAACACAAGACTCATTATTGAAAATAACTAAACATGAATCTTCTCCTTTAAAAGATTGGGTATTTTGTGCCTGGTTTATGTATTTGTTTGGAAGGATCAAAATTTTCTTCTCTGACAACTGAAATGAAAGGTAAAAGTGTAAGTTTTGATGATAAATAAAACATTAAAATAACATTGAATTTAAAATATTGAAATTGACCAAGAAAATTAACACAAAAATTCATTTTTTAATGAAACATCACAAGGATAGTAAGTAATAAATTTCAAAACTCAAAAAGCAAAATAATTTATTTTATTACATAATTTAGCAATAATAAATATACATAATTAAGTAAATAATTATTAAAATTTAATTATTGCAACATTCAAACTTTATTTTTATATACCTAACTACACAAGAAAAAAATTATATTAATAAAAATATTCCAAAACAAACAGCAATATGTTACAACACATTAATTTTCATATAATCACAATTGATACAATTAAATCGGCTTGGAATTGTTAAAATATAAAGATTAAGAATAAGTAAAACATATAAAAGGACAATTTAATATTCTAAGCATGCAATTTAAACAACGATACAGTATACATCATAAAAATCATGAATAAGAAAAGATTGCATAAATAGATATTATGAGTAACAAATTACACAAGTTTTTATATTCTGCAAATTATATTTATCATTATAGGAATGAAAATGGATATTTAAGATAAAATACAGATGAGCTTAAAATTATTTAATCACATATCAATTAAGGGATAAAATTAGTGATAAAGGCTTTGATTGCTCCATTTCAACATCACTTAGCCAACAAATTAATAAATAAGTGAAATTTAAAGGTACAACCATGCAATTGATACAAATAACTTTTAAAAAAGGTTAACAGATATATCTTAAAATTAATAAACTTACCAACATATCTTCTTTTCCATAATACATTTTTACCCTTATATTTTTCATGCCGCTGAGCAGCTACATATAAAAGACCACCAGCTGTAAAAAGCAAATTTTAATTTCATAAAACATGCTAAGGAAGCGAGAATATAAATAATTTTGATTATTTAAGACATATCATTTTACAGATTGTTAATATATCCTGATTACTTTTGTTAATATATCCTGATTACTTTCATAATGGATTACACATTTTAAGTTCAATATGAAAATCACACTGCTTCACAATAAATAATCTGCTGGAAAATTAAAATAACAAACAAGCATTATGCCTTAATAAGTCCTTACATTTCATAATGTGGAATGCATTTTTTCTTCTTCTAGATTTGATTATAACAACACAAAATATAAAATAAATATCATTATAATATCATAAATAACCACACATTTGATATAGACTATTTTTTAAAAGGCTATAGCAATGGTTTTGGGCTCGTCATATTCATATACACATAGAAAATGTATCCATTAGTAGATAAATAAGTATGTTTCAAAATTAAAGAGGTATTTATAATTTTAGTATAATTTTAAATATATGCTAAAATTTGTTTCCCCTCCCCCCCCCTTGTTTTTTTTTTTTTTTTTTTGCTATCTTTGCATTTATATATGAATGGAAAGTCCAAATATTCTTATTACATTTATACATAAATAATTTATATATCTGCTATTATTACTATTAATTAATTTTTCTTAAAATATTTAATTAAATCGTCAAAATATACATTAAACTTTAGTACTTTTGCTGAACTTTATTCATCTTGCAACTTCTGAGATAGTTATCGTAAAAATGTATATATTCTAACTTAACATGTAAATTGTTATCTAGACTTTGGATTAAATATTATATGATTCAACGCTGATTTTTAAATTCTCCTTACTGATGTTAAGTTACATAATAGTGCTGAATCCTTATATGGCAGACCTAGTTAGCTACCACAACCAACTGGTTTATCAATGATAATTGCTATATTTTATTTAATTTCAGCTGATTCATTATGTATGTTTACGATTCTTTCAAACTATCAGGTATTTTTAAAAAGTTATTTTAATTTCCTTCATGTGCTCTGTTTATTGTATACAAGAACCTTCGTAAAGAAGACCAGTCGGCACAAAATTTTTATGCTGAAATAATTACATCACAAAAATATTTTTTATATTTTAAAATAAAAATACTGATTTTTTTCATATATATACCGGTTTAAATATTATAGGCTGATCATTTAATTTTCACATAATTTTAAACCTTTTTAGTGTGAGGTTTGCTTGACATTATTGAGTTCTTTTTCCAATAATAAAGAACATCTAGTTAACTTTGGTGATCAACTTGTTTGACAGGAATTGTGGTTATATTTTGTTTAAATCATATAAACACAACTTCTTCATTCTGACAAATTGTCTGACATTAAATGTCTCATTTTAACTGTCTTATATATACTCTATGCAATGTATATATTATTCTTTGTAATGAAGATCAATCCCATGGCATTATAGCACTATTAAAAATATAAATGTTCATCTATCTTCTAAATTTCATAGTAATGTATCTTTATTATCTCTTAATAATAAATAAAATCACACATAGCAAAGATATTAAACAAAATATTTCTCCTTCAAGCTTTCGACAATAAAAGAAAATCATACAAAGAGATAGTTAATGAAACAATGAAAATGATTTGAACTTAGGGCATTTATGTAATCCATTGTTAGAAATTAGACACAAAAAATAAGCCAAAATTCGGGGGGGGGGGTATGATTATTAAATTAGTATCATCAAAAAAACATTTTTTTTTTGTTTTGTTTTGTTCAAGCAATAACGTTTCTGAGGCAAAACACTAAAATTTGATTTAATTTTTAATTAATTAAAATTCTAATTTAAAATATTCAAAAAATCACTCTGAAGTGTACATTCCATCCTTCAAGGTATACATGTGCCAAATTTGACATCTGTAAATCAAATGGTCTGGCCCATAGAATATAAATACACAAAATTTAATTATTGATATAAATGAATATTCAAGATATTCCATTTATGACATATTTTATCTATCTGCCTGTATATATATACTAGCTATTACCTGCGACTCTGTTCACGTGGAAATTTTGATGAATATGTACGAAAAACTATCAAATAATGACAAATAAAAAAAACAACCTAATCTTTAAAAAAAATACATTTAAAAGTATAAGCCTATACTAGAAATATATGTTACATAAATATAATTTAATATCAAAAACACACAACTAACATAATAAGAATTTATTTAACCCATTTATGCCTAAGGTTAAAAAATTGGAATTTTTGCATGAAATTTCTATATATTATTTATATTAAAAATAACTTTTAAGTGTGGGGTGTTTCAAAAATGAAACAGTTGGCATTCATGGGTTAAAACATTGTATACCCAAAAGCAAAACAAGTCCAGTCAAATCCATTTTATTTATTGATAGAGACTGAGATAGCTATAACAGTATTATACCCATAAATTAATTTAAATGAAAACAATAGCGTGCGAACTTTTAATGCCAGCTGGCGTAATGCACATATCTGACTTTCCTACGCCAGTTGGAGTAACGCAATGCAGATTAGAAATTTTTTATTCCTTTTATTCTACTTTCTTTTAATTTAAAAGTACTTCAGAAGGCATCCAAAAGATCGATTCAGTAACAACATTTGATTTTAAATACATCAAACACAAAGAAAATAAATGGAATTGTTTGAAATAATCAATCGAAATTCTCCAAAGCCTAACTTTAATTCTGTTGGGAATAAAAACTGGAGCCTTACTTATCTTTAGCAGGATTTGGCTTCAGCTTTTTGGCATGAAAGTTAGTTTTTAATTAATAAAAAATTAACCACTCAATTAGCCGGAATAAAAAGTAGTCTATGTTCTACTTCTGACAATAATCTATCTTTGTGCTAAATTTCATCCAGTTCTTTTCAACCGTTCTGGCATGATTGAGGAACAAACATCCATAAATCCAAATTTTCACATTTATATATTAGTATAGATATATCTATTATTTTTGTTTGCAAATAACAACTATGAATCCTAAAATAGTTCCATGAATAAATGAAAACATCAATTTTTCCATGTATATTCAAAAGAATAATAAAAACTAGATTACAGAAGATGCATTGATGGAAACAATTTTTAAAAATACAGTATTATTCTTATATTATTTACTTTAAAATATAACATATTCTTGATTATCTCATTAATTACTTATTATAAACATTATCTATATTATAATAGTGGATATAATTATTTCACATATTAAAAGAAAACTTACAGATAATAAAAGCCACAGATCCTACAATCATATGTGGAACTTCATGAAGTCCTTGCTTGAAAAGCCTAACACCTGAAAAGTATATTTAGATATATGAATATCAAATAAAATATTATTAAATTTTATGACATATTTTCAGGGATTTTAGGAAATTTAGAAGATTTTGTCATTCCTTTGCAAATCATTAACTTTGAATATTATGTTTACCTAATTTTTATTTAGTTTGGAAGGAAATGATTCATTCTAATAGTTTATTAATCCATTACGTTGACTTTGAAATTTTACTAAAAGAGACAATTTATAATTTGCACAGATGGCATTTAGCATAAATGGATACAAAAACAGAATATATAATAATGATACTATAAAAAAAATATTCCTTATTAATAGGATATGAAAATTTAGCTATAAATGTTTCACAATTCTCTCAACAAATAAACAAATGCTTTTTTTAAATATTTAATTACAAATCAAACAATAATCAAACATATATATATAGTTAATATTTGTTCAGTTCAAATTTAAGGTGACAACAGATGCATATAATTTATACAGTCGAAATTTGAAACCAACTAAAAATTAACAATATGTATATTAGTATTTCTAAAACATTTTAAAGCAAAAAAATGTTAGGAAGAAGGAAGTTTCCTATTTATGTGATGCCAGACACATTTGTAAAAGTTACATTGTCTTATTATCTGTATGGAACACTCTACTTAATATGTAATATTAAAAAGAAATAATGAATAAATATAAATAAAAAAAAAGAAGAGGGGACAATACTTGACATGATTTTTTTTACATTATTAAATCCAAAAGTATAAGTTCATCAATATATAAAGAAATAATTAGTAAATAAATAAGAAATTATTAAATAGTTTTCACAGAAATGCTTAACAATAAAATGTTTAAAAATCTTAAAATTATCAATTCATCACAATCACAGTAATGAAATAAATTACCATTGCCTTTCAGAGAAAAATGATGTGATTAGATTTCAAATAATTCTTCTAGTTTATGTTAGAAATATTAACAACACATCTATCGAAGCAACAAATTTGCAGGAGAATAATACCTTAATAAATAATAATAAAATATACTAAAGAATTAAAATTATAAAGATTGTTTTCTTCATTTTTAATCGGCATCCTCTTTAAACTATTTCTTTTTTCTTTTAATTTCAGAAAGTTTACATTATTTAATAAATGACAAAGAATTTATCTAGATTATGAAAAAAAAAAACGTTTTAAATAAAAAATTTAAAATATTTCAACTCTTACATTCTTTGAAGGAAAATAAAAAAAAAAATGTAGAAAATATTGGTGAAAAATTCTAATGTAATAATAAATGGATTCCTTAACAATTTATTTTACCTTGAGCAAGCATCTTAATTCCAAAAAATTTAACTTTGAATACAAATTATTAGCTACTTCTAAACATGAATTTATTTATTTATATTTGTCCTTTAATTTTTACAGTTACAGTTATGTGCGAATTTTTATGGCATGCTCTTTTGAAATTAATCGTATAAATTATTATTAATTTATCTTTTCTTGATCATTGTTGGTGAAAAATATTCTGATTTCTCTCTTTTAATCAACATTTTCCGGTATGGGTTATTTCAAAATATAATGTCAAGCAATTATATAAATTTTTATTTTAACTGTATTTGTGCTGTTAGGCAAGGCAATGTGACTGGTAAATAAACAAATGCAAGAGTTGTGCACCGGGTAAAACATTTTATTAAAAATAAATTACGCTCAAAAAATATATACATTGTCTGTCTTGTTAATAATTTAATTGGTTAAGTTTCACAACTTAAAAACTAATACGCCTTTAATGTATGATTTTTAATGCTATTCTATTTTTGTATTATTTGATAACAGTAATTAATTATTTCTTTTAGATGCATCATGGCCTTTCAACAGGAACTTAGAAGTTTAAATCTAGCTTCCAAAATATTTCAGCTTAATCACCGGCTGTGCCTGCGATCACGCAATATGAGACGCTTCCATCAGATCAGTTATAAATTAATGAAACATCCCAATTATCCAGTTAAAGTACAGTTTTTAAACTTTCATCTTTCTAAATCAAATTTTAAAGTATGGAGAGAAAAAGACAGTATGGAACCATCCAAAAAAGAACTTGCTCCTAGAGCGACTTTTTTTCAAAAAGTTCAGAAGAAAGACCGCCAGACATTTCTGCAGATTCTTACTGAAACATTTGCACCACATGACAAAATAAGAAGAGGTCATGTTGAATTTATTTATGCAGCTTTAAAATACATGGATGATTTTGGTGTACCTGGGGACCTTGAAGTGTATAAGAAAATTTTAGATGTATTTCCTAAAGGGAAAATGATACCCAAGAACCTTATTCAAGCTGAATTCTATCATTTTTCTAGGCATCAAGACTGTGCAATTTATGTACTTGACAAGATGGAATACAGTGGTAATTTTTCTTAAATTTTCTGAGTTCAATCTCGTGGTTTTTTCATATTTTATGTGTTATTATTCCAAAAGTGTATTATTTTGTCTGTTTTTTGATAGAAAGATTAATTATGCAAATCTCAATTATGAATTTATTACCTTTGCATACTAATCTGTATACTACTAGTTATCTTACTGTTAAAAGGAAATTTACATTAAATTCTTGTATATTTCGTAAAATAATTTTCTTTTTTTATTTATTTGGATTTCTTTTTTACATATTTGATAATTTTTTAATAATTGAAATATAATTATTTTAAATATCATTAAAAATATAATTCTTTTAAATTACAATATGTATATTCTGAAATTCGTTAAATTTTCATAAAATGTTCATTTTTCTTCTTTATATAAATTTTCTTAAATGTGAATTTATTTTTTAGGAATATGTCCTGATAAGGAGATGGGAGAAATCATAAAAGCTTCATTTGGCATAAGTTCTCATGTGTATAAAAAATATGGTAGGATGATGTATTGGATGCCAAAATTAAAAAATATCAATCCTTACATGCTACCTGACCCCCTACCAGATGATCCTCGTGAACTTGCAAAACTGGCTTTGAAAAAAATGTGTGTCGACAAAAGAACAAAAATAGAGGATTTTAACGCAAGTACTTACTTCATATATTTTTTGTGCTTTATGTTTTTTTTTTATCTTTTTTAATTTCTTGTGTTTTGTTTCCCAAGCTAAAATCAACTTCTTTAGATTATTGTATCAGTACTTAAAATGAGAATTTATTAAGAGTTATGCATCAGATATAGCTTTCTTTGATTAAAATTTTGAAGTATTCCATTCAACTGAGTAGTATGGATTTGTGCTTTTATGTTGTTGTTGTTTTTGAGTATATAAGTGTTTTAGCTTTTATTTATATATATAAAATATGTTTCTACAAAAGGAATTTTTGTATCCCTGATGCATAAAAATTTTTTTATTGGTTCATGCTCATTTATATGTATCTTTACTTTCTGACTAACCACCATTGACAACCAGCTGATTTGACAGTATTAATGCAAACTTACATTTTCAATTAAACATTTTATACAAATTGGTCTCTCAATTGTTACTTCAGTAAAGTATTTGAACTTCAAATTTTTATAATATTATAAAAGCCTTATTATTATTATTTGCATTGTGCTATGTATTTTTTTTAATTTTTGGTCATTTTTATAAAATTTGAATTTTAAATAAAACAGAAATGATTAAAACTCCATTGATTCAAAAACCTGTTTCCTGAAATAAAATTTATTTTTTAAAATATAAATACAGAAAACAAAATTATTCACTATTATTGTCATTATTCCAAATATATCTGCAGAATATTTTTATAATTTAGATTATGTCTCAGAAACGTATTGAACATAAAATTTAATTTTAATTTTACTTTCAAAAGAATTTTAAATGTTGTAAATCATTATATTTTATTTTGCCTCTGCCAGAAGAATTTTTCTGAAAAAAAACTTTGAAGATTAAATTTATACTTTACTTTGATTCTAAGAAATCATTTTCAGTTAAATGTTCTTTACACTTTTATTCAATAAAACAAATGTTCACCTTTTAAATTAAAAAAACATGTTTCTGTACTGGTGTAATTTTGTCATCAAATCTGGTTGAGTGATAAAGTTTTGAATATAACTATTTTGGGACTATCAACAATTTCATGATTTCATTCATGGTCACTTTTCTTTCTCGAAAATATCATGTTTTTTTCATTTCTTACAAACTTTATATTAAAAATTACACTTCATTTATTTTACAATGAGAACTGACATAATCTTTTATTTCACCTTTCATTAATGTAATGGTAGTACACTAATAAAAGTTAATTTTCCCCATGCCTGTATAAAGTATTTGTGCAAGTTAAATTTTATTTTTATTTTATGGGTAATAAATTGCTTGCAAATGTGCTTAAATTAACCTTTAAAATTTTTTTAAAAATAGTAATTTAATTTACATGGTAATAAATTGGTATCTTTGAATATATATACAGTGGCTCAAAAAATTGGAAGTACACTTCCAATATAAACAACATTATTACTGAGAAGTGAAAATATGTTTTTATTTTTACAGATAACAAATGGTTTAAATTAGAGTTAAAGAAAAATCAACGAAAAACTTCTAAACTGAAAACTTTCAGAAGTATTTTAATTAAACATACTCAGAATTTTGCCTCAAAAAAATTGAGAGTACACCAATGAAATTTTTGCAATATTTCACTCAGAAACAAAGTATCACTGTTAAATTTTATGTCTTTTGGCTTTTATAATGGCCTCTAAAAGTTATGGTTTCGATTCGACCAATTTTTAATGGTATCTGAAGATATTTTACTGCATTCTTCTTGTAACACTTTTTTTTAAATGGATTTTGTTTCTAATTTTGTGTTTTTGACTCCTTTTTTTGAGTATGGCCCAAATATTCGGTAATATTCAGCAGCATTTATGCCAGGGTACTGTTTATAACTGCTGTTCATAATGAAAAAGATTCTACATTTTGATGCTATGAGCATTCTGTTTGGGGTAATTGATCTACTGGAAAAGGAAATTTCCATCTAAACCCAAATTTTTAGCACTTTCCTTTAGATTACTGCATAGTATATCCAGTTAAACCATGTGGTTTATAATGCCATCTATAAGAATTTTTGACGTAGGTGTTGGCGGAATTGTGCCAATACGTAAGTTGAATTCCAGCAAGGATCGAACCTGCGATGTTCGGGTTTGAAATCCAGTAACTTATCCACTATACAAAAATCGCCACCAATGTTTAGTGGTAGTTACTGGTTTATTAAGATGTCACCACAAATTAAATTTCCTACACCGAATGAAGCCATCCAACCTCAAATCATATTGGATGTTTAACTGTAGACCATAAATATTTTTCATATAAAGCAATATTAGGCTTTCTCCATACAAGAAAATGGCTGCCACAACCAAAAATATAGGGTTAACTTTCTTCCAAAAGTTATTTGTCTTCAGTTGATAAGTGTTTGCAGACTTCAAATGCTTTTTCAGAATTTGCAAGCTGATGAATGTTTTCTCTCTAACGATGTGACTTTTATATCCAGTTTTTCTCATGGCATTTCACACAGTTTCAACACTAGCACTTGTGCCTATGATTTAAAAAGTTTTTGCAGCAAATTGAATAAACCATATAGTCGCTGCAATCTAAAAAAAGTGGTAAAAATTGAGATTTAGATGGAAATTCCATTTTACAGCTGGACGACCTCAAACAAAATGTACCTAACATCAAAAAATGATATATTTTTCATTGTAAACAGCAGTTACACTCACCAATATTGTACCCTGACATCAATATCATATATTGTGTACCATACTCAAAAAAGTGATTCAAAACCTCAAAATTAGAAACAGAATCCATTTAAAACAAATTTTTTTGCAAAAAAAAAAGGGGGGGTGTAAACATCTTTAGATACCATCTAAAATTGATCGAATCGAAATCATGATGTTTAGTGACCATTATAATAGCCAAAAGTGATGCAATTAAGCAGTGATACTTTATTTGTATTCGAGATATTTCCGAAATTCCATTGGTGTACTCACAACTTTTTGAGGCAAAATTCTGAGTGTGTTTATTTAAAATGCTTCAGAAATTATTCAGTTTAAAAGTTTTTCGTTGATTTTTCTATAGTTTTACTCCAAATTAAGCCATTTATTATGAGAAATTTAAAAACACGTTTGCACTTCTCAGTAATGTGTTATTTATATTGGAAGTCAGATTTGTCAAGTAAAAGTAAGATGTACTCTCAATTTTTTGTGCCTCTGTATATCTATATACTTATAATAAAGCTCAATGTGTGTGTGTGTTGGCGCTCTACAGGTCAGACCGTTGGACCTACAGCCACCAAATTTGGTACATGTATACCTTGGAGGTTGGGAATGTGCACTTCGGAGCCCTTTTATCGTATTTTTAATTAGAATTTGAATTAATTAAAATTTAAGCGAAATTTTGACGTTTTTCCGCTATAACTTTCGAAAATATGATCGCACAAACATGATTTTTACAACAATTTAAAGATAAAAAAATTAGCTTTCTTACGGTATCAGTTTTTTAAATTTATAACGTAAGCTTCTATTTTTAACGAATTTTCAAAGAAATATTTTAACCATGTTTTTATCGCTTGACTGGATAAAGTAAAAGAATGCCGGAAGTTCGAAAAAAAACTATCATCGCAAAATAAATCTAAAGAAATGCAACTTTTAACACATGAAAAATAAAAGAAATATGAAATGTGATATTTTCTAAAAAAATAAATGCAAAGCAAAGGTTTCTGTGATCGTTTGCAATATCTAAATAATTAATTCAATAAATCTTCTTTGCGGTAAACCTGATCGAATTTAGACAGGATATGGATTGGAATCTTGACTTAATGGCATATTTCTATTATCGTTTGCAATATATGTATCATTAATTCAATATTTTTTTTTTTCATTACAAAATGTGATAGTTTCTAAAAAAATATATGCAAAGCTAATGTTTCTATGAAATCTGCAAGAGTACATCAAAGGGAAAAAATATTAGGTTTTATCACCATGTTGCCATCATTTTTGAAGGAAGTTCAAATTTTTTTTTAAAAAATGGATCATCACCAATTAAATCTGAAGAAATGCAACTTTTAGCACATGACTGGATAAAATAAAATAAATATAAAATGCAATATTTTCTTTTAAAAAGGCAAGGCAAAGGATTCTATGATCTTTTGCAATATTTAAATCATTAATTGAATAAATTATCTTTATTTATACAGGATATGCATTCAAATTCCTTTCCAATGGCCAATTTGTAAAATATTAATACACATATATATTGTTTAATACTATTAATTTGATCTAAATGAAGCAAATAATTACATTTTATGTAGTTTGAGTCAAACAATGCATTTATGAATAGTAAGTTTTAGATTTCTTCATACTTTGCTCTGTGAGCCATATTTTACAAAATATTTTTATTGATATTTTAAATAAAAGTTGCTACATCAATAAGTCTTCTCAATCAATCATTAAAACTGACTGATTTCTAAAATTAAAGAATATTGTTAGGAAAACGCGTTCTTTTAGAACTTTCAGTCCATTATCTTAAAGAAAATATTAATTTCAGGCCAACCAATGCCCGGAGTTACTTCAAGGTTAATGAATATCTGATTTAATCGAAAATTTTAGAACCCATTACTCATGGCAAGCCAGCTGGTCTCCAAAGGCGGCTAGTATATATATATATATATATATATATATATATATATATA
>JAPMOQ010054955.1:8649-29479 GCA_026543055.1 Argiope trifasciata
TAGAAATGTATATTTCTAGACTGCGAATATTTACAGCGTTCAATTTATGAAAAGACTCTGAAATTAAACTTGAAAGAATGTTATAATTTTTTTGATTTTTTGTCAACAAAATCGTAAGAAAGCAAAACATTTTCATTACCGTTTTAAATGTTTTTTATGGATTTTACTGCTTAATTACATTTGGAATATGTTTTTTAAATACTTAATTATACTTAAAGAATATTTCAAAATGGACATGCGAGTTATAAAAAGTCTTCGAAAGCCGAGATTAAGCGTATGAGTATAGTTCTCAAATTGTTCGTTAAAGGAATATTGGTAACAGTCTCCTTATGCATTAACACCATGAGCTCCTGCAATATTAATAAACCAAAAAACATGAATTTCTATAAGAAAATATATATCAAGTGTTATGTCGTTTATCTAGTTTTGAAATGCGATTTTATCAGAAACTATTCGATTTATTGCAAGAAAAAAAAAATGTATTCACGACGAGTTTTTAACGTAATGCATAAATGTATAAACATTTAATTTTTTTCTATATGAAACATTGTAATTACATTGTAATGTATTTGGACGTAAAATACATATTTTTCAGGAATATTCCATATTTTTATTGAATCACTGCGTTAATATAAGTAATTTGAAAGTCGACGAATTCAATGAATTTGCTGTTTTCAACGAATTTGAAATATCTTAATGTAAATATAAATGTGTTATATATCTTTTAAATCGACAAATATTTAGAAATAAGAATACGAGAAAAGTAATTGGGAGAAACTCTGAATTACCGATATAACAAGAATTGTTAAAATATGAATCTAAAAATAGGAAATAGATATTTCTACGTGATGTATACTAATTTGTCAGAAAAGAGAATCATTTATCTAAATTTGAGATCAAATCTATTCAATGCATTTGATTAAAAAATCATTTAGCGTTATCTTTTGATATTAGGTTTTATTGTAGTAACTATGAAAATGAAAATTGAAGAATAATAAAAAAGAAATAAAGAGATTTTGGAAAGGGAAAACTGAAATGCTACCATAACATTGAAAACGATCAAACTAGTTTTAATAATAATAAAATTTTTTTTATTAATGCGTTGTAATATGTCATTTATGTAGTTTATTTATTTATGATAAATGTAAGTTTTTTACAATTCGACTTTTAATGCAAATAAAGTTAATGAAAATAAATTATTGTCGTTTAATATTATAATTTTATCGATTTATTTTTAATTTTCTAATGTTATTCAATATATATATATATATGTATATAAATATAAATCCTTAATGCTTTATTATTATATTCGTTATAAGAATACAAATAGAAAATAGAAGTTAGCGTATTTGTTACATTTTGAAACGAATTTTCATAGTATTTATTACAAGTATTAAATATGTTCGTAAATATAACTTAAATATAAATTTTATATCAAAGATAAAGTAAATTTGAAAACTTAAAAGCATAAAAAAAGTTTTAGAAACAAATGCAAATCTTTCATTTATGGCAGTTATAGAAAGCATTTTTGTTTTGGATGATATTTTAGATGATATATCTGGAACATATCACTAAAACACATTGTCACTTGAGTTGTGGTTGAATAACAGCACGTGAAATATCCAAACTTTCTTTATAAATATTTACTACCCTAGCATTGTAGCCTTATATTAGAAACAATATCTTATTTAACAAATTAGGAAATCATGCTTTTCTTAATATAGTTGGAATAATTTTAAATTTTCTAATTAATATTTTCAAAATTAATGAAATAAACCCAGGTAAAATGTAAGGTAAACAAGATTGTTAAAACGCTAACGATTTGGAATTTTTTTTAATGTGTTAAGTTTTTTTTTTCTTGTGGTTGTTTCAACAATCATGAAAAATAGCAGCAATTTGCCATCATGAAAATTCAAGCAATATTAATACATATCAAGAAATATAATCAAGTTATTCCAAGTTATATTATAATCAAATATTCAAGACACCATGACCAATTTAAGCTTACTTTATGTGATGATATATATGAAATTAGAATATAAAAAGATTAATTAAAAATGTAACATTGATAAAGAAAAAGAAAAATTGATAAAGAATTTCGTTGTAAGAAAAACTTTAAAAAATAAACATATAAATAATGTTATTTTGCTTTTAATTTTTAGAATTATATGATTTATAAACTACGAACTATTTCAAAATCTGATATTTACGGAACTCTCAATTGTGTGGCAATATATATGACTGATATAAATATTCATTACTCCTCAAAATATTAATGTTTCATATTAAAAACTTCAATTTCAATATAATATTAGCAAAATCACACTGTTTAACACATTTTTTCAACCTCTTTATAGTTTCTTTATAAAATATACGATATTCAAATTCATGATATTATTATATAATTATCAATGAAATACTTTCTATTAACTTTCCAGTTATGTGAATGTAAACCACTTCATAAGAATTCCAATAAAGATACAACCTCAAAACAGAGGTTTATAGCATGTAACCTTAAAAGACAAATTAACTTTCTTCTGATATAAAACATCATCACTGTGCAGCGCAAGCATAATTTTGCTTTTAGAGAAGAGCATGATATTTCAAGAACTTAATGGCGCAACATATCCAGTGTCATCTTTAAGATATATGGTGCTGTTTAATATCAATATCATTCCAGCCCAGAGGCCATTATAAGCGGTGATATACAGGGATATAGCCATGAATTTCTAGACTGGTTGGCGTCTTATCGTCGAATTAACTATCTCTAAATGACTGGAGGAGGAACAAATGGTCAGAGTAGGATAGATTAAACTGAATTCTGATCCATAAGACATTTCTCTTAAATAGAATTGGAATGTAATGTTGGAATGATATTTGACAATGTACCGAAATAGAAAAGACTCATTTGGCTTGTGACTTGTTTCTGAATTAAAAAACGTGTTTAATAATTCTGTACTTTATTGTTTTTTTTAAAAAAGAAACAAATAGGATTATGCTAACCAGTTAATCATTAGCTATTCAGTTTGTTTTAAGAAATATGGAGCATCCCATTAGCAATAAAAGTAATTTATTGCAAACTTGGTGCACTTTTTATTATAAAAAATATTAAATTTAACATTCTATAATATCATTTCTGATAAAAATTGGACCCATTTCAATCCAAAACTATTGTATAACTTGGAAGTGAATATGTATACTACATTTCATAAGAATAAAATCATAAAATTAGAGTTAAAAATTAAAGACACCACTTTTTATAACTAAAACATAACATAATATGATGTATAATATCATTGCTATATTTCGCGGCATAGTTTTGCTCTTGGTGAAGACCAGGTTATTTCAAGAAATTAATGGTGCATCATATCCAGTGCCATATTTAAGATATATGGCTCTGTTTAATATCAATGTCATTCCCGTCCATAGGCCATTATAAGTGGTGATATACAGGAATATAGCCCTGAATTTCTGGACTGTTTGTCGTCTTATCGTCGAATTAACTATCTCTAAATGACTGGAGGAGGAACAAATGGTCAAAGTAGAATAGATTAAACTGAATTCTGATCCATAAGACATTTCTCATAAACAGAATTGAATTGTAATTCTGGAAGGATATTTGACAACGTACCAAAATAGGACAGATTTTTCATTGCGGATGACTTGGCTTGTGACTTGTTTCTGAATTTAAAAACGCATTTAATAATTCTGCACTTTCTTATCGTTTGAAAATAAATAGGACTGTGCTTTATTAGGAAAAAAAATAGGATTTTGCTTAGTTGTGAAAATAAATATTATTGTGCTTAGTTGTGGAAATAAATAGGATTGTGCCTGGTTGTGAGAATAAATAGGATTGTGCCTAGTTGTGAGAATAAATATGATTGTGCTCAGTTGTGAAAATAAATAGGATTGCTCTTAATTGAGAAATTAAATAGGATTTTGCTTAATTGTGAATATAAATAGGATTGTGATTAGTTGTGAAAATAAATAGGATTGTGTTTAATTGAGAAAATAAATAGGATTGTGCTTAGTTGTGATAGTAAATAGGATTGTGTTAGTTATTAGTTATTCAGTTTGTTTGAAAAAATACAGATCATCTCTAAAACAATAAAAGTAATTTATTGCAAACTTGGCAAATTTTTTATTAGAAAAATATTGAGTTTAGCTTTAGATATTGAAATTTCAGATAAAAATTGGACCTATTCCAATTCAAAACCATTGTATAATCTTGGACGTGAATATGTATTCTATATTTCATAAAAGTAAAATCATAACGTTAACCCAGATAAGCCTGAAACTAAAATTTTCTGAAAATTTTGAAAAAAGTTAAACTAACTGTTAAAATAACTGTCTTTTTATTTTTTCTAATAAAGCTGACACGTTTCTTACTGCAAATCATAAGACTAAATAATCTTAGATAAAGAGGGTATTCTGATATTTTTTTTTATTTCTACTGTCCTAAATATAGGACAGTAGGCTTATCTGGGTTAAAGTAAAAAAAAAAATTAAAGTCACCACTTTTCCTGACTTAAACATTGGGATTTAAGATACTATTTATAAAAAATATAACGATTAAGGGATTTGAAAAGAATGTTATTTATTCAACTCTCATTCATAAGTGAAAGTAAAAATATATATATATATATAACTTCAGTATCATCTGTATATAATCTGGATATAACTTCATCTGTATAAGTAACTCCATTTATCAAAAAATATATTAAAAATAATATACAAAATAACATATTAGTAATATATTAAAAATAATATACTAAATAACATATTAGTAATATATTAAAAATAATGCACTAGATAACATATTAGGAATATATTAAAAATAATATACTAAATAACATATTGGTAATATATTAAAAATTATTTACTTAATAACATATTATTAATATATTAAAAATAATTTTAAAAAATAACATATTAGTAATATATTAAAAATATATTTAAAAAAATAAGACTTTGAATGCATTAATTGATTTTTTTTGAGAAATGAAACCAGGTAAATTATTAAATGGGATTTTCATTTATACGACTAGATTTTCCACATGAATAGAGAACTGTACGATTAAAACATTTAATAAGAATTAAGAATTAATCTTATAGAGTAGAAATTTTCTCGTTTTAATAAATATTATGTATTTGTTTATTTAATTAAATTTATATGATTTGTTAAAAAGTAAAATGATTTCTTCTCTTGCGATTGGAGAGTTTATTTTTGTTTCCAAATAATCATTCGTCGATTTTCGGATAATTTTCTGTATAGTTAATTTGAATATTTGGCAGCGATTAAATAGCTCTACAAATAGAAATTCTGAAACAGAAACGCAAATTCAAATATTTTGATTTAATTCGAACTTTTATTATTAAAGTGAAAACTTTTAATCTAGAAATTTGATTTTGCTTAGCTTTGTTTCCAAATAATCATTCTTTGTTTGTCGAATAATTTGCTGTATCCTCAATTCGAATATTTTGTTGCGAAAAAATTGCTCTGCAAATCGCAATTCTGAAACCGAAACGCAAATTAAAAATTTCAAACATCGAAACAATATCTGAAAAAAAAAAAAAACTTTATTTAATTCCAGCTTTTAACATTAGAGTGGAAACGTTTATTCTAGAAATTGGATTTTGATCCGAAATTGTATCACAACGCATTAAAAAGTGTAATTTAATTGTATTTTTATAAAGAAAATATTAATCATCTTCGTGTGTTTAAAAATTTTGAACTAGATGTGCAACGCAATTAGAAAAATAAATCTCGTTTATTGAAAACATTTTTAATTAATCCAAAACTTCAACAAACATGAAATTAAAATTTTCTACATTCTTTAAAAGATGAAGAAAATCATTTCAAGAGACTACCAACAATGTATTTAAAGTTAGAAAATTCAGATGAAATAATAGTTGATAATTTTTTGAAAGTATAATTTATATCAAATCTTATCTCAGCTTAGAATTAATAAATTCCAAACGATTAATAAAATAATTTCAAAAATGAAAAATGACATGAAAGAAAATAATGAGTATACAGAATTTTAATACAAAATCCAATACATTTAAATGAATCAAATTTAGCAACTAAAATGATTAATAAGGCATGAAAGGTGGATTGAAATGGAATTAATTTATGAGCTTTGAATGTTAAGCTTTTAATTCTGTATTCCACTTCCGTCTTAGAAAAACTAAATTCATTTTAGTATTTACAGCTTTTTAAATATCTCAGAGTAGAAAAAAAGATCGTTTTCATTATTATTTTGAAGTGTCATTTTAAAATTTTCAAAGTTACATCCAATGAAAGAGCAGCCGATTTATTTAATGAATGCAGACACGACCAGTTCAAAAGATATACGATATGCATTTCGAGTGAATGACTTTGAGTGAGTAATTGCTGAACATGTTTAATTGCTTTTTTTTTATCAATTCTTTCGGATTCGTCTTTATATTGCCAAATTAATTCCACATTTTTTTTCCATTATACTCTGTCAGGATTCTTTTTCCCTTGATATTTTTCAAAAATAATTAACTCTAAGCAAAGAATAACTGCTTTAGAATGTTCCATAAAATACTGAAAAGTATTATTTATTTTATTATTGCTGACATTTTATCGGAGCAATCATCTGGATTTTCTCTAATAATATAAAGCTTAATTTATTAATTAATAAATACATTTTCAATTTTTATCTTAAATTCTGATTAATGTAAAAGCACTTTGACATTTAAAGGATAAATTTTAAATAAATATAAACGTTATATGATTCAGAATTCTAAATATTCGCTATACATATGCTGCCTTGTAAATATTTTTATACTGTAAGAAATATAAGCTCTATATCTAATTATTACAAAAAATTAAATTCAGTTTAGTTATTGAAAACATTTCCCTATTTTAATTTCAAAAACTTATTATCTTCTGGAGACTCATATTAATTATTTAAAGAATATTGCATTCTTCTGTTGAACAGAAAGAAGTGGAATAAGAAAAAAAAAAGCTTTCGAATATATTCACACATGAATTAAGTTAAAGTAATTATTTTTAATACAGTATTACAGGCATAAAAATTATATTTATATGTCATTTCTAAAAATCTACGTTACTTTTTAGGGAGAAATAAACTATTTAATGTTGATAGCAAAATTGAAAATATAATATATGCATGTATCTTGTGCATTTTCATGAGAACTATTTTCACATTGCAATAATATTTTTTTTCATGTTACCAAAGTTTTATTATTTTGCCACGCTTAATTAGTTAGATATGTATCGGAATTACGGATGTTACGGAATTATCAGTTTTTCAAAATTTTCAAGCAAAAAGCAATAATACATTTTGTGTCAGAATAAATATTTTTTCCTATGGTCATTGTTTATTTTGATTTATTAGCCTCATTTACTGAGTAGAAACTTTCCTTTGCAAAATCAAAACTTTTAAAGGTAATTAAACAATTATATATATATGTTATTTTATCAAATAACTTCATTAAATTCAGATATTGTTATTGTTTCTTGCTACAAAGCTCATTTGGATGTTTTGTTTTTCTATGAAAATTTGTAAATAGAATATTGGAAGCAATTTGAGCAGAAAAATTGGTTTTGGATATTCATTTTTCCAATTGAAAAATTTTTCATCGCTAATTTTTTTTTAAATTGGACTATTTAAGAGATGAAAAAAATATATATATTTGTTCAACTTCAAAAATACATAAGTACAAGGAAACTTCTCACTGGATGGTATAATGTAATTGAAAAAAAAGTATGCATAGGTATTTGAAACTAAGTAATTCCAAATTTCATTGATTTCCCTTTTTAAAAGAACCTTATTCCAAAAATAGCATCAGGTTTAAGATCTTTTTTACACACACACACACAATGCTTACACGCATAACACGCACACGCACATCGCTTTGAATTTTAAAAATATCAAATTGTATACGCCGATCAATAGGCTGATTGGTATATAGCTTCATTTATGGAAAGTATGGTCATGGTTTTCATTATGTCTAACATACCTAACAGGTCCTTTGCTCCTGCAATACTGTATATTAACCGCCATAACATATTTCTATTCTGTAATTCTTAACATACAGAGCTAAAGAATGTTACGAATTAAAATAACTTTATCGTTGCTAATAAATTGTTCATTAAATTTTACATTCTTAAAATTCTTATTTTCTCCTACAAACTTTATTTATTTATTACAATTTTTCAAGCCATTACATATATTTTTTAATATTTCGTATTTTTTTTCATTAATCATTTACTAATTTAAAAGTGCTTAATACTTAAGAAATGAAAAGAGCTAAAAGGAATTCCTAAAAAGGAAGTATATGAATTTATAGGCAGTGTTTTAAAACATAGGAATGATTTCAGTAATTGTAAATGATTTTATCAGGAATATTTACAGGCTTAGATGCCACTTGTTACGCTCTCATGACACATCAAAATGTAGTATTTTAAACAATAAATATAATATAACATGAAATTACCAAAAAGAGGTCATCATTTTGTTGAGTAAACTTGATACTACAGCTTGAAAGAAATTGCAATAGAAACAATCAACAAGACAAGAGCATTTGAAAAGAAAGAATTTTTTAATATCTCTTCAAAGTAAAGAAGAAAAAAAGAATCACTCCAACCCGTCGAGTACTTCTTTCTGTTATTGTAAAAAAATGAGTCGCTAGTTGAAGTGGAAGTGGAAATAATAACAGAACTTTAAGAGCTTGCTTTGTGACTTCATCTATGGCAGCGAAACACTTCAAGTGTCAGTCGAGGAATGAACTCTAAGTTTAAAAGGAAAGAAATAGGACTTTTTTTATCCATAATGTTGTTCGTGATATAAACAAAAGTAAGTATCTTTGAAAAATTTATATATATATACTTATAAATTCGATTTTATTATAATTAATAAGATTAGAAACATTTGTAATAATTTAATTTCTTTAGCTAATCAAGTATTAAACTGCAATTGAAATAATTCTCCAAACACGTGATACCATCAAAAATATAAGCTATTAAAATTAAAGAAAGGGAATGAAAGCAAAATAAATTTTACCAAAAAAAAAGACAGAATTATAATATTTTATTTAATACTTTTATAAAGAAAATGTTAAGGTTTTTTTTTGTTGCTATGTCTATCCCTTGATGTTTATTTTGATAGTTCATAGTATTTTTGATATTTGATATTTTAATTTGGAATGAGGCATTCCAAAACTCACTGTCAATTCTTTCCTTGAAGTTGAAGATGCAATAGTCAATGATCAGTTTTTGTTTGCTTTGCTATTCCATTTTGCCATCATGATATATTATTGAATGAATACGAATTCTGGTATTAAAACTTGAGATATTGACATTGAAAATTTTTATGTCTGGTAAAATACGTTTTAATCACTTTGGAACAGCATTACTTCAAAGAGAGTAGGATCTCTACATATTTCCAGAATTCATATCATATGTAAATTCGATATTTTATTCTTTTCTCTTTTTTGTTTCATTTTTATAATAATATATCACACAGCATTTAAATTTAATATCTATAAATTTAGATTTTTTTTGCAGTTTGAAAATAAAATTTTTATCACGTGATAGCATCGTCGATAGTAGAATTCAATCCAAGACTTATTTTGTATTTTTAACATTTTTTTTTTTGCTTTCATCACATTTATTGATATTAATTTTTCCTCTTTCTTTTCTTTTAAAAATTTCTAAAAAAGGTTTTTAAAAAATAAATTGTAAAAGAATAACTTTTAAGTCCTAATTTAAAAAATAAGATGACGAAATCCCAGTTTAGGATTTCAAAACGTGAGTTTCTCTGGGGTGGTACCTAAATAAGCCAGTAACAGCCATTAGACACCAACGATCCCTTTTATCGAAGGGTTAAGATACGAGTCTGCGATCCCGAATATCGCCGATTCAATCCTAGGCGGAATTCAACCTCAACATCGGCACAATTCCGGCAAACCAATTTCCACATCCCTATGGTATATTTTTACAAATCTATAATGTTGCTTAGTAGAATGGTTAATTAAATCATTGGACAAATAGTTTTATGATTAGCTCAGTTCCACGCTGATCGGATGCCGAATCAGTGAAGTTGACGAAAAAGTTTTCCACCATTTGTGGACTTGGCAATAAAACAGATAATGAATCACCTATAATTTTGCTGACAGAGTCTATGGGAATCGAGATACGTCCGACTGTTCTAGAACCTTCCGTCCCTGACTCAGGGAACTATTAAAAGCCAACAGCCTCAAGCCGAAGACAGACGTGTACTGAATCGTGGAAAGAATCGATAGTTTGGTAGTAATCGATAATCGTGGTAGTTTGATATGTCCAGCGAAGTGCAAGAATTGTGTGGAGTTCAAGCAATTGATAAAAAAACCTGTTTTTTATTGTGGTAGAGCTTCGATTCTAGTGAGGAGTACCCGATCATTTTGTATTGTGTTGACTGTTGGATACAGAAAAAGCGGAGAGACTGTGGAGAATTGCAGATGTTTAGAGATACCGTATAGAGTAGCTATGAAGATTCCCTCCTCCTGCTGAGCTCTGTCTGGCTGCTTTGTGTGCCGGGGTTTTGATCATTACCGATTACTATTTGTCGGCTATTGTGCACTATTATTACTGCTGATAGTTATTTGTAGGCTTCTGTGTATCGGTTGCTTAGTTATATTTGGAATATTTTTTAATACTTTAGATTCGTTTATACTTATATTAAATCAATAATAAGTAGTATATTAGTTAAAAATATTCTTCAAAACGGAGATTAAACGAATAAGCTTAGTTGTTAAATATTTTGTTAAAAATGTCTTAAACTTTTGCTGCTATGAGTTGCTTTTGTTCGTCTCGGTTGTATTTTTTCGGTCTTGGTTTCTACGTGTTTAATAAAGTCGTCATTGTAAAGTTCTGTTTCTTCACCCGCTGGCAAATCGAAAGAACCCCTCATTCATAACAATATGCAATGATTAATACGTTTAATTCCATGGATAATCTGGATACCGTCTATTGCTAAATGAAATTAACTCCTTCTATATTCAATCCTATCTCTCCATTTTTGATGAAATAAAAGCATTCTGATACATGCGCAATAGAGCCAAACCAAACAATAATATTTCTTATTACGATGTGTTCCACTTTTAAAAGAACCTGTAATTCTTTAAAAATATTTTCATAAATAAAATTTTATCTTCAATCATTTCCTTTCATGCAAAATTCTCATTATGGGTTATGTATATGCTGGAAGTTACCGAATATGTCAAACTATGTTTCCATTTTAAAAAGGCCTTTCATGAAATAATAATAATAACAGATGACGCCAAGAAATAATGCGTAGATTTTTTTAATTATGTTTTAAAACTGAGTTATTATTGTTATTTTATTTTTATTCCGAGAAGCTTTTAATTTTTCCTTTATTGTCTTCGTGAGTTTGTTGAAAAAAGGAATTTCAGGAACTAATAAATCAAATATATTGCCTTTTTTCATAACGTTCCAGTTATATGGCTTTCTCTTTAAAAAATATTAAATATATAAGAAAAAAACTATAAAGAAGAGGTCTTAAATCAGCTAGTGAAAGTTTTTTTAGTAAACATCTTGAAAATGCAATTTAAAAATCTTACTTATCAGAACTTTAGTTAATAATTTTTTTTTTAATTTTTCTATTTTTTTGCAGACACATGAAGTTAAAGAAAATGGTTTTATGGAAAGTTTTGTTTTTCTGATTCGAGAAAATTCAATCTCATCGACTATTTTTTTAAACTAATGTTTAATTTTACTAAGGCGACATATTTCACATAGCATTATTTATTGAACTTTGATTACGTAAAAAATAGGAATTCAATTCATATTAAAAAGTTATTTTGGCAATAAAAACAGGACCTTACGAGAAATCTCAGTTCTGAAATACGAGTTTTGAATTTATCAGAATCAATTCGGATGTATAAAAAAAATAAACTGTATGCCCAATGGAAACTATATGGAAACGTGCGTAAAATTAAATTCACACTATATGTAAACTTAAAGACCTAATAAATTTTGACAAGCCAAATGCATATTTTTTCCGAATTTATCAACAATTTTGCTGAAAAACAGAATTAATAAAAACAATTTAAGTAGAAAATTGTTGTAGAATTGAGCATATATTAATGTAAATATAAAATAAGCCATATTTAGAAAATAATGACAAATATTTAGAAATGCCATTAAAGATACGAGAAATTATTTTATTTACATTTATTATTCTTATACGTTTCAAGCCGTCGTAAATATAAATTGTATAAGAATTTTATATCAAAGAAATAGGACATTGAAATGAAATTCAAAAACGTAAAATCACACAAAAAATTATTTAAAATTAAAATCATACCTTTTATTAATTGCAGCGACTAAAATATTTTTGTTAAAAAAATGGTTTCATGAGTTGCAATATAATTACAGCACCTCGAATGTATTTAATTTTTGTTTATAAATATAATTATTTTGTTTATAAATATTTAAGTGCTGATTTTACTGATGCAACAAGAAATTTCAAAATATGAAGTTGAAAAGATGGTAATATAAATATCTATTTGATATACCATAGTAATTTATTAACTAAAACTTAGCACCATTTATTCAAATTCTAGATCAGATTTATTCAATTCAATCGAATCAACATTAATCCTTTTACTGAGATAATTAATTGAGATAAAAAATGTACAAATGTAAAATTAGGAGCAGAAACGTTTCTAAAAAGGAAAAATAAATAGCTCTCGCGATATTGAATAATGACTAAAATACTGTTAATAATAAATAATTTTGTTGCAAACATGCCTCGATAATTCAGTTGTCAAGTTTATTAATTTACAATTCGTGTATATTATTTTTAATTGAATTATTTATGTGAAAATAAGTCAATGTTTTATTCTAATGTACGTCTTTTGCTGTAATCATTGATTTTAGTTGTTAAATACATTAATATAAAACTTTATATGCAGAGTTATCTTAAGTTTTTTAATATTTATAGTGTTTTATTTTTATATTCGTTACAAAATTATTAACATTGAATGAAATAATTGCATTTATTAAATTTAGAAGATAACTCTCTTGATTATTTTTATATTTTTAAAGATGGCGTGAATATAATTTGAATAAGAATTTTATATCAAAGATATATGACATTGAAATGACATTCAAAAAATAAAATCATAATTAAAAAAAAATTAAAATAATATTTTTTCTTAATTGCAACGATTGAAATACTTTTATTTAACAAATGGTTTCATAAGTTGTAATTGAATTACAGCACGCGAGTATATTTAATTTTTGTTGGTAAATATTTATTTTCATTATATTTAATATCTTAACCTTATTTTAAGGGAATTTTAAAAATTATAATTTCCTATTTTTTACATTAGCCTAGGTAATTTTAAGTTGTGTAAACAATACTCTTAAAATAAACGAGATAATTTATGGTCAAATTTAAAATTTTAAGGAATTCTTGGAGTTTAGAAAAGTTTAACAATCATGAAAAATTATTCATCATTTTTAATTTAAAAAATGACATTGGGAATAAACTGTGAAACCATCACCTATCGGTCATATTGAGACTAAGTAAATGTATATATCAAATTTTATCTTACAAATATTTAGCTAGGAATAAATACATAATTTTATAAAAAAAATCATTAGAAAATGTTAAAAAATTGACACATATGACCTATTTCAAAAACATAAGCCTTATAAATGACGAAATGTTTCAACATCTGAGAATTTGTGGTGTTTTTGTTGTTGGTGGTCGACAATCAATACGTTTAATACAAATATTTTTTATTATTATTGTAAGGAAGTATTATTGTTTCTTTTTAAGTATTTGAAATTCATTGCAAATATAATGATATTTACAAAACTTCATTACAATATTTAACGCATTTCTTAAATGTTTCTTAATACCATTATAAAAAGTACAATATTTGAGCTCATGATATAGATATATTTGTACAGATTTCTATTCCTATCAAAGTTTGACAATTTTCTTATTAGGTTGTTCGGAAAGTAATTTCGTTTTTTTCTGACAAAGGATTTAATTGCATTTTTCGCACCCAATTTCATACTTAAACCGCAAAATCATTTTATGTTTTAAGAGCTGATATAGCAAGGCTTGAGTGTGAAAAAGTGCAGCTGATTCTTCGCAGTAGTTTTTGGATGGTGCCCTTTTAAATATGGAGAGCAATAAACAGCATTTTCGTCATTTTTTTCTTTTTTGCTATAAAAGGTAAAAATGCTGTTCAAGCCAGAAATAAATTAGCCAATATGTGTGGAGAAGATGTTTTAACAGTACATCAGTACCAGAACTGATTTGCAAAATTTTTCCTTCAAATGAGGAGGCAAAAAAACCACCTCGATCAGTTTTTTTTACAGCAAAGACCAAAACTTTTATGAGCGTGTAATCATGTTACTACCAAAAATATGGCAAAAGGTATTAGACCAGAATGGCAATTTTATAATTTAATAAATAATTTATTCATTAAACGAAAATTTCTTTTCATTTTGACAAAGAAACAAAAAAACAAAAAAAAACGAAATGAATTTCCGAACAACCCAATATAAGTTTCAAGCGTACAGACAGCTTCATAACCATTATAATAAAACGCACACCCTCAAAACAGAGAAAATTTATTCCATGAAACTCTGGAAAGACAAATTAACCATCATATGATGCATAACATCATCACGATATTTCGCAAAAATAATCATGCTCATGGACGAAGCATGATATTTCAAGAATTTAATGACGCAACATTTTCAGTGCCGTCTTGAAGAGGTATGGCGCTCTTTAGTTTGAATATCGTTCCAGCCCAGAGGCCATTATAAGCGACGATATACAGGAATACAGCTACGAATTTCTGAACTCTTTGGCGCCTTATCTCTAAATTAAACGTCACCAAATGACTGGAGGAAGAGCAAATGGGTGGTGTAGGATAGCGTAAACTGCATTCTGATTCATAAAGCCTTGGCTCTAAATAGTACTGGATTGTAATATGGGAAAGATATTTGGCGGCAAACAGATATATACAATACTTTAATTTTGAGTGACTTGGCTTGCGACTCTTGTTCGTAAACATAATGGAGAATTTAAGGTATCCAACTACGTTAAAAAACACTGATTATGACCACAATGGCGATTTTTTTAAAATTATTATTTCGTGTAGTTCAGACATTTCTTTTCTCAAAATAGTTTATCTTTTATAAGAAAAGGAAGATCTAACCTATGATCCAGGGTCACATATTTTTCAGGTAAAATTCGTCTTTAGCTTCAATTAAAACTAATAGACGTATTTTAAATAATGTGGGCAATGAAATGAACCTTAAGTTTTATTGTTGGTTAAATACTTTTTCTTTTATAGTTGTTTTTAGAATAATTATGTCATGACATTATGGTAAAATGCATATATACATATATTTTTACTCAAAACTTCTTTCTATTTCAAAATGTTTCCCAGATTTTAGTTTGTTACATTCGTCATTATATTTTATAACTTGTTTACTAGGAAAAATTGGATTACTGCAATACCATTTTGCATAGATTTTTAACCACTTTGGTTTAATTTCATTTAAATTTACCACCAATTTTCAAATTTCTCAAAATATATTACATTTTCCAAATTTTTTTTTGTATTTTTTTTTTGTTCATTATTGACAATACATGTAAAAACCATAAATATTTTTTTTAAAAATCCAATTTTTTCAAACTTTTCCTTCGAACGTAGTCGGATACCTTAATAATTGTATATTTTTCTTTAATTTGAAAATAACTTGGATTATAGGAACCAGTTATTGAAATTTTAAGAAAAAAATGTTCTTCATGACTTCAAAAATGACTGGGATAAATACTTGTTTATAAGGTTTTTCAAAGAAATCCAAGTAATAAAAGCAATTCAATATTCCAAGAAATCCAAGTATTCCAAAAATGTACCTCTTGAATAAATTAGCATCCAAGAAATTTCAATCAATTCATATTTCTTGGATGCTTATTTATTTACTTTAGATACTTTACATTTTAAACGTATATTTGAAATTATTTGGTACCTTGTAACAGTTTTTATTGAATGTTTTATTTTTTTCTTAATATTTTATAATTGTTCATTTTCATATCATTCTTTTGGTGGAATATTAGCCTTTTTGAACTGGTTTCATTGCATACATTCATTGAACATATTTTTATTTCACATAATATACTTTATATTTTCAACTTTTCTGCATTTTATGCAATCGCTTTCAAAATCAAACATTTTTAAATGAATTCTGGCTTTAGAATTATTTCTCTTTTAAAGTGTCTCTACTTTAGCCATTTTCCCTTGTGAGTAATTGCAACTTGCTGCCACAAATTCACTTTGCGTTAAGCCTTTAGGGAATTATTTTTTGACAGTTTCAGATTATAGGATGCTTAAATTAACCTGTTATTTTTAACTGTGAGAAAATTGCTGCTGTAATTTAATATGGAATACGACTACATTCTAATTTATGGAATAATAAAATAGATCTTTTTAACATTTACTGTGTTTAAAGTTTTGCATATATTTTCTTATTCTATACTTATAATAAAGCTCAATGTGTGTGCGTGTGTGTGTGTGTGTGTTGGCGCTTTACAGGCCAGACCGTTGGACCTACAGCTACCAAATTTGGTACATGTATACCTTGGAGGTCCGGAATGTGCACCTCGGAGCCCCTTTTTCGAATTTTTAATTATAATTTGAAATAATTAAAATGTAAGCAAAATTTCGACGTTTTTCCGCTATAACTTCCGAAAATATGATCGCATAAACATGATTTTTACATCAATTTAAAGATTAAAAAATTAGCTCTCTAACGGTAACAGGTTTTTAATTTATAATGTAAGCTTCTATTTTTATCGAATTTTTAACGAAATATTTTAACCATGTTTTTATCACGTGACTGGATAAAATAAAAGAATGCCGGAAGTTCAAATGAAAAAAATTATTATCGCAAAATAAATTTAAAGAAATGCAACTTTCAGCACGTGACTGGATAAAATAAAAGAAATATAAAATGTGATATTTTCTTTAAAAAATAAATGCAAAGCAAAGGTTTCTACAATCGTTTGCAATATCTATATCATTAACTCAATAAATCTTCTTTATTTACGGTAAACCTGATTGAATTTAGACAGAATATGCATTGAAATCCCGACTTAATGGCATATTTATGTAATCGTTTGCAATATCTGTATCATTAATTTAATACTATTTTTCCCTTTCTCGCTTTCTTTAAAAAAACATATTTAATATTTTGGCAACATCGCCAAATTTTTTTATAAATATTTTGGAAGTATAGCCGATGGTTAAAATTGACTGATTTATAAAATTAAAGAATATTATTCGGAAAAGGTGTACTTTTAGAACTTTCCGTCCATCATCTTAAAGAAAATATTAATTTCATGTCAATCAATGCCCGGAATTACTTCAAGGCTAATGAATATGCGATTTTATTGAAAATTTTAGAACGCTTTATCATGGCGAACCAGCTGGTCTCCAAAGGCGGCTAGTATTTAATAAATTTGTCAATTCATTTGTCATTTAATAAATTTGTAATAAGTTAACAGACCATTTTTCCATTTATAGTTGATATTTTTTCGAAATATTGAAATAAAATTAATTTGGGATACTAAATTATGAAAAATATTCAAAACCTAACCCCACACGGTTGCAATGCTTTAATAAAAACTATGGGAGCATAAGTTTAATATATTTATTTAGATTTTGCATTAAATTTCTTATTTTCAGAGGAATGCTAGAAATTTCGGCATTGTTTTTGATTTGGCTTAATGTTGAGTGTTTATCAAATAATGTATAACAACATGACAATTATGATTATTCAATGGCATCAAAAGCAATAATTTAAATTTTTTTATTTATACTGGAAGAGTAAAATTTTTTATCATGTCATTGAAGTGGGAATTTAAATCACGTATCTGATAAACTAACAAATATCCCGTTCTTGAAAATTCAGAGTGTTTCTATCCAAGTTGTTATTACATATATAAAAGCCAATATGACATCAAATCCATTTATAACTAAACATGAAATCTTCAGTTAAGATATCTTAGAAGTGTGCATCTAATATTCGTATACATACAGTTCAAAATGCCCTTTGAATATATTGTTCATGTTTTCAAATCGCTTCAGTTGATTTTCTTTTGCTCTTGAATTTAATCTAACACATACATTTAATTAACACTTCATATTAACATTATTACGGATTTCCCTATCAATCGAATTCGTTTACTTCTATTATGAGATGTATGACATCCTGTCTATACTGCTACGTTCAGTGGTGGCGGAATGGTCGGCTGAAGACAAGAAGAAGTGAGATGTATGGTGTTGAAGATAAACAATTAGTCTTCAGTAGAAAAACACAAAGGCGACGTTTATTTACAAGGAGAATACAAGACAGCACAAAGACGACATATATTTGCATACAACTATATACAGTGAAGAGAAACACACAGAACTGCAAACAGCAACAGGCAGTAGCCCACAATAGCAGAAGCAGTTCAGAAGTAGAAACCCGTTGACCCAGAGCTCACAAAACGGCCAGACAAGATTCAGCAGAATGGAGCTTTGCTCTACGGTCTCACAGGTGGCTAAACTATTCTTCTATCTCTTCTTTCTTTCATTGCCGACTCACTACTTCACACAGTGAGTTACGACACAAGCCGAGAAGAAACACAGCAACGACAGTTAGACAGTAGACCATTCGCCAGGACTTCTATTATGGACGGCAACGCCGTTGACGAGACTACTCCTGAATTCAGAGCTATCACTTCAAGACCTCATAATTCAGGTCTAGTCGATTCAAGACCACACAACTTCAAAATGCCGGCCTTTTGTAGCTCCTGGGAGGCGATGCCATAAACATATCTGCCAATCAGTATTCTGGACGTATCTTAGTTCCTACTCTATGGATTGGGAAAATTCTCGAAGTTTTGGATATAATCCATTTTGTCACTCAAATTTGCAAATTCGTTGCCAAGTCACTCAATTCATCAACTAGTCGATAAAGATCTCCAAGCTCAAGCTCTGATATCAGTCATGCTTAATCTATCTTTAGCCATAATTTATCTAACCTTTGTTAAATAATTACCAAATATGTCTTAAAATGTTTCAATCAAATAATATTCTAAGTGGAATTTGAGGGATGTAAGGTAAAGAAAATGAAATTTTCACAAATTACTGATGTACTTAGGTGTATAAAGATGAAGAATTAGAATTATTTAATTAATGTTATATATTACTAATACAAGAACAAATGTTAAATTTAAGAACATCAGTCATAACAGTAAATATCAAAATATCAGTAACAATTAATAAAAATTTTAATTAAAAATCATTTCATAATATGGATTTCTTTTACAAGTATTTTATAATATTCATTCCTAAACATTATAAAAATTCTGTGCAAATATATTTATTAAAATGTATTTATATACATAAAATAAATAAATAAATGTATTAATCAGAATAATTTCGGGTTGAGGTACTAATATACCAGGTACTTTATTAAATGAGTCTAGTTCTTACAAGATTAAACTTTCAAACAGGAATGGAGAAAGCAGAACAAAGGATTAAAACAATAGCATAAATATACACGTAGCAAATCAGAAATACCAGCAGAAATCTCTTTTATGATAAAAATGCCATATTCGGCTGTTTCATTTAATTAATTCGATTTGTAGAACCATAAGAGGATTTTTCTCGAAACAGAGGATTCTTTATTTTTTAATTTTTTTTTCCAAAAATCATCATTTATTCATTTTCGAGTAATTTGATTAATCTTTAATCAGAACATTTTGTTGCAATTAAAATTCTTTGCAACATGAAACGAAAAATTTTAAAATCTCAAATATATTTAAAGCATTCCAAAAAATTACAAAATGCTATTTAATTTCGGCTTTTTAATCATTAGAGTGCAAAATTTTTAATATAGAAAGGGGATTTGATATCGAAAGATTTCTACGTTGCTTTAAAAGATATTATTTCATTACATTTTTACAAATGTAATATTAATAATCTTTGGGTTCTTAAAAATTTCGTATTATCAATGTAACTAATTGGAAAAATAACACTCCTTCATAGAAAACATTTTTAATTAATCAGAACTACGCACGAGATTTTCCACATCTTTTAAATAATAAAGTTCGAAGAAACTGCATTATTTAAACGATGTGGAAAATCCTTTCGAGAGATTGCCAAAAATGTATTTAAAATTAGAAAATTCAGAATAAATAACTACTGAGAATTTCTGAAAAGCATTATTTAAACCATGTTTTATCTCTGCTTAGAATTAATTAATTCCAAACGATTAATAATATAATTTCAACAATGAAGAAGACAAAATGAAACAACAAAATGATTATAGGACATTTTAAAACAAAATTCCATAAGCCAAGACAAATCACAGTTCACAATTAAAATGATTAATAAGGTCACGAAGGATGGATTTAAGAAGAATTGTGATGGATTAAAAGAATTTATGTGCTTTAAATGTTAAGATTTTATTCTATTTTATAATTACATCTGGGTAAAACTGCCTTCAGTTAAATATTTATTTCCTTTTAAATACTTCAGATAAAACGAATACTACTATTTTTTTTTACTTCCATATATTTAACTAAGTTTCTTTTTAAACTTTCAAAGCAACATCTGGCGAAAGAACAGACGATTTATTTAATGGATGTAGACACGTCCAGTTTAAAAGACAAACGATATGCATTTCGAAGCAATGATTTTGAGTGTATAATTGCTCGAAACTGTTTAATTGCTTCATTTTTTTACT
>JAPMOQ010054956.1:0-35222 GCA_026543055.1 Argiope trifasciata
TAAAAAATTTGTCAGAAGAATTAAACCAAAAATTTTGGTTAAAAATTAGTAAAATTAATTTTGAAGGTTACTTAGTTGCTACAAACATGTTCTTTTTATCCCTCCAAATAACATTAATTTCGGTTTATAATATGTTTCGCCTTGATTTCTTTTAGGAATATGGCAAATACGAAATCCTTTAATTTGAAACATTCAATTCATGTACTTACACATTCTGGCATTAATAACTTTAAAAATGTATCTAATTGCTAACTCTGATATTTTCAAGCATACATTCTAAAGACAAATTGTGTTGAAGTGGTGAAAAGTGTTTTCTTGCAAAAGTGACATTTGATATAAAATTTAAACTCTATTAAAAATGACAAATAGCTTTTTATTCAAAACAGGCAAAAATATAATAAGATAGAATTTTAAAAAATACTATATTTTAAACAATCGCGTTTTATTATTTGTACAAAAGATTTTTGGTTTATATCTGCAAATATTTAGATAACTAAAGTTAAAATACCCTTACATATAAAATAAATAACGAAAACTACTGTGGATGAAATGCAATTAATATCGCTTCACATCTCACTAAAAATTTATTTCATCAATTTAAAATTAAAAAAAAATAATAAAAATTTTTATTTCCTTTAAAAATTGTCTTTCAATTTTGACTTAAAAACTGAAAGATCTTATTATTAATAAATGTAAGAACACCCTTAAGTGATGTTTTCAAACATTTATATTGATTCGAAAAGCTTAAATATGCAGCTTTGAAAAGTTTGTCAAAGAATGATCGAGGAGTATGCTCATGTATGAAAGAGTAACGACATTATTTATGAGATGTCATTATTAAAATGTAAATTTTTCACCTCTCAGTGTTAAAGATATCTTAAATTACATCTCTAAAAAAGAAAGTGTAGGAAACACAAATTTTGAAAATTATATGCGTTAGAAAAAAAATATTTATTTCCATTAAATATTATTTATATTTGCAGAAAAAATGAAAACGTGTAGCATGATTTTAGCACATTTATATTTCTAAATTCTTTTCTCCGTTTTTATATATTTTTTTAATAAAAAGACAATTTTTAGCATAGTGTCTTTTGAAAAAACGTCGAAATAAATATAGATATGTGATAGTCAATCTAATTATACAAAAATGTTAGTTTAAAAATTTAAGGCCTCTAATTGAAAATATTTTTTCCCTTTTCAAGATGTGAATTCGTATCGCCGTTTAATTTGAAACTACATATTGCTAATACGAAAAAAAAGTTTGTGAGTGAAGAGGAGTAGAGGGGAGGGATGTGGTCATCAGTAAGTTAAGATAAAATAGCCAGATAGATTACAAACCAGTTTCCCCATTGGTCTCCCAAAAACAGTCAAACCCGTCTCCCCCACAAACAAGTCCCTAATTGGAACCCTACGGTTGGGAAGCAAAGGGAGTGAAAATGCTTGGTTGTTTTTTCGGACATTCTGTCTTGTGAAACTGATATTTTTTAAGTAATCTTTTGACGAATACAGATAAACTTTTGAGGAGGCATATTCAGGGTTATTGGCCACTCGGAGGGTTAAATAGTCTCAACTCGATAGAGGAAGTGTCTTAAGGATCCTTTTTTGTGGCCATACCCACTCGACCACATGTACATTATACTCAATTCGCAATTAACACCAATTGGATTGCACCTGGCATTCTAAATGGCAGTAGCTGCTAATGATTGATCATTTCTTTATGACTTGAGGATTCTCTTCATAACGGGGAAAATTTTAGCATCTGAATACTTTGATGCTCTTTTCATTTAAAATATGTTGAGTCTGTTTGAAATGGCGGTACAAGCATCGGTGTCCCCTCACCTGAATACAACAAGTGATCCGACACAATGATTCTACTAGTGAAAAGAAATTCACGTTTGACTGCCCGTATTCATTAAACTATGTTTTTTAAAACGAGTAATGTTACACCTGTTAGTAATTACCAAGTGAGAGAAAATGGGGAACCATTACAGTAGCAACAGACTAGTGGCAGACTACAGCTTGAGTAATCCCACTTCTGTTTTTCATGTGTAATGGTGTAATACTGTTCGTTTAAGGCTGTGATATAATATAGAAAACTAAACAATCATTTAGACTTCTTACTTACTATTGTTCAGATATAAAATCAAACACATACATATTAATATACAGGTGATTCAAAAGTCCGTTAGCATGTAAAAGTTTAATGAATCTCTGAATAATGTAAGTAGAGAAATAAAAGTTGATACACATGGTTAAAATAACACGAAGTTTTATTGAAACTCAAAAGAGGACCGACAGATGGTGGAGAAGAGCAACTTAGTGTCTCCGTATTAAATGAAC
The DNA here is from genome assembly GCA_026543055.1 of Argiope trifasciata. Taxonomy (NCBI): domain Eukaryota; kingdom Metazoa; phylum Arthropoda; class Arachnida; order Araneae; family Araneidae; genus Argiope; species Argiope trifasciata. Next base: position 2,341 of record JAPMOQ010054956.1, read on the forward strand.
TGCATTAAGAGAGAGAATCAGAAGCACAAGCTATCTCTCTATTTGACTTTCCCAGAAAAGGCTTTAGTGCAGCATTAGTATGAATGCAGCGTTACATCAGCATCGTCATATGAAAAATAACCGAAAGGGTAAAGGTGCTGTGACAAATACAGCTGTGAATAAAATTGATACAAAGTTCGAACCTAATGGTTGTTTAGATGATCAACCATTAGTGGATTGTAGATGAATGATAGTCAACTTAGTGGCATTGTTAGTGAAGTTGTACTAACAGAATTACGAATTACGATCCTATCGTCATAGGAAGGGTATTCGAACGAGTAAAGGTTCTTCAGCAAGTGCAGATGTGAAGAAAATGATTACATAATTCGAAGCCATGGGTTGTTTAAATGACTGGCTCCCTCATGAAGGAGCGTAGTGGATTATAGATGAATGATGACCCGCAAGTTAAATGGTCATCAATAATCTATAATAAAGCTAGTAAAGCTGTATTGTCAGAATGCAGCGTTATGATTATATAGCCATAAAAAGGATATTCGAATGGTTAAAGGTCCGGTGACAACTGTAGCCGTGAAGAAAATGATTACAAAATCCCATGCCAAGAGCTATTTAGATGATAGACCCCTTATTGTATATGATATAGAGAATGATAAATGCATGATGGCCATCATATTAGTGCAGTTGCACTAACAGAATGTAGTATTACGATCCTATCGCCATAAGAATGTTATTCGAACGGGTATAGGTCCTGTGACAAGTGTAGCTGTGAAAAATATGATTACAAAGTTCGAAGCCACATGTTCTAAATGATCACCCCATTAGTAGATGTAACGTAACGTAATGGATCAAAGGGGAATGACGTCCATCATGTTGGCCATTTGTTATAAAGAACATTGCATTCACTATAAAATTATATGCTATACTGATTATTCCTTTTGTTAAGATATGAAGAGTCGTGTGCCGGCCATCTTTGTATTCTTTTATTGGGAATGGAGTTAATAAAATCATTTATTTTTTTTAAGCCTGCGTTTCAGTTTTCCCTCTCTAAGCATATTATTCCGAAAATTATTAAATTATCAAATGTTACCGGACTTTAGAATCTCTCAGTGTAAAGCCAAATAATAGTTTATCCTCTTTTAAATATTTGAGCAATAATTTACAACACATTTCTATTTCACATTCACCCACATAGCTCTTTGTAACTTGTCTTATTCACATGCATGCTTACACATAGGGATAGTTCCCTTCTATAGATTTCAGCCTTTTGATTTCCTTCAGAATTTTTACAATTATCTGCAATTTTGGTCTCAGATTACATATTAAATTCCATTGCTCTAATTCAATGAGGATTTGAATTATTGTGCTCAATGGAAATAGACTATTCATTTTTTTAATGCATGTAGACTTGAAACATTTTAAATTCATGAAAATCTCGATAGAAAACTTTTTAATTCGTTTTACATACTTCATGCACGAAGAAAAAAAAAGCTTATCCAAAAGCTTAGCAACCATTCTCCAAATCATTTTTTGCCTCACCTTTTTTTTCTCTGTCCTTTTTACCCAATACAAGCTTGTTCCATTGTTAAAAAATCTCCGATCTAGTTTTATACTTGGCAGTAAAACTAAAATTTGATAGATAACGAACAACAGATACTCTGCCAAATCCCTTAAAAATGCTACATTTTTAAAGAGTATCTTCTTCAGTGTCACTTTCCCCATTATGCGGGCATCCTAAATAATTTTCTGCCCGCAGGATGATTGATGAGAGGCTAGTTAGCCGAGAGACAGGAAAGTTCCAGTGTTTTGAACTTGTAATCCGGATCAGAATCAACTCGCCCTAGAGGGCCTATTATTATTTTGCGAAGTTACTAGACCTTACATTTTTTTTTACCTTTCCTTAACCATGTAATATAATCTATTTGTTATTACTACCAATAAATATACTACAAAGGAAAAAAGCGTTTTTCTTCTGGGAAAATATTTGTGGTTTCCCTTATATAAGTTTAAGCTAGACAACAAAATACTTGAGAATATTTTATTCTTATTAGTACAACATTTTTTATTAGTACAAACAAAGATGAAATAAAATTCAATTTTTATTACATCTATGTTCGTAATATTACAAAATATTTTAAGGCAACTGCATTTAATTAAGTGTGAGTAAAAATTAACAGTATAAAGATACTCGATTAATTAATCTTATAACTTAAATAGGAAGGAATAGTTTTGTTTAAGAATTAAAATAATTTCATAAAAGAAATACAGCAATAAATTAAAAAATCGTCTTAGTAAGGTGGAAAACAATGGTAGATTCATTATATCGTAGTTATTATTTGGCAACACAAATTGTTGATGTTAGAAACAGTCAATAGGGCTTGAAAATCCCCATTCAGCTTCTAACTTCTAAGATACGAGTAGTGCTGTGATCGAAAAACATTAAATATAAAATTTGTTCTTCTTAATGAAGTGGTAATTTGGCTAATTTGTTTTTTTTTTCTATTTTCAATATTAAGAAAGTTAAAGCCAAGTGAAATTTTCAAATCCCCATTATTTCTACCTCATTTGAATTAGATGATTCATAGACGAACTCTTTTGAGATTTTAACATATTTAACAACATAATCCCAGCCACTTGATATCCCTTTTTCTCTATCTCTGTATCTATCTATTTGCCTGTATGACTGTCTGTCTGTCGATATATAGAGAGAAGGAGAGGGATATCGAGGGATATATATATATATAATGATTTTAAATTTTTTAAACATATAGCAAGTTTGAACCCAGTGAAGAAAGTTTCAATGCTTTTACGCCGTTTTATTTCATCTCGAAGATGCAAGCATTTTAATGTATAAGCGACGATAATTAATTACTCAAGAATTAATTAAGTAGATAAAGTGGAACTGAATGAGAAAAGAAGAGAATATTGTTAGATTGAAGTTACTATGGGATAAATTAAGATAAAACTTTAGAAATTCATTTGGATTTAAGTTACATGTTAAAATATCACACACATACACATAAAATAAACTTTTGATTTAATATTTTTTAATGTTTTCTAAAATAATTAAGGAATCTGACAAGTCTTATTTGCATGAATTAAAATGTGCAGTGAAACAAAAAGTACTAACGTCTGTGTATCAACCTTACTGGTGATTGTGACATGCACACTCACATATACACCATACACATATTTATTATGTAGAATTAGATACTATATCAAAACAAAACTGATGGCAGGTATATAGCAATTAAAAGCTGCAAGTAATTTGATAAAGTAAATTCTCATGAATTAACTACTTCTGGTATTTTTTTTGGATATGTTGTGAATATAACAACAATGATAGTGACAAGATTTTATAGATAATAGAAGAAATTAAAAAGGGAAACATGTCGGTTTAATAAAAAAACTACTGTTAATACATGTAATCAGAAAATACATAAAAAATACTTAAAAATTATAAGCCTTACATCAAATTTTAATTTCTTTCCCAAATATACTTAGTCTTTTCAAGCAAACAGGTAATTAATAATAATAAATACATTAATTTTCATGATATTAGTAAGTTAACCCTTTAACGGGCGGTGGTTTCACTGCGAAACCACCATTTTCAAAAATTTATTTCTAAACGCGCAGTGGCTTCAGAATGAAACCGAAGGTTGCAAAAGATTATTTTATCTTTAATTATTGCCTGTAGATGTCAGCACTTACTTGATTTAATTTTAACCTTCAAAAAAATGCATCGTTTATGATGCTGTTTTTGCGTATTTTCTATTCAATTTTTTTTCATCAAGTAAACAACAACAAAAAATCTAAATGTGCCTATAAATATGTCGTATGTAGGCATATGTAACATGTTGATTTTTTTCAAATCGAATAGCGAAAGAAAATTTCATCAAATTTGACCTTTTCTTAGGTGGTTTCGAAGAGATACCACCGCCCGTTTAGAGCAGGTGATTTCTCTCGTTCAGCAACCACCTGAAAAAAACAGATGTTTCTTCGTTCCTTTGCCCCTCCGTCTCAGTAAGGCAAGAGGGATATTATTTATTTATATATTATCTTAGGATAATATATATACATAGGGGGATAATTTATTATTTTATTGGTTTAGCCATGTGTTTTGTGAGTGAGGAATTTGTTTATATTGAAGTAATGTTTATAGGAATAGAGAGGTTGAAATCCTTCAAGCTCAGATGCGCTCTTTTTGTCTTGGCTAGCAGTCACTTTCGGGTGATGTTAAAACTATTCGCTATTATAATATAATTTTCTTAGTTTTTAAAAGGTTAATTTAAAAATTAGTTTTTTTTCATAGTTTGAAATATTGACGTCGATTTTATTTTCAATCCAAATGCCTCGTAGAGGACTTGCTCTTCCTGAGGCGTTAGCCTTGTTCCAGGAACTTCCATCTGACACAGATTCTGTTGTGTCAAGTGATAGCAGCGATACTGAAGAGTATTCATATTCCGAATTCATTGAAAGTGACAATGACGAGGAAAATGCAAATGTTGATGACACTGAGGATACAAATTTACCAGGTCCTTCGCGTCAAATTCCAATTTGCCGGAGAAAAAAAGGAATAATTCGCAAAACCATACCTGATTTTAACTCAACAACTGGACTATCAACTGAAATTTTAAATATGGTCAATCAGTCACCTGTTGAAATTTTTTTAGCATTCTTTTCCATTCAACTGATGGAAAATATTGTTTTCCAGAGCAACTTGTATGCCACTCAAGCTGGGAAGAGTTATTCACCTCTTACTTTGCAAGAGCTATTTGTGTTCCTTGCAATCAATCTTACGATGGGCATAAAGAAACTCATAAGCTGCAGGGATCATTGGTCAAGCAATGAAATTCTGCACGATGATTTTGTGTCAAAACTAATGCCAGTAAAAAGATTTGCGTGGATCTTGGCACATTTGCACTTGAATGATAACACCCTTGCAAAAAAGAGAGGTGATGCAAATTTCGACAAATTACACAAATTACGACCTCTCATAGAGCATCTTTCCGAAAGATTCCTCAGCGTACTTCGACCTTCGAAACGTTAGGCTATTGACGAGTCAATGGTGAAATTCAAAGGGCGAAGTACTCTGAAACAGTACATGCCCAAAAAACCAATCAAAAGGGGCTATAAAATATGGATGCGTTGCGATGAAAGTGGGTTCGCATCTCAGTTCCAAGTTTACACGGGTAAAATAGATGATACGGAAAGAAATTTAGGAGAAAGAGTAGTGCGAGATCTTACACAATCTATTTGTGGAAAAAATCATATCTTGTACGTGGATAACTATTTCACTTCTTATAGTTTGTTCAAGTTTTTAGAAGCACAGAAGATTTTTTCATGTGGCACCGTTAATATGTCAAGAAAAAATCTTCCACAGTTAGTAGCAGACAAGAAGCTCAATCGAGGAGAATTTGACTGGGCTCTTAGCGATGATGACATAATATGCTTGAAATGGAAAGACAAAAGGTGTGTATCAATGTTATCATGTCTGCCTGATAGCACCGACATTGTAATGATGAATCGGAAAGAAAAAAGTGGGGAAACAATTGAAATCCAGTGCCCCAAAGCAATTTCGGACTACAACAAGAATATGGGCTTTGTGGATCATTTTGATCATCTAAAGAGCCTTTATGAAATAGATAGGAAAAGCAGGAAATGGTGGCATAGATTATTTTTTTCATTTCCTGGATATGTCAGTAGTAAATGCCTACATACTCTACAAAATGCTCCCCAATATTGAAATGAAAAATATTAAAGATTTCCGTATGGAAATAATTAACGCCCTAATAATTATGGGTAAACCAGGGCCCAGTAAAAAGAGAAAACTGTCATCTACTATGATAAAAACTCACAAATATCATGTCCGGGATGATATAAGACTGACCAATGCTGAACATTTGCCAGTAAAGTGCAAATCAAGGCGTTGTGCTGTATGCAGTACCAAAGGAAAACCATGTAGAACCCGATGGATGTGTGAAAAATGCAATGTCGGGCTCTGCGTGTATAAGAAAGGCACTTCCTGTTTCCAAACATTTCATCGCAAATAAAATTTCAAAAATGTTTTTTGACTTTCGAAATGTAGAAAAAAAACTTAGAAACAGTGTAATATCTCTGAGAAATTATTTTCGTATCCTTTTTTTAATTATTGAATGTTATTATTTTTCATTTATAATTTTTTTATGTTGTAAGAAATTATTTTGGTATCCTTTTCTTAGTTCTTGAATTTTATTATTTTTCATTTATAATTTTTTTATGTTGTAAGAAATTATTTTGGTATCCTTTTCTTAATTATTGAATCTTATTATTTTTCATTTATAATTTTTTTATGTTGTAATAAATTATTTTTGCGTCTTTTCCCAGATAATTGATTTTTATGATTTTTTCATTTATAACTTTTTTTCATGTTGTAAGGTTGTATAGATAAATTTCATCCATAATATTTAATTTTTTTTCATATTTCCATCAATAAATAATGAATAATTGTGTTTCAAAACAAATTCAAAAGTTTCATGATTTATCAGAAAAAAATGTCCTAGGTGCGCGGTGGTTTCACTCCGAAACCACCACCCGCAGTGGGGTGTAATCCCCTATAATTTTTTTAAAGGTATTTTTGTTGTCCATAGACATTATACATACAAATTAATTACATCCTTTTTAAAAATTCGGAAAATTTAAACTTGCGCGCGTTAAAGGGTTAAAAGTCTAATGTTGAATGCCATTTTGGCGCTGAACTTATTTTGTGATCATGGTCAGACAGCGAGCACTTTTTTTGAGTTGTTACTCCCTTCTCAGAAAATCTACGATGAACCAAACAAAGGACGAATGATTTCCGACTTCGGATCTTGATTACATCAGATTAAAAGAAATGGGGTGCCTTTTATGTATGCAAGTTGCACAACTAGAGCTTTTCAGTTCCGAAACTAAAACTGTATTAATTCAAAGTTATTTTAAATTGATGAATTCAATCTGTTTACTTTTAATTTTCTAGTTTCAAATGGGTTCACACGAGGCCAACTATTGAGCGCAATCGTGTGAACTCACTTTCAGTCTTAAAGAATTACTTAATATTAAGAACTTTGGCAACAGTATACGGAATATGCAGTTATCTTTGCATTTGATTTATTACATCTAGATTTAATGAAATTTGAAGAATCACAAGAAGTTTCCAATTAGGCTCAAAATTCTTCCAAAAGGTATTATTGCCCATACTGACTGAATTGACTTGAAAGATAATTGAATCATATTTCTGATAGACTGTTTATTCGATGTGGGCTTGCAGATGGATCATGGAACTTCAGTGTCTATCATAGCCGGATCTGGTGTTTTACTCATGACTTCTTCAACAATGGATATTGAACTGGTGTTTTAGATTCTAATAGCATTATTTTTCAAGTGCTTAATGAATTCAAACATTTATCATGAATGATGTAGCTACCAAAATTTCTTGATTTATGAATTTCAGTGATCTTCCTTTAATCTTCAATCACCTATGTTTAGTCTGTTTTTGAATTTCATTATTAGTGTACTTTATACCTCATTCCATGAACTTTTAAACTTATTATACGATGTTTACCTTTGGAATTCCAATTATTTCGGTAAGTATCTCGTAATCTTATTTTGCAATTTAGTTTTTTGAATACTTATTAAGTATCTGCTTAAAAGTGTATCAAATATGTCTAGAGTCGCATATCTTTTCAAGGAATGGTGTCTGAATTTTACTACTTCTCTTTCAAAGTTTTGTGCAACATGGAGAAATCGGTATATATTTTATTGAACTAGGAAATACTTTTGGATTGTAAGTACAATGTCACCGATGTAATTTATGAATGCAATCAATGTACAGAGTTTATATCATATTTTTGATTTGCAGCACATAATTTTGGAATATGAAACAAAAGATTAAGGATGTTGATTTAGAATTCATAGTTGTAAACAGAATACAGGTTTGAAAAAATTATGAATGTTTATTAAACCTGAAGAGTTTTTGTGTTTACAGATTTAACCTCTCACTTTTATTAAGTTTTGAACTTTTTAAGAGTGAATCAATTTATGCTCGGGTTGTAATGTTTCATATATATCTATAAGTCTTATAATGTTATTTTGAGATTCAAGAAATGTATTTAATATACTTTATAAATAATTTTAAAGAAACTTAACTTTTTTTCCTGGAATAGTGTTAAAAGATGAAGCAGGTATTAAAATTAAAATGAATCACATAAAGTCGAAAGTAGTTTATTAATGACCTAGTGTACATTTTCTTAAAGTGTTAAATGATGAGATTTGAGGTTTTTGCAACATATTATATGCTATGCATATAATATGATATATACTATATTCATATTATATACTATATACCTATATGCATCCTACATTTCAAATATTACAACGCTGAACAAAATTACTGACACATAATGCTCAAAAAGGATTTTTTTTTCTACTTTCATACAATTTAACACCTAAATATGAATTAAAAATTTTTTCGGGCCTTTTTTTTTCATATTTCCATATGATGCAAATGGGTTAAGGGTATTGCAATGTATCCGAGTGATATTCAGTTCGAGCATTTACTTAGCATGAAGAGAGCACTATAAATTCATCTGAACACCATTCATTGCCAAATGCAAAAAAAAAAAAAAAATGACCAGAAAGAAATTATTGAAATCTGAGGAGAAAGAAGGTATAACCTATAAATGCCGTGAATTTTAAGTATATACGGCTGTAGTTTCTTCATAAAACTAGTATTGTATACTTTAAATGCATTTTTCTCAAAACTGGTTTTTACTCATGGGTTGTTCACTTCAAATCAAATAACTCAAAATATAATTATCATATTATGAAATTTGATGGGCTTTGTATATATACCATTTTCTAGAGAACTAAGAATTGTGATCGAATGAATAATTCTTAATTTACAGTTTACTGTTTGAATAATGATTCGTAAATTCACTAAAAATTTCATAATAAATGTGCAACTGGTTGTAAAATTATTTATTTATTATTAGAACCATACGATTGTAGTTCATTGTCTAGAAAAAAATATGTAACTTATTTTTGTTGTTTTGTTAGGATGGGAATAACAATTTTTAGTGTAGACAATTTGAAGTTTTATACGAATTTTCGTAAATTTATTCTATTAAATGGGGATTTTCAAAAACTTTTAATGTTTATTTCAAGTATTGAGATCCAGTTATTAATTTTGTATAGTCTAAAACCCAGAAATATAATAAAAGTATGTCTACACCATATATTTCTAAAAAAGTGGTTCAAACGTGTTCGGATACTTAAAAAAAATTTGTTTGTTTTTCGTTATGTTGTATTATACTTCATATATGTATAATTCTTCAATATAATTACTAACATTATAAGTAATTGTTTAGAAAAAAAACTACAAAATATATGAAAATATTATTATTGAAACGATGATTTAAATATTTTAAGGAAAACCATTTCCATCCGTAAAAATCATAGTTGTTTGTGGAATAATTGAACATTACAAATGATTGTTTCAACTACGGGATTTTTGTATAAGAATGATTCTTTATGGGAAGTTCATATTTTAGGAATGCTTGAAAGAAACATTAGACTAGACTAATTAGAGTTTAAAAATGTGTTGTGATTTTCCAAATTTTTTTTACTAAATAATTGGTTACTCTAACCACAATGCTTTGAATTTTCATTTTTACATATTTAATTATTTTGAGAGCGAACTTTAAAATCAAAATAATGGTCATATTTAATTTACAATGTTTTACAAAGAAACAATTCTCAGTTTTTAGAAGTGATATTATGGAGAAAAAATACGAAATATAATTTCCAACACAAAACATAACTTTTTCTACTCAAAAATTTAAAATTCTGGTTTCAATGAGCAATTAGACACCATTCAAACTATTTATTGTATTAGGTTGGTGCGTATGAAATGTCGGATTCTTAAGTGATTGTATAAAACTGCATATCTTTCTTCAAAAGCTGTTTATTCAATCAAAGTATGCTCCATTCGCTTCAATACACTTCTCCCAACGAGATTTTAAAGCGTAGATGCCTGTCTTAAAAAAATTTTGGTCTTTAGAATTAATAAACTCTGATATCGAGTTTTTTAGACTGTCTTCATTTTCATAGTGTTTGTCCCTTAAAAACAGCTCTAAATGCTTGAAAAAATGAAAATCGGTCGGCGAGAGATCCGGTGAATATGGTGGATGCTGCAAAACCTCATATTCCAGTTCGTTCCAGCTTATTTCGCTCTGTCAGTGCGTGCGGTACCCACTTGTCCATCTTCTTAACCTTGCCAATCTCAGAAAGGTGTCTCAATATCGTTGTATGGTCAACTTTCATCCTGATAGCAAGTTCCCTCGTGGATACGGCTGGATCCGCTTCCACTAGAGCCTTCAGATCATCATTCTTTACAGACGTTTTGGGTCTTCCGCGCGGCTCATTTTGCAGTGAAAAATCGCCAGTCCGAAATTTTTCGAACCAACGCTGCACTTTCCGATCGTTAACCGTATTCTCCCCAAACGCTTGGTTTATGTTGCGTGCAGCTTTTGCAGCACTATTACCAAGTTTGTACTCATATAAGAAAATGACGCGAATGTCGGCAGAATTCATATCGGCAATAAACTCAAAAGAAATAACAAAAGGGAAGACCTTCGAGAAAACCTATTTTGCTGAAATGAGTCTCTGGCAATGGACAATACGACTATGAATGAGGTTATGCCAAAGACAAAAGTATAACGAAAACAGGGAGACAAACGTCCGCATGTAAAGAGAATCCGACATTTCATACGCACCAACCTAATAGATTCCATAGCTGTAAATTCTATAGATTTGACAAGACACTTCTTTATATATATATATATATATATATATATATATAATATAATATACACACACACACACTGAAGTGACAAAAGTCATGGGATGACTGTTAATATCATGTCGGTCCTCCTTTTGCCCGGCGAATTGCAACAACTCGACGTGTCATGGAGTCCACAAGTCGTTGGAAGTCCTCTGCAGGAATATTGAGCCATGTTGTCTGTATAGACGTCCATAATTGTGAAAGTGTGGATGGTGCAGGAGTTTGGGCACGAACGGACCTTTCGATGATGTCCCATAAATGCTCGATGGGATTCATATCGGGCGATTTAGGTGGCCAGATCATGCGCTGGAATTGTCCGGAATGTTCTTCAAACCAATCGCGAACAGTTCTGCCCCGGTGATATGGCGCATTGTCATCCATAAAAATCCAATCGTTGTGTGGGTACGTGAAGTCCATGAATGGCTGCAAGTGATCTGAAAGCAGCTGAACATAGCCATTTCCAGTCAATGATCGGTTCAGTTGCACCAGAGGACCGAGTCCATGCCATGTAAAAACAGCCCACATCATTATGCAGCCACCACCAGCTTGAACAGTGCCTTGCTGACAGTTTGGGTCCATGGCTTCATGGGGTCTGCGCCACACTCGAACTCTACCATCAGCTCGTAACAACTGAAATCGTGACTCTTCTGACCACGCCACGGTTTTCCCACTGGTCTAGGGACCAGTCGATATGCTCACGAGCCCAGGAGAGTCGCTGCAGGCGATGTCGTGCTGTCAGTAAAAGCACTCGAGTCGATCATCTGCTGTCATAGCCCAAGGAAGACAACCACCCGCAGTCCTATCGGACACGTCCCTCGTACGTCCCACGTTGATTCCTGCAGTTATTTGACGAAGTGTTGCGTGTCTATTAACATTGACCATTCTACACAGATGTCGGTGGTCTCGGTCGTTAAGTGCAGGTGGTCGCCCACTGCGCTGTCCATGATGGGATGTGATGCCTGTAATTTCATACTCTCGGCACACTCTTGATACTGTGGATCTCGGAATGTTGAATTCACTAACGATATCCGCAATGGAATGACCCATGCGTCTAGCTCCAACTAACATTCCACGTTCAAAGTCTCTTAATTCTCGTCGTGCCGCCATAAATCACGAAAAACCTGTTCACATGAATAACTTAAACACAAATGAAAGCTCTGGAAAACGAACTGCGCATTTATACTTTTTCACTGCGATACTACTGCCATCTGTATATTTGCATATTGCTATCCCATGACTTTTATCACTTCAATGTATATATATATATTTATTATTATATATATATGATAGTTTTTATTCTTAATTTCTTGAAATAAATAGTATGGCCTTCGTCATTCTTACTTTGTTTGAGACTGTTTTTCACAATAGCTTGTTCTGTAATTAAAACCAAATTACTTAACCCGTTATGAAATAATGATTCTAATGCTAAATATATTTTTTTCAAATTGATTTACATATTGCTTTGGGTTATTTGATCAACTTATTTGTTGATATTTAACAAAATATGACGTATTCATAGATATATTTCATTCATAAATATAAAAATTACATCTGTAACTGAACTTAGAAAAGAATATTTTTCTTTTCATTAAGTGCAATTTATTGTACAAGTTTTATTGCTCATACTAAAAAATCGTGAGATTAAAACTCCCCATAAAAGTAAAGTTATGTAAACTGTCGAAAATAAGCAGATCTTCAAGTAACCGTTGCAGTTACAACAAACTGCAAATAATTCCCATCTGCTCTCTAGAAACGGAGTGGCAGCTGAATAAATGTCGAAGAGTGATTAAAAGAGATTCATTAGTAGTCGGTAATCGTAGCACTCTCGTTTCCTCTAGAGAAATGACGCTAAAAGACCCTTGCATCGAAAGCAATAGTCATGTATTTACTCAAACATTTATATTCTTGCTGGGGTCGGCTTTTTTCATGATAAATATCCTGGTTTAAGCAGGATAATTGAGATTTTACTGGAGTAGTTTAGCTTTTTTTTTAATTTAAGAAAATGAAAATTTTTAATGAGTTCAATATTTTTATTTCAAGCATGAGTGATTAGATATTTTGTTTATGATTGATTATCACAGCAGAAAAATACTTCTGTTTTGGGCGAGCTGCTAACAGATCTCGTATTCTGTATGGCGCCATATTGCGTCATTGATTACATAAAGTTTTCCCGTTATTATTGGCAGACGAGAAGTTGACAGTGAGACTGTAACACGTACAGCTCATGCATCTTTATGTGTTTTATGTTCATTTAGTAATATTTTGTCCTAATAATCTTAATAAATATGCTTCGTATCAATGATGGTCATTACCTTTTCCCACATTTTAATTGAATATAGTATTAATTGGCATATTACCCCTGCTGTTCTGTTTAAATCGCTATGGCCCAACATAAAATTTAAACCTTCGTAATTAACATAAGGTGCAGGTATATTTTCATGAAACTTCTTGATATCTTTGGTAAATAATATAAATATGTATTCTTACAGAGATTAAGGTTTATTCTTATTTCGAAAGAATATTTTTCTAATTTATATCTAATATATCGCTTAGGTCAATATGAAGCGACACAGACAAAGGTTATTTTTTTTATCATACATGTTCATTATTGTTCGGAATAATTCAAAAGAAAAGAGTACAATAATTCCTATAACTTATCCGTTTTTGAAATTGACGTATGTGTTTGGTCACATGACAAGAGTGCTTGCAAGGTCCAAAATACTATTGAAAAAGGGATAAATTATTTGCTCCTATTGCAATGTTTCTTTTTCACTACTGAGTTTTCCTCCCTGATATACTGTAAAAGAGTTGTGCCCGTGAAGGATAGAGAAAAATTGATGAATTGTATAACTTTGTGTCACACTGATATAGCTAAACTACTAGAAGCTTCTGATAGCAAACAAGTATTTGGGTATGAAAACCATACAGTGATGAAATTTAGAGCGAAAGTTCTGACAACGATTTCATTAACGATACTCAACAAATGAAGAACAGTATCTTTGGGACATATATAAGGACAGTAACAATAGCGAAATAAAGTTGAAGTTGTATCTACTGCCAGTATTCTCAGCATTTTGCATAGCACTAAACAACTTTTTGCATTTTACATTGTGCATTTTTTGGCAAGTTCTATTAATTTATTTGAAATCTCTCTAATTCATGTGCCGTGATCAGAGTGTAACTCTTCCCTAAAGTTTCCATTGAAAACTCTGAAGCCACCCATTTCCATACTTGCAAAACGAATTGAATAGTTTATTCAGTCCATGAGCTATGAATAGTAAAGCTTCACATATCAAAGTGATTGCAGAGGTTAAATTTTATTTCGAAGACTGAAACGGATGTCACATCCTTTTAGAGTAATTCATTCATATAAATTAATCCAAGTGTTTGACAATGTGGATAATTCAGAAAATTGAGACATAGAGAATAAACATCATTCATTGCATTTCCTGACGAAAGTGATAAGTGTGGTGTTTTCATTCAGAGGATAATTATGTTTCCATTTTTATGAGATTACTTCAGATTTATGGAAGCAATATTCTATTTTATTTTTGATGCAAGCTTCAAACACTTTTTAAATAATCTACGAAATGATAGCTCACCTTAATTGATATGTTCAGCATGGAAGGAAATATTGAACAATGTCAGCAGCTGCCATAAATAGAATAGGAAATATTCTGCTTCATTTCATAAATAGTAATTCATTCAAATTAAATGTTTGAAAGCAATTTGCTAACAAAAATTAAGAAATAAATTGGTTAAAAAATGACTAAAACAAAAATATAAGGATGGAAAATCTTTGTTCTGTTTTTTTTTATACTTTTAAGTTGTGAATAAAATTTAAAGCTCCTTTTATTTTGATTTGCCTTGCTAAAGAAATATTTTTTAAAAAAAATTCATATTCTTGATGAAAAGATTTATTCCAATAAATGTATTTTCAGAAATTTGACATTGAAAGTTAGAAATGATTCAATTTTAATGAAAAGTTTCGAGCGATTGTATTTCGATGAAATGAATGTAAGAGCTAATGTTAAATCTCCAGAATATATGACTATAATTTGTAAGATACATTTGATTAAAATATTATTCTTAATTCATCACGAATAATATTTTATTTAATAATTATAAGATAAATGCTTTACAAAAGTTTAGAAAATTAGTTATGAAAATCGTTAACAGATGACGCTCTAATCACAATGCCCATAGACTCTTTCAATGAAAAAGGACTCCCGATCTGACTCCTTGAGACTTTTTTTCTGTGGGGAGCATTGAAAGACACTGTCTACAGAAACATTCCCGCCACTCTAGATGAGCTTGACTAGTTGATTGGTGTCGCATGTGACTCCATTTCCGTTGAGACATTGCAAGACGGGATGTCAAATTTCATTGTTCGATTACGCCACCTCATTGTTTCGAACGGTGAACTTTTTGAAAAAATTGTATTCTGATTGCAAAGATCGCATCACTTTATTATTTTTTTAAGACTCCTTTCAGATAAAGAGTTTTTAGGGCAGAGCGCCATTAGTTAACAATTTTTACAACGAAATTTTCTAACTTTTGTACATTATTTTACAGTTTTGCTAATAAACGTACAGTTTACCGCATAATTCTATCGATCTTTTTTGTAGAGATATTTAATTTTGAAATCAGGATTTATTCGCTGATCACCCTGTATATAGTGCCATCTCACAAAATGTTGACGAGATGGTAGGTTATCATTCTATGGTAACAATGAAAGTACAGCAAAAATTACTAGAAGACGCTATACAGCATGATAGCAGATAGAAAAAGCATCTTATAGTTAGTTAGTTACATGCAAAAAAATCTTATTTTATATTTGCATGTGTGAATCGAAGGATACCTATAGAGATAAGCTTAAAAAGTGAAACCTTATCTATTTTATTTTATCGAAATAGTTTGACCCGTTTCGAATATACACGAAATAAATTCATATATATATAATATAATACAAGAATTGATCGTTAAAATTTATATTTTCAGGTTCTGTAAATTACGATATAAAACGATAAAATAAGAATTATTGAATCATTTTATACATGTATGTAATAAACATAAAATTTTCAAAGAATTAAAAAAAACAAGGAATTCACTGAAAACAGCAAATGTCAAAGTATTTAATACGATGACTTTCATAGAACCACTCATCATGTAAGGCATCTTGACAGACTAATTAGATTAACAAAAGTGATTGGCATCAAAAGAATTCTGAATAGGATTCATTTTAAATAATTGTTTGAATGTTTGACATCAGCAGAACACCAGATCTTGAAAATTAAAGATTGGCATTCCATTGTTAATTATTCTTTTATTAATAAGTTTTTCCAAACAATAAATAATTATTTTATTCAAACTGCATTCTTCAATTTGTTTCCGACAGAATTTCAACAACAATATAAAATTTCAGTTTAGTTACAAGAATTCTTAGTATAATAAATATGGACAAGAAAGACAAATAAATTAAAGAAATAATTACAAATGATTTTGAATAATGTTTAATTTATTTTTCCTTCGAAATATTTTTCTGATTGCATCTGTTTTGTCTTTAGCCGATTAGAAATTGAGTCATAAAGATTTGATATTGACGTTTTATTAACATTCCCTTATCAATGCACATTTCGAAATATTTCGAATATTATATTTCATTTTATTAATTTTTTTGCGAGAACAAAAGCAATGTTATAACAATTATTATGACGAAATTCTTAAAATTATAAGTGTTTTCAGATACGCAAGAGAAATGTATGCATCAAATTGCAAACGAGTTTTTATTTAGATTAAATTTTTTGAAAAGTATTTCGACTTTTTTATTTGTGATTTATTTATATCTTTGGGTTGGAGTGCATACTGTAACGACGAGCAATCATGCACGCACTCTAACACACACACACACACACACACGCACACGGACATGCACACGCACACGCACACACACACAAGCTAAAAAGAAGACGATCGTATGAACGCACACATGTACGATTACATGTACACAGTTGCGCACGCACACATGTTTACAAGTACATGATTACATGAACGCACCTAACACACGACTAAGCGTGCTTACACGTTTAAAAGTACAGAATTTAATGAACGCATACATACACGTGTACAAGTAGTCAATCATAAACGAACACCACACATGAATACAAGTACACGATCACATGGACGCTAACATACGTTCGCTTACAAGTACATGATCACACACAAAATAAACCTGAAAAAAACTTCGACGTTTAAATCTTTTATCATATTTTTCATTTCTTTTTATGTTTATAATACCATTTAATCCTATAACAAACACATGTTCCTGCACTAAATCTTACAGTGTAGTATACATTATCTTGTAATATATTCACAAAGTTCGAGAATTGAATCTCGTTGTTTGAATCCTGACTTATAAAACTTGTTGCGAGTTGAAAGACCAAGTTCAGTTGAATCAGAAAATACATGAGTATTAAATGCATCGTATAAGTTTAATGAATACAGAATAACGTGTGATTAGAATTAATTAGTGGATTTACTGGGTGTCAATTTTAGTACTCAAATGAAAACGGTATCTAAAGCAACAGAGTCGTTAATTAAATTATCGTATTTTAATGAAGTAGAACGATTTGCCCTCTAAATGTCTACCGTTAATATTTAAACACACTTTATCTCTTAAATTAATAAAAAGGAATGAATAAGGAATTATTTAGTGTCGATTCAAACAAATTTATGCTTATTCATTCTAATAATGAAGAAACTTTTTGAAACAGAATTCATTAATTTGCTGAAAAATTATTTTTGTATTTATGGTTCTGTTATCCTTTTATAGGAATTTTTTTGTATGATTGGATGTTCAAATGAAAAGGTATGAAAGGACACTGTGGATACAACTGAACACATTTTTCAAAGGTTACGCCATAGACCTAAGCACAACGATCCCCAGGATTAAATAGCCGAAGGATTCCTTGTTCCTATAATTCATGTGGGTTTGACGGGATCCAATGCTTCACAGCGTCCTTTTAGTTTGTTGTTTGAGTTGAAGAGCTAACCTTTCAGGTGTTTTTTAGGGGATAAAGTACATGAAAATCAGATGGTGACATATCCAGGCTATAGGATGGATGGTCGAGCTGCTCCCACTTGAACGTGACCAGTTCCGCGTACGTAATTTCAGAGACTCTCGGATGCGCGTTATCATTGAACAAAACCATACCCTTCAAGAGTAGTCCCGGTCTTTTGTTCTTGATGGACTAGCGAACTCTTCAGAGTGTCTCACAGTACACATGAGAGTTAATGGTTCTGAAATAACCTCTGAAAGGACAACGCTTCAACTTGGACGGTGAACTGAAGGACGCTGGGAAGGATTGATTCTCATCATGGTCGCAGAGATTCAGGGAGCAAGGAATCCTTCAGCTCATTAATCAATGGTATCGCCGTGCTCAGGCCTATGATGTATACTTTGAATAAAATCTTCATTTATAGTCGGAGTGTCATTTTGTGCCTATTTGGAAGAACGGAGGAAAATAAATGTATTTGTGGAGAAATTGGTATGGTTTACCCCTATTTAATGGAATGTATGGAGATCTCGGAGTTAAGGAAGGACCGGAGGATTGTCAATAATGATTTAAGTACAGTACTTATGGTACCAGGCCATCTCAAAAACCTGAAGGATATGATGTTAAAGATGGATAGTTTCATTCCAACTGTTTGAGAGAGTGCAGATGGGGAGAAAGACAGCTATTTACTACCAAGAAAGGAATGATAGTTTGACTGATCAGTCAATGTAAGGCTGGAAAATATTTATTCAGCAGTCAACCACAACAAATCTTGTTGATACTGCTACGTACAGAGATGACGGGGTGCTCAGCTGTATGCAAGAAGTGTTTTTTGTGCCCTTTATTTGAGCACCCGTTGTAGAAATGTATGAAGGCAGCATACGTAATAAAAACATCAATAGAAATATTTTAGTCTGAGAAAGTTATTTGATTAATTTTTATTTATTCATTGCTGAAATGAACTGTATGCATAACGGAGCTTCCACTTAATCAGTGCACTTAGAGTGAATTTAAAAAATGCCGCTCTATTTCTATTTATTTTCCATTCAGATATTTTTCAGCATTTTAATGTTTCAATAAAATTATTCACACCTCTTTGAATGATTAAAAGTGAATAAATTAAATATTTATTTTTATCTTTTAAATTGATTTTTAATTTTATTTTACAATTTCCCTCTTATGATTAGGCTGAGAAATATACAACTAATTCCCACTACATCACTAACAGAAAACTGTAATAATATGCATGCTTGGATGCCCAATATGATAATTTTTTTTATGTAGCTTGATAAAAAAGAAATATGTGGTTAAAATTAAAAATTATCTACGCTTCTTCAGTTTAAAATAGTTCAATGAAAGAAACATAGTTTTTATAAAGAATTATTAATGTTGCTTATTCCCAGTGGCATTTTATATATTATAAAGATCGATAACTGGAATTTTAAAAAAAGTCCAAATTTAGGCTTATCAAAGTTCTATCAAGTTTGCTTTAAATGTGTTTACTATTATATAATGTAAGTTTTTAACCACTGTCATCCTTCTGCATCACTGTGCAGATGATTAAAGCCGAACGACATTGTTTCTACCTCTTTGTGCAAACGATTGAAGTTCACCGATATCCTTTTGCATCATTATGCAGACAATTAATGCTGAATGGCATTCTTATATAGCATTGTGTGAATGACCCATAACATCTCCTGCATCATTGAGCGGACGAATGATGCCTAATTATATCATTGTACCATTGTACACACAACTGATGTCGAAAGATATCCTTATGCCTCATTATGAAGTAGATGGATGTTCAGTGACATGCCTCACTGTCTATTGATGCTCAATGACATCCTTTTGCCTCATTGTACGTCTATTGATGCTCACTGATATCCTTTTTGCATCATTGTACAATCTATTGATGCTCAATGACATCCTTTTACCTCATTGTACAGTCTATTGATGCTCAATGAGTGCATGTTTGTACTGGCTATTCATATGAAATGATTGCATTCTTTTTAAGACAACAGATGCCTAATGACATTATTAGACCTCATTGTGTAGAAAAATGATATAGCATGACATCGCTATCCTTTACTATGTAGACAAAAGATATCGTATGGCATTATCCTTCACTGCGTAAACAACTTCAAATTGGGCATACACGTTTCATACATAAGTATTTTTTTTGTGAAAAACCGCGCCTATTTGTAGTGTGTGCTAAAAGCACAATTTAGTTTTGCATATTATAACAGAGACCCAGTTTTTAACCTGAAACAGTGATTATTTTTAATACAACGATTTTATCTCTTAATGATCTATTGTGAGAAAATCCTCATTCTAATATCTTCCTATTTTATAATCGATAGGCTTTTTACATCATGCATGATTAGTTTTGTAGTGTGTCACTTTGTTTTAAACACTTAAAAAATTTAAAAACGAATTGGATGTATTTTAGAATTTTTTTCATTGCAATTTTATATTATTTACATTTATATATTCACCATAGGTTTGGACAAGCATAGCCATATCTGGCTTTTGCGCCATTAAAATCCAAATTACTAAGTAGACAAATGATATCACATGACATCATTATCTTTCCCTGTGTAGACAAATGATATTGAATGGCATCATTATCTTTCACTGTGTAGACAAATGATATTGAATGGCATCATTATCCTTTACTGTGTCGACAATTGATATTGAATGACATCATTATCCTTGACTGTGCAGACAAATGATATCTCAAGACATCATTATATTTCACTGTGTAGAATAACGATATCTCAAGACATCATTATATTTCACTGTGTAAACAAACGATATCGCAAGACATCATTATATTTCACTGTGTAAACAAATGATATCGCAAGACATCATATTTCACTGTGTAAACAAATGATATCGCAAGACATCATTATCTTTCACTGTGAAGACAAATGATATCATATGACATGATCATTCATATTATTTAATAAAAGGAAGGAAGAAAGAACGAAACTTAAAGGAGAAAATAAGGAAATTTCAATATTTTATTTTATTACAATACATTCATATGTGTTATAATACATTGCAATAGTGGCATTTCCAGAAAAAAAAAAGAAAGTATGCAAAGAGCATGAAAAATATTAAAGATTGTTGATAATAAATATGTTGATATAAATCAATGTAAATAAATGTTTGATATAAATATATTAAAGACAACTGTGCACATAGATAAAATGCAAAGAAAAATATTCGTTTACACAAAAGCAATTATTCTGAAATTCGAAATACAATATTTTACGAGATTTGAAAATGATCTTTAAAGATGATTAATCCACTAGGATGACTGGAAATCTAAAATTATAATGTTTATATAAGTATAAATATTTTATCGTTTTAAAGCTCATCTTTATCAAAATATAACAATTTGGATATTATTGAACTCTAATTATTTGATAAATTCCCCAAATGATTACAGAAATATTGCCTTTTTTTCATTTTCTGGAATAACATATTAAAATTTAGAAAAAACCATCCAAATTATTATTTTAATTGGCAGCCCTGTCGAGATTAGTACATATTTATATGCATATGTACATTCTTGAGCCCTGATTTCAGGACCATTGAATCCATAGCCGTGTAATATAACCTCTAGACAAAAGTGTACACTGGTGTCCGGAAGTTATATGACTTATGAACTTACCACCACATTACTGTCCCTTCAGTGAGTTGGAAGTGAGTTAAACGATGTGATCGTACCAAGGGATTTTGGCAGACGACAAAAGCTTTTATCGCGCCAAGCGTTATGGCGACTTTTGCTGCCGGTAGAGGGCCTCACAAAGGTTGCATTTGTTAATTCAGATCCAGGACTACCAATGTGCACCTTTGAGGTTCGAACTCGGAACCATTGGGTTTGTGTAACATAACCTCTAGACAAAAGTGTTCACTCATGTCCGGAATTATTATATGGCTTATGTACTTACCACCACGCATATATAAAGTGGTCACGAAAAATACATTATTTCAAATATTTGTGAACTCATTTTCGTTGAATACTTTTTTAGTAAACTTCGAGATAGAATGTATAATTTTGTTTAATATGATATAGCAATAATTAAATCTTTCATATAAAACTGTTTTGATGTGATTTAAATGTATGCTGATTCTATAACTATACTTGTACTAGAATTATTGTAAAGCCTTAAGCGAGATAAAGTTTGAAACCTTGATTTTCATCAACATTCCATACAAATTTAGTTTCTAATAACATTTCTTTTAATGAAAAATAATTAACATATTGGCTATCCCATATAGTTATCAGAGTCAAATACTTACAGATTTGGATAGAACACGTCCAGACGAGTATTTGATATGCAACTTGTGGGGTACCCTAATATAACTTCATAATCTAATTAAGATGTGAAACTTGTGTCATAAAAATTTCAAAATATGGAGGAAAAAAATCTTCACACACAAAAAGAAAACACAAGAGGAAATCAATGTTTATTGAGAATATACGCAATAGATTTTTGAAATGACGGCAATTCGAATAAAGGAAACAAATCTGGTATCGAAGTTCACAGTTGTTTTCTGCAAAACATGTGTTCCAATTTCTTCAACCTAGGTTCTGATTCCTGTTCTCAAGGTATTCAATGTTGAAACGTATACGAGATGCGCTGTTTTTTTCAAGCATCCGCATAAAATGTTGCATGGATTAATATCCGGAGTGTAAGGTGGCCACTCTATAACACTGTTTGTTTTCGTTAGGGAATCCAGCCAGATCAATCTGCGGTTAAAATGTTTCGCTAAAAAATCAAAATTTCACTGAATACCGTGATATCTAGACCATCTTATATAAACCAATAATTGTTTAACTTTCGAACCTTAGAAAAGTTATCATTAGAAAACATTTAGAAAAGTTTCCATGTAATGCAATCATCGAATTAATAATAATTTGGAATACAAACTGTCGGATTCGCAATTAACATTCCCCGTGTAATTAGAGCTTGGTGCTATATTCGAGGTCTCCACATGTTATATATCAGTATACTCGTCTTGATGTATTCTATCCGAATCTGTAAATATTAGACACTGCATACCTTGTGTATACCCTATATATTTGTCTATTCAGATAGGAAATTTTAACTGTCTTTTTCTTTTGGGAAATAATCATTCGCCTTTTTTTTATTGTTGATAACACCATTTTCAACTGATGAACAAATCAGTTATTAATTTTTATGAATTTCAAGAAGGAAAAAATAGTATATTACG
The DNA here is from genome assembly GCA_026543055.1 of Argiope trifasciata. Taxonomy (NCBI): domain Eukaryota; kingdom Metazoa; phylum Arthropoda; class Arachnida; order Araneae; family Araneidae; genus Argiope; species Argiope trifasciata. The sequence goes on from JAPMOQ010054956.1 coordinate 25,495, forward strand.
GAATAAATGTAAAATAATTAATAAGTTTTTTTTTTTCATTCTTACATTTATAAAAACATGAAACTTTTGCGAAATTTATAGATAAATATATTAAGAGTAGAAATCTTTATTTTTGTGTATTGTTTTTGTTATTCTATGTAATAAACTCTTAAATTCCTTTCATTTGTCAATACCATCAGAATTAATATATTTCATAAAGGATTTTCCAAAATATATCATGCATATGAATGTGAAAAATATTTAAATATTACCTATCTAAGAAAATCCATCATTTTCACAAATTAAGAAAAGGGTATCCACAATTTTTAATAATATATGCCAAAAAAATAAAATGCTTAATATAAGTATTAATTTGGGTTCAGTGGCTATCAACTAAGTAAGATTCTTCTTAAGAGATTTATATCCACCTTATAAGAACATACTACCATTTCAGTTTTTGGTGACTTAAGTAATTTTCTTGGTTTTGAAAAACAGATTGGGAATTTCGTGTATTCTTTTGTATTGAAACTCAATTTCCGGAATGAAAAAGTTAAACCATGTTTCTAATTTTCACTGATATTTTTGTTAGAAAGTTGAAGAATGCCAATAAAGAATTTATTTATCATTATAGTGACTATTACAATGATCATTGTCTAAAATCAATTAATTTAAATAGCTCTTAGATGTTGATTTTGTTTTCAATTTATGTTACTTACTCTGATACCCAAGCCTAAACAAAATTATACCTTAAAAAGGAATAATATAGCAATGCGTATAAGTAAAAAGGTCATTAAAATTGAAATATATTATCAATAATCTTTGCGTACAATTTTGTGCTAAATAAATTCTAAAGAATAAACTAAATTTGTACTTGAATAGAGAAGGTAAAAGCCATAAAAGTTCCTTGAGTTCATATATTTATTCAAAAGTAACATTTATTGCGTTGGAATATATGAACAAATATTGAAACAGTGTGAAAATGTCAGTGCCCGAATGAATTAATAGAGAATCTATAGAAATAACTTTGCTCTAAATCATCAGGGTTGCTCTACTTTCCTTGAATACATATGAAATCTTTGAGAAATGATATTAAACATCTAATAGCTAATGATGCTAATGAATAAAATGAAATATATATTACACATTTACGAAAATTGTAAGTAAGTTGAAATCTCTCTTCACTAGTTTCGTTTTTCTCTCATAAAAACAGGTATAAGAAAACTTGATAGTGACATAAGTATATAGTTTACTATGACTCTGTCTGTTGTTAGATAATAATGTAAATTCTGGTAAAGAAAAAAAGAAGAAAGGAAAGAGTTTTTTATTCAAACTTATTTCATCACTCAAATTACAAAAATTCTTCTCTGTTGCTATTATATCGTTTCCCTGTCCCATTAGGAAGAAATGGTATTTCCAGACAGCTATTCACGAGCTGTTAATGTTCTCCATTGTTAAAAGCCGCCCAAATTCGAGATGCGAAATCTCCTTATCTCCAACTGATTCGCATCTGGTCATTAGACCACACGTGAAGCTCATTGTGGGAAAGAAACATGTTAGGAGTGTCCAACATCTGGATTCCGTGTAACCCCTTTGTGAAAGAACATCATTGACACGTGTTCCAGAGAGGTAATTTTCTAGGACACATCACTGATGGACAGTACGACTCCTCAAAAGACTGATGCCACAAGTGAGTGAAATTTTTGCTTGACGATTGGCCGGTAGAGATCGAGGAGGCGGACTTTGGGCAGCTATAAAGTGTGGGTTTGTGCTTGAAGGGAGAAGGATATTGGAGCTTTCGATTGTGGACTGCGGCATTTTGACGTTCCACCGTGTTAGCGTCTTGTGGGGTTATTCTCCGAATCGATGGAGAACTATTTCCACGAACTCTGTTCAGTATAGACCTCCAAACATGACCTGTTGTGTACATGGCAAATACTTAGCCTATACTAGAACACATTTTTTTCTGTGTATAAATATGGTTGTAAATAAAATACTTGTCCTAAATTCCCCTTTGTTATTTGATCGGTAGATATCAAGTCATTTCACTATCCATCTGTCATTACAGTTATCCTTCTAGATGAATGAAAAAAAAATCAGAAAGGCCATGCTAACAAACGATAAGATAATATGAATTTGTAAGTCTAAATCTAGACCTTTTCGATTTCAATCAGTTGTACACAACAGATAGAACAACCCAGCGAATCATCGGTGGCATCAGTGTCATTCAATCACTGGTCATCACTTATTGGACATTAAATCCAATAGTATAGATATTAGCTAACTGCGATCAATAGGGTAACTGAGTAGCTATTTGTGGTCAATGGTCCAAACTGTCAACTTCATTAGGTGACTTTAAATCAATCCAAAACCTGTGGGGGGGGATGAATAACCAGCAGCCCCTATTTGCTGAGAATGCCTGAACCAATGGTCACGACTAAGTTAAAAATGGCGTCATATAGAGCATGACTCCATCATACTTTACGACTCCTAACCCTTCATTTACTTGTTACTCATATTTGCTTTATTTATTATTATGCTTTTTTTTAAATTGGTATATATAGTTAAACTAATTTAAAAAACTAAATTTTTAGTTTAAAATTAGTTAAACTAATTTAAACTAATTTTAAACTTAACAAAAAAAATTGATGAGAAACCAATAGTGCAGCTGAATGGATCCTTAACTGCCGTAAACAAGAAGAAGAAATGAATCAAAGCAAAATCTAGTCACAGTTTAAATATGTTACCGTCATGAATAAAAGATATATAATGCCAAGAGCATGCCATTCCAGTCTCTTGTACGGTTGCTAAGAGCTGATATGGATTTAATTATTATGAAAAATTGGTTCACTTGTTTGAGAAACTGATAAACACTCCCGAAATCGGTGCACAACCAACAGTGCAGCTAATCACATCATTAATTGCAGTTAAATAACAAAAATCAGAAACGAAACCATGTATAATCTTATCGATATTTAAATATATGTAATTTTTTTTTGTGCAAAAGAGGCATACCTATATAAATTATCAGGAACTTGCCATTCGACTCTTTCTTATGACTTTGATATGAATTCCGTTATTAGCAAAAATAGGTGTATTTATTTTGAAATCTGATAAACACTCCGGAAATTGATGAGTAATAAATAGTTCACCATATCGTCACATTAATTTCAGTTAATAACACGGATTAAAAACGAAACAATGTATATTCTGATCATGGCTTAAATATATATATATAACCTTGTAAAAAGGCATGAATATACTATTTAATAGCATGCCATTTCATTTTCTCTTACTACACTGATATGGATTTAGCTATAATGAAAAATTTCTATGCCAAGTTGAAAAGTAGGTAAACACTCCGGAAATCGGTAGGCAACCAATAGGGTAGATAATTCTCACCATTAATTGCAGCTAACTAATATTAATATTAAACTACCAGTCAGTGTTTTAGATACATCTGAATTTTTTTAACGTTTGATAATTGCATTCATCATAATCTTAAATACATGCTGGTATTTTTAGAAAAGAGGAAAACATTGAAAAATTATTGCAAACTTATCCCTAAAATAAATTTGAGCAATGAACTTTTTGGTCTTTTTCTTTTCTTGAATTTTCAACTTTTTCTTTAGCTCTGATATTTCCTATGCCTTTCTTTTTATTAATCAGCTGACTTAGGCACGTTATTGTCAGATTTCAGAATTTGAGATATCCTAACAGTTACTTTGAAGTAGTATATATTCCCATATTAAATCGTGGGCAATTTTTAAAAATTATAATATTTTTAAAATTTCAAAATGTAATACTTCGAGAAATTTAAGAAATTCTTACGTGAAGAGGTGAAGAAGCTTGCAAATTAATGGTTGCATACTAGACTTTTTTGGAATGTATATTTGTTTTGAATTATACGTCGAGAAACTTAAGAAATTCTTATGTGAAGAGGTGAAGAAGCTTGCAAATTAATGGTTGGATACTAGATATTTTTGGAATGTATTTTTGTTTTGAATTATTATCGAATGCATCTACTATCATTCAGTTAGAAAAAGTTGGGTGATAATAAGCGTTTTGGAGACAAGGATATACTTATTTCAGACAATTTCGCAGACGTATGATTTGCTAGTCAAAAGAGATTTCAACTTCTTATTAGGGTTATTATGAGATTATTGCAGTTAAATAACAAGAATGAGAAGTGAAACAATATAACATAATCTGATCATCGTTTAAATATATGTAACAACCTTGTGAAAAAACGACGTATATATATATAAATATTCAAGAACTTAAGATATAGAGAAATATGCTTACATTGGAAATTCGCATATTTCTTTAGAAAAGAACATAGCATTAACACGAAATCTTTCTATATACACATTACTTCTCAATGTTGTCGTAATGTTACTGTTAGATTTGAGAAAAATTAAAATCTATAAACAGTGCTTCAAAATTTAAAAGACAATTAACTGACAATAAAATTCTGTCAATGAAAATATAAATTCATTTGATGCTGATTGCTAGAAGAGTATTTATTTGAAGTTTATTTGGCATTTGAAGAATAAAATATACTAAAATTTTATTCAAATAAAAAATTTAAATTATGTCAATCAATTTCGAGAAAATAAATTGATCAAATAATATAAGTAAGATTATTTAATTTTACCTATTTCGCTTACAAATTATAGGAAATTTATTTAAATCAATTTTGAGAAAACAAATTGAGAAATTAATATGATTGATATTATTTAATTTTATTATATTTATATTTCAGTTGAGTTTCAAGAAATATATCTCAATCAATCTTGAGAGTACAAGTTGATAAATTAATATAATTGACATTATTTAATTTTATTATACTTATTTTTCTTGAAAATCAACTGAAATTAATTTATTTCAATTTTGGGAAAACAAATTGATAAATTAATATAATTCACATAATTTAATTTTGAGAACACTAGTTCATGGAGGAAGATTATGAACATAATCTTGTTCAAAATTTGGAATAATATCGATTCATAATAATCAAAAAAAACATTCTAATTTATTTTAAACGTATTAAAAAAACTTTTTCTTGTAAAATCTAGTGTCCGTGAAGTAATTAAAATTGATATTAAAGGAAACTTTTATTCTCGTCTTGAATCCTCTGAGGAATATAGTTAATTATAGCCAGGATTCACATAGATAAATGTTTGAATCTTAGTTCTATATCTTTTGCGCGATTTTTACAATTTTGAACCAAGATTCAATTTTGCAATCTTAACCCTATATATTTTGTGAATTTTTAAAAAATTTTGCACTCAAATTTATTTAAACAAGAATAAGCGTACATTGATAAATAATAATGACAGTAACACGGACGCCAACATTTACACTTCACTAAAATGAATAATTCAGCCAGACATTTCAATATCATTTCTTCAGGCATCATCAGTGAGAAAAATCAGAGCACGTGGAGATTTCCACAGGACTGTGACTTGATCTTTCCCTTCCCCAGAAGTTTGCTGAGAATACCTCTGGCTTTTCGTCCAGACCCGCCTAGGGACATCCTTTTCTGTAGGCTCCGGCCTTCCTTTGCAGGATGGCCAAAGGTGGCCATATCCAGCTGCTGCTGGGTTTTCAGGCGGATTTGTGTGACGATGCCAACCAGCAACTCGTCAACTTGGTGGTTGATGGCTGCTGAGGTCTCAATAAACTTGCATTCGTACGTGCAGGCAACCGATTTAGCTTCTGTAATGAAAGGAAAAGATATCAGCATGACTACTTGAAAATACACTGGAAATCTATTTTACAAAATTGAATTAGTAAAAACTTCGAAAATAAGAATTATTAAAACATTTAGACATCTTGTTTAACCAAAGAACAAGATGGACGAGTTTTTAAGATTTAAAATTCTAACGTATTCGACATTAAAACTTATGTCTGCCTTAATGTGTTTAAATGCATTGTTACTGGTAATCTCATGTACAAGACCGTTCAAGAGACTGATAAAATAATGTGGTTTAATTTTTTTTATTTGTATTTATTTTCAAGAAATATTGCAATATTGGTTTCAACAGGAAAGCAAGAAAATATTAATTTTTTAAATTATAGAATTTTTCTTAAGTTATAGAACTTTCTACTGTATAGATTGAAGTCAATTGAGTATGCATTTTTAATTTCTTACTTATGACCCACTGGTATGAAAAATAGTTAAAAATCTACTATTTAGGTATAAAAATCACATTCATCTTATATACTATATTTTGGGTGAATTTTGTTTACATTATAGAATTAAACCAGTAACAATTAGACCATTTTCTTATAAAATTTGATAACATCTCAGCGTTTGAATAATTTTGTTGTAAGAATATCATAGTTAAACAAATCTGAAAGCTTCTTGTTTCTTAGTCACATATGTAAACGCTTGATTATGTACCTTATTCAGTTTTTTTCTTCTTTCTCTCAACCTCCTTTTTCATATTTCTCTCTATAACTTAGAGCTAGTTCCTCTATGAAAAATATGAGACAAACCTTTTAATTGTTTAATTTCTTTTCTCTTCTCTTCGATTACAAGATATTTTTCGTTTTTGGAGTCTTTCTTAGTGATTCAATTACAAATCTACATAAATATTCATTTGTGGATAAATTTCGTGTAGCTTTATTATAATTATGTAATTAATCAAGTAGTAATGTAATTGTTGAATTAATAATTTAATTTAGGTTTAAAACTTAGAGAAAAGATATTTCGACTCGCATGCACGTCAGTTAAAGGATTAAAAAGCAAGGTCATTCAAATATCCAGAGCGGAATGAAAGATTAAATAATTTGAAAAACATTTTAAGTGACTTAAATACCGCTGGTACAAAAAGAATACAATGAAATGAAATGAATGAGCCAGCCAAAAGTTAATGTTTTATTACTACTGTACGCAATGCCATGTAAGGCACTCTCTGGTATGACAGGGTTATATGAAAAAGTGCAAGAAAGTTCTGGTTGGGCAACTCCCTATGGTTTATTGTGTTTGTATATTGCTTTTATAATTAATAAAGCCATTTTTTTAGTTTTCAAACAATGGGAGTATTCATCCTATTAGACAGAATATTGAAACTAGTTGAAATTCCTTCATTATTGTATTCTAATTAAAAATTAAGGAAAAAAAGGCTAAAAATGCCAAAATTAAAAAAGAATAACAATTTTTAAGTTGATATTTAAAAACTGGAATTTAAAGTAGTGCATAATTTTTTGTGCAGTATTATTTTCTGAAATTATGGCAAAAATATTCCAAAATGTTTTTAATGCTCAATTAATCAAACATTAAAAAATCTGAGTTGTTCTTGTCCTTAAAAAAATATGTTTTACACCAGATTTGGTAGTTCTGGTTAAAATGACTTTATCTTCTAAGCACCAATATCGAATCACAAATATGATTGTGCAGTGGCATGATAGAATTTTCTTTATCCTAGAGTAATATGTAATTTCTTGGCATTAACTTAATTCTTTCGGCGAACATGTAAACAAAAAGGCAAAAAAGAAAGAAAATAAGTTCTGCAAATTTATTAACTGATCTTGTATATGCAAATTTTGTTTTTGAACCAAAAAGAAGGAAAATTGTATTGCAATCATGGATTAATTTTCTGATAACCGAACAATGAATCTATCTATAATCTCTGAATTGGCAATTATTTTTTGTTCATATGTAGGCTTCTTTTCTTTTTGTAAAAAAAAAAACTTTTGCGTCTAAAGAAAGAAAGAAGCATAAAATGCGTGTACTTCCTTGGAAATCTGCATGCTATTGCGTCTATTGTTGTCTTGAGTTTTCTCTTCGAAACTGCGATTGAAGTTTTTATTGATCTCTAGAAGAAGAAAATTCTGCAGGGATTTAGATTATATTTTTTTATCCTAGTTATTCGAAAAAAGTCTAAATCGAATTCTGAAGAAACTCGAAAGTGTGTGGAATTTTCAAATGGTTAAAAAGAAAAATAATAAACTTATTTTCTTCACATAACTGCTTGTTATATGTTGGTTAAATGAAGTGTTTTCAAGATTTGTTAGAGCATCTATTGGCCTAAAAATGCATTGTTTATAATTGTACACTATATTTGCTGACCTATAGCTTGTTATACACTCTTAAAACACACACACACACGCACACGCTCACGTTTTTTTCACACACTTCGCAATATTGAGTGCTATTTGAATATAATTTTACAATGTAATTGCAAAACTCTATTTAAAGTTGCGCATTTGAGTTAACGGAAATAGCGAAATAAGAGCTGTATAATTTTACATGTTAATTATTTTTGAAATTTCTTGTTTCCTAAAACAAGTAAAAAAATATATTTAATCAGATATATTGCTATATAAAAAATGCTTAGCCACGGATCAAAAATTTGCTTACAGAGAATCAGACAGCAGAATCCCGAATACAAAGAGAATCCAGTTTTATATAAACAAACTTTATTTTTATACCACTTTAAAAGTTACAATAAAATATTTGTCTCGAATTCCTCCTTCTTAAATTTACAGTAAAATGGTAAAAAAAAAATAAATAAACCAACTTATAATAGAATCGGTAGAAAATATCAAAGGTCATATTCTACATCCAGCTCTTTTAACTTGGTGAATCATGTATATTTTCATTCTGATAACCATTTCACCCAAGTACCAAGGAATGCTGCACAATTTCGTGGCCTATGGTATAATATTATATAATTCTCTATACGGTAAAATTGTGCAACATTATATTTCTATATTTAAAAAGATACAACATTAGTATAAACAATTACATTAGTATAAACATGGCTATATAGTACATTATATTTCTATATTCAACAATACTGTGCAACATTTTATTTCTATATTCAACATTATTGTGATATTACATTATACAATTATATATTGAGCAATAGTATGCAGTATTGAAGATATGGTTTAGTATTATACCTTATATATTGCAACTGGTATAATTAACCTTTGCACCTCCAAGACTTCCAAAGACAGAGAAAGTTTGGATATTATAGTACAACAATTTGCATCATAAATGATAAAATAACTATTCAAAGCAATGAATAGAAGAAAAAAAACTATCCATGCAAAATAGGGGCTTTCGAAAGGGTATCAACTCTGCATTAGTGGGAAGAAGTTGTTATAATTGCTAGACAGGGACAACTATTCTGATTTCCAAGTCCTTCAGAACTCTCTTATCATTTTAGACTAAAATAAATGCAAACTCAATTTAAATTAAATTAGGACACTAAGTTTAGTTGAATTAATACAGGCTTAACTCTCCATGTAATGAGCTTGCAACGGCTTTGACAAAATGAGCTGTAAAATATGGTGCATTAATATGGCCTTTAATCACCTAAGATGTTCAGTTGGTCTTCTTACATAAAAAGAAGAGATTCCTAAAAAGAGTGGAGCCAAACTGAAATTTAAATATCTCCTACAGTCGTACAAACTTTCTTTATAATCCTTATATGGAGAGAATGTTCCTCCTGTAACAGTCCAATCCCTTTCCACTTACCTGAAAAGTTATTACATAAAATAAAATGTGGACTAGTATCAATGGGAGAAGAGGACAGCATATAAACTCTCTAGACAAAGAGAATTCTCAGGAAAAAGTTTCAAAATCCCTTAAACTTTATAATTGAACTAATAAGTTTTATAATCCACTAGATACGTCTTCTTTAAAATATGAATTCGTGAACTAAAAATATTTATGAATCATTTTGTATAAAAATTCATTGAATAATTTCTTCTTCGTTTCTCCATATTTTTTT
>JAPMOQ010054956.1:40222-89385 GCA_026543055.1 Argiope trifasciata
ATAAAAATTCATTGAATAATTTCTTCTTCGTTTCTCCATATTTTTTTTCTTATTTTTCATTTACAAAATGTATACGTATTTTTATTTACTTCTCATTCTTCATACACATACTTTTCCTTTTTGTATTTTTAAGAATTTCGAACTTTTATTTACTCTTTAGACTTTGCTATTACATTTTACATTTTTTTTTTCAGTAATTATGTCTATTTCTGAAGCTTTCCTAATTTCGTTAGGTATAAAAGTTATTAAATGTACATTTTTGCTGTATGACTAGAAAAAATTGATTCATTTGATTCCACATTAAAGGGGTGTGTAAAGTTAAGCAAGGATGGTATTTTTTAAGATCCTTATAAAAACATCCTTTAACTTTTATTAACTGTACGTATAATCAATATTATATATTTTTTGCGTCATTAAATTCCAAAACCAAAGAGTTTTTTAACAATTTTTTCCCTTCATTTGGGATATTAATACTATCAATAAGTTAATATTATAATAGCTATTTAAATAATAACTATTTACGCAAACTATTTAAAGAAAATATTCCTGACTTTGATTACTAAGACGGTAAAAGAAATGAATCCTACTAACTTCCAAACAAACTATCTTTCATTGAATTTCTCTATTCTAAGCGTAATCGTCCATATCTTAATGACTCGACGGAAAATGTGGGTGAAAACCCATTAGGTAGAAAGAAAAGAAAGCCAAGCGACAGGGGAAAAAAAGAAAGCTTTCGGTAAGTCGATTTTGTTCTCGCCGGTGGAGTGGCCAGCGTCACCGAGCAGAAGTCTCAACTTCAACCGTGTTCTTGAGCTGCCATTTCCTTCTATGTGGATGCGACAAGAAAAGCCGAGGGATTATCAGAGAGGGATACGAGTCAGCTTTCGATAAATCAATCAATGGCTCCGTTTTGTGTGAGAGAAAAGAAGAAGCAAGGCAAATGGTACTGCTTTTATATGGACTTAAAGAACCTGTGTGGATTTACGGGCAAGGTTGCTTTTAATCGGAAGAAACATCTATTTTTCAGCAATAAACGCTTATATATACACTACTTAAACATTTTGCGAATTACTTTATCAGCTTATCTTCTGTTAAAGCCTTCCATGATTAAAACGATAAACAGTTAAGAATATAGTACATTGGATGATTGGTATAAATTTCTTAAAAATCATTTGTCTATGTAGTATCAGTATTTCGTATCAACAAAATGCTATAAATGAAACTTCTCTATTTACCAAAATGATAGAGCAACAACTTTTAATCTGTAAAATTATTATGGAATCGGGCAAATTTGCTTGTGTGACAAAATAATGAGCGAAGTTGTAACAAAAGAATTTTAATTAATCTAATATTTATAAAAAAAGAAAGAGTTCGGAAAGAACTTTTTTAAATTACCGTTTCGTAAATTACCGTTCGTTTTTTTTCCATAAATCAATTTGAGTTGAGTTGTTTAAATTAAACCTTTTATGCAACTGTCTATATGGTCACTACTTTTTATATAACAATTGTGACATTGCAATTTTGGGGATAAATTTATAGTATCTATAAGTCTTTATTTTATAAATAGCTTATTTCCGTCAGCAAGTGATGAGATACTCGGAATTTTTCAAAGTTTGTTTTTAAATATTGCAATTTAATATCTTCTGATAAGAGCATGCAATTCCAACTAATGATTTCTGTAAACAAATCTATACCAACAATTATTTAGGTTATTTGATACTTGATATTTATGAAATAATATTATAGAATCATATTTAAATTTAATCTTGCTATATTATACTAATTTTTGAATCATTCTTTAAAAATCAGCATTTGGAATCATTTCACGATCCTTTCTCAAAAAAGTCGCAAATTACCTCGAATTACAAAAGATTAAAATTTCTGATGTAATAGTTTTTACAGGTTTATCAAAACCAATTACTGAAGATTGTGTTCATATTTTGTATAATATTTTAAAGGCAACTTTTTACATTAGAAATATTATTTATATGTATAAAAAGTGGGATTTGGGCTAATGCTAATTCCAAAACTAAACTCATGCTCATAAATTAAGCATAATTCAGAGTCACGCTGAAATCGAACTCTTAAATACATATATACCAAAAAAATTATCACACACTTCTTCAAAAATAATATGCAAATTGCAGCAAGCCACCAGATGACACATATAGAACGTCACAATGATGAGAGTGATGCGTAAAAAATACATGCAAAGAAGTAAAATAGTTCGCAAGTGCTTTATAATCTTTCCTGTGAAGTAACAGCATAGCTTCAATCGGAGGATATATCACCTGCAAGGAATGGCCAGCATTTTCATCCGACATGAATCCAGTAGAACATTTGTAGAACATGATTTGCGGAAGAATTGCAGTTCATCAAACACCTCCTACATTTCCACCGGAACCTCATAGGGCATTGTTTGATAAGTGGTGTAATATTCCCCAACATCAGATAGATAATTTGATATTCAGCATGCCTAGGCGTTGTACAGACTGTATTGCTTCTTCGTATGGAGACATACTATATGTTAACTATCATATCAACCATGGTATATTTGTTTTCAAATATTTTCTATAATTTTTGTTAATGATATCAAAAGAATATTATCTTTTCCGCTCTTTTTTTTAATAAGTATGCTTAACAAATAAGTCACATTTGTTTTATTTCAGAACCTGCATTATCCTTAATTTATGGACATAAGTATATATTTTACTTTCAACAATATAACATTCTCAGTTTATAGCCTTCGACAAATTATTTGCTATGCGATATCTGTGAAATTTATATTTATTATGTTATAAATTCTTCAGAAGTTATTTACAAAAATGAATATAAACATTATTTTGAGGATAAGTTCAGGCCAAATAATTATATACTAAATATTTCATTAATAATGTATCAGCTATTTATCTAATTATAAGTTGCGGTAATTATAAAATAAAATAAAAAAATAATGAAATATTTTTATATAATTATCAAAATAAAATAAATGTAGATGAATCACGTCTAAAGTTTTAACATACTATGATGCTTGGCATCTGTTGTTCAAATACATTTTTATTCATGCCGGTTTTATATTCGGTCAGTTATAAGACTTCGGGTAGGCAACGCATGCGCAGAAATGAACTGATTTATGTTTGCCACAATTTAGTAAGATGGATTCAGGCCTCTCTTGCACGGCTATAAATTTCCTTTTGGGGTGTCCTGAATTTTTTTAATTTTTACTGGGTATCATTAAAATGAAAAATATCTACTCAAAGAAATATTGTAAAATAAAAATTCAGCATACCTAATGTGGAAAACTATAGAGGAGAAAAAGGCGAATAAAACGAAATACACACGCACTAGAATTAGAAAGAACAAAGAGCCAAAACTAACGGAATTAATCTATATCTATACATATAATAAAGCTCAATGTGTGTGTGTGTGTGTGTGTGTGTGTTGGCGCTCTACAGGCCAGACCATTTGATCTACAGCTACCAAATTTGGTACATGTATACCTTGGAGGTCGGGAATGTGCACCTCGGAGCCCTTTTTTCGAATTTTTTGTTAGAATTTGAAATAATAAAAATTTAAGCGGAATTTCAACGTTTTTCCGCTGTAACTTCCGAAAATATTATTGCACAACATGATTTTTGTATCAATTTAAAGATTAAAAAAAATTAGCTTTCTACCGGTATAAGTTTTTTTTTAATTTATAGCGTAAGCTTCTATTTTTAACAAATTTTTAAAGAAATATTTTAACCATATTTTTAGCACGTGACTGTATAAAATAAAAGAATGCCGGAAGTTCAAATAAAAAAAAACTATCATCTCAAAATAAATCTAAAGTAATGCAACTTTTAGCACGTGACCAAAAATAAAAGAAATATAAAATGTGATATTTTCTAAAAAAAGAAAAAAAAATGCAAAGCAAAGGATTTTATGAACGTTTGCAATATCTAAGTAATTAATTTAATAAACCTTCTTTACGGTAAACCTGCAAGAATTTAGAAAGGATATGCATTGGAATCCCGACTTAATGGCATATTTCTATTATCGTTTACAATATCTTTATCATTAATTCAATAATTTTTTTTTCGTTATAAAATGTGATAGTTTCTAAAAAAATAAATGCAAAGGTAAGGTTTCTATAAAATCTGCAAGGGCACGTCAAAGGGAAAAAATTAGGTTTTATCACCGTGTTGCCATCATTTTTAAGAAAGTTCAAATTTTAAAAAAAACTATCATCGCAAATTAAATTTAAAGAAATGCAACTTTTAGCACGTGACTGGATAATATAAAATAAATATAAAATGTGATATTTTCTTTAAAAAATGCAAGGCAAAGAATTCTATGATCGTTTGTAATATTTAAATCATTAATTGAATAAATTATCTTTATTTATACAGGATTGAATTTATACAGGATATGCATTCAAATTCCTTTCCAATGGCCAATTTGTAAAATATTATTAATAATAGGCATATATATTGTTTAATACTATTCATTTGATCTAAGTGAAGTAAATAATTACATTTTATGTAGTTTGAGTCAAACAATACATTTATGAATAATGAGTTTTAGATTTCTTCATACTTAGCTCTGTGAGCCATACTTTACAAAATATTTTTATTAATATTTTAAATAAAAGTTGCTACATCAATCAGTCTTCTAAATCAATAATTAAAACTGACTGATTTATAAAATTAAAGAATGTTATTAGGAAAACGCGTTCTTTTAGAATTTTCAGTCCATCATCTTAAATAAAATATTAATTTCAGGCCAATTAATGCCCGGAGTTACTTCAAGGCTAATGAATATGTGATTTAATTGAAAATTTTAGAACCCATTACTCATGGCGAACCAGTTGGTCGCCAAAGGCGGCTAAGTCAATAATAAGTGATAAATTTTTTCACTCAAAAAATAAAACAAAAAAAATACCCGCCGAATTATACAGCGGCATGCTGTCTCATCTGGACAATTTCTTGTCATCGACCGAGCTACATTTTTCAGATTTTCTACGTATGCGCCGCTTATATGCCGTCTTATTACTGGCCGCCATTATTTCAAATTCTTTTATGTTTTCCCCTTAATTGCTTAGTTCATTTCAGAGCAAGCGCAAATTAATTCAAAATCGAAAAAGTATATATACTTGATTAAAAAATTTTCTTTCTTGATAAAGATTTTCTAATTCTAGATATTAGCCTAAATTCTAAATTTTTTCATTTTGAATATTATACTACATAAAGTGCTCTAACTCCTAAAGTTTACTCCAGTAGTTCATTTAATAGCTGGTAAAGTACTTTTTTAAAATTTCGAATGGCTTACTTCAAAACAATTTCCCGACTCGCTTACTGTTTTTTTTAATTATATTTTAACGGAGATTATTTCACGTTACTCATATAAGAATTTTATTTTTTAATATTGTATTTTATTCTGAATTAACTTCGCTTGATAACTGAAATGAAGAAAGTTTATTTTAAAACTTTGATAGCATTTAAGGTAAATTTTAATTAAAGCTAGCGAAACACAAAAAAGATACATAAATTGTATTGAAATGGTTATTATATATTATTGATTTAAAAAATTCGAATTTATTTTGGACGATAAAACCAATATTAACACTTAACTGCAATTTGCTCTTGATCATGAAAATAAAAAAAATGCTTAAATCAATCTTTAAATAATTTAGTAAAACCATGCGTAAGATAAAACCAACGTTAAGATAACCATGCGTACAAAATGGATGCTATTTATTTCAATCTTTTTCGGAACTCCGAACAAATTTATTACGCTTTGCCAGATTTAACCAGAGTCACGTCTTGTGTAAATAGCTATCGTTTGCAGAAATGTAAACGGTCAAGAGGTTCTTTCTCTCTTGCTTGCTTCAAAAATAAACTCGAACCGTGACGTCATAATAAAACGCTTCCTCAGCATAAAGGTTACGTCATAAAAGTTAAAAATTACCGAACAGATATATGCGATGTTTAATATGTATGCTTAAGAGAAAAAGATTCTCATAAATATTCATGTTCTTGGCGGAATGTTTAATTTTTTTTTGGATTTTAATGAACAAAATATTTTAATGTTTTTTTTTTATTATATGAGGAAAGTGTAATTTTTTTTTCTGTACAAATTTGGCTTTATAATAAATTATCATTCAAAATGTGACAGAAAATATAGCTGCAGACAGTTAATATATATGTTTGATTTATGTTTGCCACAATTTTCTAAGATAGGTTCAGGCATTCCATGCTTGGCTAAAAATTGCCATTTTGGCATCCTTATTCTTTTTTCAAATGTATTGTATAAAATGTTGGTTATTTACACAAAGAAACATGATAAAATAAAAAGAATGCCATGAAAAATTTGAAAAACTGTAGAAAAAAATAGTAAATAAAATGAAAAAAAGAGGTCATCTTCGTATCAGAAAGAGCAAGAAATGTCGGAATTAATCCATTGTAAATGATAAATTTTTTTGCACCAAAAAAACTCGCAAACGCATGCGCAATAAGATAAAAGGCAATACAGTGGCTTGTAGTTTTTTCGTCGGGACAATTACTTGACATAGACCAAACAATATTCTTCAGTCTTTCTACGCATGCACTGTCTACTTGTCGCCCTATAACTGGCCGAATCTAAATTTGGCATTATATTCATTTGTTTTCGGCAAAGTAAAATATTCTAAAGAAAAAGTTTCGCCTAATTGATAAGAAAATTCCATTAAATTAAAAAAATACCGAAACTAAGACAGAATATCTTGTGATATGTGTGACATTCAGTTTTATTAATAATGGAAATAGTGACTCAAGAGAATTTAATTTTTGTCATTATCATTTTGTTTTGAAAATTCGCCTGTAATCTAGACTGTTTCCGACTATGAATTAATATAATTTAGTTTCCTCAATTTTAGCTTTTTTTATTGAATTAAGAGATAACATCGTAACCAAATACAGCTTTTTAGAAGCTATAAATTATTTTTCTCTAATAAGGTAATGAAAATAAAGAGAAATCTGGAATTGTTATACTAGGTGAAAAATTGGCTTATGATAAGTCTTGACACATGATAATGAACTGAAATTGAATTTTTATGTATAGGAATTAGATTTAAAAACGGACTTAAGATTAACTAACAAGAATTTATCAAAACTGTATTTTTTTTCAGTTATATCTTCCAAAACTATTGCAGTAGAAAAATTATTTCTACACCATCTTAAAATACACAATATTAAATTTTAAAAGATATCATTTTTTAATTCTTAGAAAAATGTAATTTTTTCAAAAAGGAAACCTTAATTAAAGAATATATATAAGGATAATACTTAAATATATAAAAAATATATCCTATTTTTTTCCAATATAGATTATAAAAGTATGAATAATAGATTTATTTTTCCCAAACATGAGTTGTTATCTGTTTAAAAAATAATTTTAATAACATATTTGGAATTTTTTGTATTTAGAATTAAATCTTACTTTAGTAGAAAGCAATGATGAAAAATGAAAAAATAAATAAATACAGAAGATAATTGAATTTTTCAATTATTTCTGTAACGGAGGAATTAAATCGAGGAAATTTGAAATGTTTAAAACACTATTTAGATCTCCTTTTTCTAAAGTTGTTGATTTCATAAATTTTATATTTTAAAAGTTGTCTATCATAGAATTTTAATTTTCTTCCAATCAAATTTATTTTTCCTAGAATCTCACCATTCAGTCTTCGCCTAAATACATCAAACGGAAGAATATTGTTTGCACAAGTAGATTTAGGATAGAAAAATTTAGGCATCCTTAAAAAAATAATTCAACATAATAATAAAGAATAATAATATAACAATAGAATAGTAGAATAAAGAATAATATAACATAATAATATAACAATATAATAAAGAATAATAATATAATTATAACATAACAGCTTAATAGTATAATCTATACTTATAATAAAGCTCAATGTGTGTGTGTGTGTGTGTGTGTTGGCGCTCTACAGGCCAGACCGTCGGACCTACAGCTACCAAATTTGGTATATGTATACCTGGGAGGTCGGGAATGTGCACCTCGGAGCCCTTTTTTCGAATTTTTAATTAGAATTTGAATTAATTAAAATTTAAGCGAAATTTCGACGTTTTTCCGCTATAACTTACGAAAATATTATCGGACAAATATGATTTTAACATCAATTTAAAGATAAAAAAATTAGCTTTCTAATGGTATCAGTGTTTTAATGTATAACTAAAGCCTCTAGTTTTAACGAATTTTTAACGAAATATTTTAACTATGTTTTTTTGATCACGTGACCGGATAAAAGAAAAGAAAACAATGACGGAAGTTCAAATAATAATAACAAAAAAACGATCATCGTAAATCAAGTCTAAAGAAATGATACTTTCAGCACGTGACTGGATAAAATAACATAAATATAAAAAGTGATACTTTCTAAAAAAATAAATGCAAGGCAAAGGATTCTATTATCGTTTGCAATATCTAAATGATTAATTCAATAAATCTTCTTTATTTACGGTAAACCTGATTGAATTTAGACAGGATATCCATTGAACTCCCGACCTAATGGCATATTTCTATAATAGTTTGCAATATCTGTATCATTAATTTAATAATATTTTTTCGCTTTCTTTCAAAAAACATATTTAATATTTTGGCAACATCACCGAAAAATACATTTTTAATATTTTGGAAGCATAACCGATAATTAAAACTGACTGATTTATAAAATTAAAGAATATTATCAAGAAAACGGGTTCTTTTAGAACTTACCGTCCATCATCTTAAAGAAAATATTAATTTCAGGCCAATAAATGCCCGGAATTACTTCAAGGCTAATGAATATGTGATTTAATTGAAAATTTTAGAACGCATTACTCATGGCGAACCAGCTGGTCGCCAAAGGCGGCTAGTAAAGAATAATCCAACATAATTCTTTTAAGAATACCTAAACATTAAATATTTTTCTTTTCACTTAGAGCCTGAGAAACAGCTGAATTTACATTTTGGTAGAGCAGGTGTAGGATTAATTAAATAAAAAAATTAGTAATTGGATCAGAAAATAAGAAAAAAACATTTTATCGAGAAGTTAATATGGGTTAATTTATAATAAAAATTAGAAAATTAATTTTGATTATATTTTAAAATACCATTGCAATGGCAAAAAGTCATTAAGAGATACCTAAATAAAATAAAGGCATTTGAATAATTCAGAAATGGAAGGATTCATTAAAATTCGCAGGAATTTACGGAAATGTATAATTATTTAATTTATTTTGAAATTTAATTTTGATATTCCAATTTTTACCGTATTATTTCGAATGTAAATTTTAGGGGTTTTTTAAAAATTTGATATATGATTGTTTTTATGTCTCTATATCATTTCATTTAGCATTTGGTTTTTACTAAAGTCAAGCATCATATTTCAGAAAGATTTCAATGACTTTTAAATATTTAATGCGTATAATTTTTTACTTTATAAAATAATTATGCACGATTCATAATTGTTTTTTTATTACGGCTGCAATATTTTTAATCTTAGTCATCAAATTATGAGTAATCATTTTAAAGATAACGGAATAAAACAGTTTCATATATAACTGATTCGTTTAAAAATATTTTAAGTGTTTGTTGATAATAGGGTATCATACAAAAATATTTTTTGATGTTATTAAATTGCCTAAGGATTTATAAATATAAGAAAACAGTCTCATTTCTATGAAACCTGTTAAGAGCGTCTGCGTACATTTTTTTATGCTCGTCTGCAAAGTAGTCTGTTGCAATAACAGAATGAATATTGTATGGCATATAAAAGAATGGCGAGTTTAACTAATTGCTAGAATTTGTTTTATTTTCCTGTGATGTCTGCATTTTTGATCTGAAAAACACAGACGAGGTTGCCTCATTTTGATTTGTTCAGTCTTTTTTTTACTTTGAATGAATGTACTAACAGCTTTAACAGAGACCCTAATACTAATAGATATGCTGTCTGAATGGAACTTACAGTTGTGATCTTCTTATCTAATGAACTTGATGTCTCGTTATACTTGGATTTAATTTATGAGTCAAGAACTTATGAAAATAAGAATTGTGTAGTCTTCTGTTCATTTAATTTATCTTAACTAACTGCAGAAGTATGAAGTAATATCAATATTTATAATTTATAGCTTCTCTACAAAATATAATTCATCAAATATATTATCGTATATAAATTGAATTAACAGCTTATTGAACGTACTAACAGCTTTGACAGATACAGTAATACTAATAGATATGCTGTCTGAATGGAACCTACAGTTGTGATCTTCTTATCTAACGAACTTGATGTCTCATTTTACTTTGATTTAATTTATTTGTCAAGAACTTGTGAAAATAAGAATTGATCCCTCTTCTGTTCGTCTAATTTATCTTAACTAACTGCCGAAGTATGAAGTAATATCAACATTTATAATTTGCAGCTTCTTTACAAAATATAATTCATCAAATATATTATCTTATATAAATTGAATTAACAGTTTATTGAATGTACTATCAGCTTTAACAGAGAACCTAATACTAATAGATATGCTGTCCGAATGGAACTTACAGTTATGATGATCTTCTAATCAAACGAACTTGATGTCTCGTTATACTTTGATTTAATTTATGAGTCAAGAACTTATGAAAATAAGAATTGTGCCGTCTTCTGTTGGTCTAATTTATCTTAACTAACTTCAGAAGTATGGAGTAATATCAACATTTATAATTTATAGCTTCTTTACAAAATATAATTCATTAAATATACTATCGTATATAAATTGAATTAACAGCTTATTGTATTTCAAAATAAATGAACATAGTTTAAATATTGAAGAATAAAAAAATATATGCGATTTTTTAATGATGTTTAAGAATACAGAATAACTCATTCGAATATTCCAAAAATGTAGCACATAATGCATATATTCTGTTGAATGCTTTTCTTCAGAACTCATTCGAACTTTTCAAAATGGAAATCAAATTTAGAAGTCAGAGCATCACTTACCATCCGCTGTGATGGCTCTAGATCTCACGAGATCCGATTTGTTGCCAACCAGAATGACGGCTTTGTTCATGGTGCAGCCCCTCTCTCGGAGCTTGAATAAGATATCGACTGCTTTTTCGAACGAGCTTCGATCTGTGATGGAATACACTACGATGTAGGCGTCCGCTTCCAATTGGTCTTCACTCTGCAAAAGAAATTGAAAGGTATCATTTGCACCTCATTACCATTTTCAATGCATCATTATTTGTAAGAAAAATACACTTTCTGTTTAGAAAAGAAGTGCAGACAAGGATTATTTGCATGAAGATTCCATTTGTGATACTGCAAGAAATAATGTTCTATAACTTAGTGTCATGTGCCATTAGCTCGCCAGTGATTCAAAGACAGAGTAGATGTCTGTCACACTGACAGCACAAGTTTGGTTATTTATAAATACTACCTTCTATACTTTGTTTGAAAGAGAAATTATTAATATGCTCAAAATGTATACAATACATTTAAATTGACGGTAATAATCCCTAGATTTCACTGTCAGCGATTTACTATTGCATCATCAAGTCAAAACATACTAATCATTAATTATGACAACACAAATTTGATTCTTTTGAGACAAATTATCGTTATTATTTTTTCCATAGTGTGGAGCTATAATGAGCATGTGAATCTTGCCCAAGTTAGATCCATTAATTAGTCATTAACTCTATCAATACCAAAAGACTCCAATCGTAAGATCAACGAAATGCATGAGACGATTGGCTAATTTTCTTTTCCTTTTTATTGAGTGTGACTGATTACCCATTTTGGGTTTTTTGTTAGTTAAATGACTTGTACTCAGGGTTTTAAGGGGCAAGTAAGTTTTTTGATACTCTCAAATGATACCTTATTATACCCTTGCTTGGTAACCATCAGTCAAGAGGGGACCTTTTTTTTACATGTCAGCACCTTAAGAATGCGGCTTGGCAGTGCGTTGTTTGAAAGTGTTGGATTTTTTTAAATTTGAAAATATCAGCTAGGATGTTGTAGTATACTGAAGTGTCTGAAATTCGAAAGATTTAAGATCAAGATGGGTAATAGAATCGCGAGGAAAGAAACTGAAACTTAGCACTTGATGAATTTTTATTTTGTTGAAGCAAAGGGATTAAAGTGCTCTGGTTATAATGAAGGTCTGAAAGCCAATTGATTCGAAAATAAATTCCACCAAAGATACGTCATATATACATCCGCAATGCAAGCTAAATTTGACGTCACATAAAAAGAAAGGAGTCTAGTATATGTTCGTAATTTTACCAATATTCAAAATATCACTCTTGTTTCTTCAAACCATTAATATATTAAATTAAACCTTTATACTGAAAGAAATGCATTCATCAATTCCTTAATAATAAGTTTTCAGTTCTTCTTCAGTTACCAAACTCGATTATATTTTCACTTGTGTTGTATGATATAAAATATAATCATATTGTAAGGTTCCCTTGTGCTGTTCACGATTAAAGACATTTCCCGACAGTTGCCCCCATCTGTAAACATGCCCACCATTGTTAAACGCCGCCAGATTTTGAGATGGTGAATCTCTCCTTATCACCGATTGTTCGCATCTGGTCATTAGACCACATGTGAAGTTCATTGTGGGGATGGAACCTGTCGTCTTCAAAGGAGTGTTGCCCAACATTTGGATGTCAGGCTGTACCTTTGTGAAGGAATACCGCTGACACGCATTCAAGAGTGGTCCATTTGCTAGGACGAGTCATTAAAGATTTGTTCTCACGTCGCTTGGCGCTACAAGTAAGTGAAAGACCTATGAAAGGCTGACGTGGGCAAATAGAGTTTGAGGAAGTAGACTTTGGACAGCAATAAAGTGTCGTTTGAACTGGTAAGAGAAGATAGATCCTCGTTCAGCCATTTCGTCGCTCCACCTTGGTAGCGGTTTTGGCTAACACCCTGTTATCATCTTGCGGTGTTTTTCTTGGAGTTAATGGGGGGTTCTTTTCCTGAATTGTTTTCTCGATATACCTTCAACACACAAATGTTGGGTAAATAGCGAATATTTAACCTAGATTAGAACAAATTGCTCTTCTGAAAATATAGAGGACTGTAAATAAAATATTTATCTGTTATTATTCATCCTATATATTACATTTTAAAATATTTATTTATAAAATATTTATTCACCTCCGTTATTTAATGGATAGCGATCAAGTCCTTATATAAAATTATATATATATAAAATTCCAATCAGCTCTCACTAGCAGCAGAATAAGATATTAATTTTAATAAAATCCACAAGTGTACAAAATTGTACCATGAGCAGGTATTGTTACTGAGTACATAAAGAATTAATCTATGTGTAAATGTTTTCTTAATAAAAGAGGCAGAATATTTGCTGAACTTTAAGGCACAATTTACTCCAGGCGTTTCAAAAATTAAATAAAATTAAATCATTTAGTCAGTAGTTTAAATCAACTTCTTAATTGTCTCTAGCAGTATCTCAAAAATGTTAATTAAAAGAATTATATGTTGAATAAATGCAATTTGTGCAACATTCTAAAAGGGCGGCGGAGGCCTGATGGCAAGGTCTCTGTTTTGGAACCTGAGGGTTGCAGGTTTGAGGCCCGGTTCCACTGAAGGACCGCTATGTAAGTGGGTCTGGTACACTTTAAATCCGTCGGGGCCAAACGTCCACCAGCTGGGATGGTGTGGAGATTTGGAGAGTTTTGGAGTTTTTGTGTTATCTTTGTCACATACTGATGGTCATTTTCCAAAAATGTGTTTTTCTAACTTATGGAAGCAGATCGCGGTAGCCCGGTGGTAAGGTTCCGGTTTCGGAACTGAAGGGTGTTAGATTCGAGGCCCGATTACACCGAAGAACCACCGTGTAAGCCGATATGGTGCACGTTAAATCCGTCAGAGCCAAACGTCATCCCGCTAATATGATGTGGATTATCGGGGAGAGTTTTGCCAGCTCAGGTGTCGTCTTCGTCATCTGACCGCAATTCAAAATTACAAGCTCCGTCCCAAAATAACCTTAGTGTTGCTTCAAAACGGGACGTTAATATAACTAAACAAATTAAACTAAACTGCAACATTCTAAATGGCACTCGGGAAATGCTGCATCTTTTTCTTTTCCATCTATAGATAACATTCCAGGGAAATCATGTTTTTGAAATGTTTCAAATTGAAGGTGATACATATCGCCAAAAATGTTTTTGGTATTGAAATATATTTTCAGCGCAGTAGAAAAATTGAAAATTTTACATGATTTGTTATTCTTCGTTGATAATTACGTCCGCTTTTTATAAATTAATTTTTAAAAGTTTAAATGGAAAAATTTCTCAAAGAACATCAAAGATTTTTTAAAAAATGAAAACTAACTAAAATAGTAGGTAAAAAATTTTATGATAAATTCTTTTTCTGTGCGCCATTATAACATGTCAGCTTTAATGTAGATAGTTTCTTTTATTTTGAAGCATTTTTGCTCATAATAATTGCTCAAACATTTTTCATAATCAAATTTATATTTACTCTAAATGAGTAAGTATGAATTTGATAATGAGCGGCAAATAATGTATTAAATACTCAAAATAACTTAAATACTCAAATTTCAGCTGCAAATAATGTGTATTTAACTCAAATAATGTGCTTTACTTTAAAAAGTGGATGTAATTAGCAACGAAGACTAATAAATCATGTATAATTTTCAATTTTTCTTCCGTGCTGGCAATATATTTCAATACCAAAAACGATTACACATTATTTGCAGCTGAAATCGTAAATTATTTTATATCAAGAAAGAACAGTTATGAAATACTATTTTGTGCTGCACGATCTTCTCAACTACAGAAATGTGGCAGAATACTCACGGGGGTGTCCGGCATAGTAGGGGGGTCGAGGAAGCTGATCTCATGCTCATCCCCATCCAACATCAAGGACACATTCTTCTCCGTATCCTCTTCTGGGAAAGAGAGAAAAAAATTATTAGATTTTTTGGATTTAGTTATTTTGTAAAATAATTCTGAAGAAGCACTTAAGGTATCCGACTGCGTTAAAAACACTGGTTATAGACCACATTGGCGAGTTTTTTGAAATTGCTATTATTTCTTGTACTTCAGACTTTTCTCGTCCCAAAATAGTTTCTTTTCTAGAAAAAAAAAGCCTGACCTATGATCCAGAATCATATATTTTTCAGCCCAAATTTGTCTTTCACTGCAATTTTCTCAAAACTTTCATTCTCATAAAAATTCTCTGCCACTAACATGATATCTCAAAAACAAATAGACTTATTTACATAAAATATTTAGTGCGTGTTTTAAATAATATGGACAACGAAATGAATCAAAAGTTTTATTGTTGGTGAAATACTTTTTTCATTTATAGGTGTTTTTAGAAAAATTAAGTTGTAAATTTATGAAAAAAAAATGCATATCCGCGCATATTTTTACCCACAGCTTCTTTGCCTCTCAAAATATTTTTTAAATTTTGGTTCATTCCATTCATCATTACATTCTATAGCTTGTGTAGATAGAAAAATAATATTGCGTCATTACCAATTTCTGTAGAGTGTTTACCGTCTTGGTTAAATTTCATTAAAATTTACCATAAATTTCCCGATTTCTCCAAATATATTATAATTTTCAAATAATTTATTTGTATTTATAGTGTTTATGATTTTTAGATTTATTGTTAATAGCAAAAAGTTCCTAAAAAATACAATTTTTAAAAATTTTCCTTCGAACGTTGTCGGATACCTTATTATTATCATATGCATTAAAATTTATCTCAAATTTTGAAAGGGAACAAATTAATCATTATCGTGTTGATTTCAAGCCTAGTAATTCGTGACGGCGAAATATATCATTTATAAATGATTTATATGCTTTTATTATTGTATTTTTGTATTTTATTTGAACTGATTTGTTTAATGTTTACAAAAGCGATTTATGAAAGTAATTTTTCATTTACATCTTAATATAAATTTTAGCTTTTGTGAAGTTGTGTGTTTAAAATGCCGATATAAAATTTTTAAAAAAATTGAGAATTGTACTATCAATTAGTTGATTATTATGTTGGTTTGGTTTTAATATAAAATGCGCCACTTCGTAAATAAATTCAAGGAAAAAAATTGATTAACTTCTTTTGACATTTATGTAGAGATTTAATTAGCAGCTATTACATTTCCTTATTTAGTTTTATTTTATTGTAATAGATGGCACCATGGATCCTACTAAATACCGCAGATCCAAATTCTAAGACGCGTGACGTCAAGTTTTAGAAAAGCGAAATCTGTGCATTTGGCTGACAAAGAGTGTCATTTGCTTCGAATCATGATTATTTAGTACGCAACATAGTTTTGCCATGAAACACTTGATTAGGCTTCATCCTTGGTGGCATCTAAAGGTGATACTTTTTTTCTCCGTTGTAAATAGCCTGCCTGTCATAATTAATGTCTTTTCTTTATTCTTTGCTGTAAATGAATTTACTTTTTTCATTTAAAAGCTTCTCTTTAATCAGTGACCCTAGACACTGATCTAAATGTGGTTGAATGGGCATTTTGTCACATCCATTCCTACATTTATACGATAAGTTGAGAAATAATTGAGAATTGAAAAGTAAAGGAAACTTTTTTAAAATCAACTTTTACTTGTGGACAGAAAATGCATAAATTTCTTAGACTAAAAGTAAGGAAGTCCAACCACAATCGTAAAAGCGGAAGACACTAAAAACAGTATTATAAGAAATTAACCAACAAAGAGTAATGAAAGTAAGAAATCTCTGAAGATTTAATAAAAATGAAATTGCAATACATGTTATAAAATTTATTATTCTTTTACAAATTTATTTACGTTCGATTTTTATAAACACCTCACTACTTGATGTTTGGTTTGGAATTAACATAAGAATTATACATGGTATATGAAGGGTATTTCTCCATAATATAAATTGAAAATAATTACAATTTAAAACACTAATAAATATACATTTAAAAAATAGTTTTGAAAAATATTTTAAATTTTGAACGTGATAAATGACAATTCATCACGTTCTTAACGTTCTTAATGAATGACAATGACTTAATGAATGACTTAACGTTCACGTTCTTAATGAATGACAATTGAAGGTCGAACGTTCAATTGAATTCAGTTTGCCCATTTTTATTTTCAATTTTATCTTTAGTAAATCAATATATCAAAAACAGTACTTAAATGGTTGCGCTTATCGTCAGAAATAAAAACATAAAGTATTTTTATTTGCGCTGACATCTTAAGTACTAAAAAGACTTTGTAAACACTTTCTTGAAGTTCTATAAACCAATTATTCATCGCTTAATAAATGAACAAATACGCCTTCTTTTTAAATAACGTCTGAATAGTATAATGGAGTCATTAAACCTTTCCATTTAAAAATAAACTGTTACTTTTTATATAATACATTTTTGTTTAAATTTATTTGTTTAATGTTCACAAAAGCGGTATTTTGAAATGTGGCTTTCTCTTATTTCTTGATATAACATTGTTTTGTACTTTTGAGAAGTTGTGTGTTTTCAGTGACAATAAGAAAGTTTAACAATTTTAAAAAAAATTAATTAGTCGATTATTATTTTTTAAATTTTGCTTTATTATAAAATGAGCCACTTTTTAAGTGAATTTAAATAATTTAACTAACTTATTTAAAGATTTAACTAATTTCCACAATATTTACTCAATGAGTTGTGAAATAGTAAAGAATTAAAAAATAAAGGTGGCTTTTAAAAACTGACTTTTATTAACTTAAACTGTTGATCGACTAAAAACGTATAAATTTTTTAAATCAAAAATAAAGAAATCAAATCAAACCAAAACCTTAAAATTAGGAGATAATGACAATATTATTATAAGAGAATTACTTAGCATTATTATAAGCAAAGAATAACGAAAGTAAAATTCTTGCTGATCCAATAAAATTATAATACCAGATAAAAATTATGATTTTTTATAAACTTCTTTACATCAAGTTATTATAAGCACCCGCTTTGATATTTGGTTTGGATTTACCTACTCTAAATTAAATATAATTGCATAATAAAACTAACTACATTATAAACATTATACTACATTATAAATTTCTAAATAACAATAATGAAAAAAACTATTCAGATCTTGAATATTAAAAAAAAAACGAAATATTGTGAACAATTCTTAGTAAACCAATACGATATTTAAATAATTAGCTCCAGAAACAAAATAATAAAGCAATTTTATTTGCGCAGAACTTCTAATACGATAGAAGAAACTTGATAAATACTTTCTTGCAATTCTTCAAACCAATTATTCATCACGCACTGGAACACGAAATAATTCACTTTCTTTTAAATAACATTTCAATAGTGTAATGTAATCAATAAACCTTTTCATTTAAAACTAAACTCGATTGTTACTTTCTATTCTATTACTTTTCTTTAAGGAAAGTAGTTTATGTCTTTCAAATGATGAATCGTTTCTTTAAACGAAAGAACAAATTGGTTTTCGGTTTTAAACTTTCAATGAACAAAGCGTGAAGAGACACAGATAAATAGGTTTCATTCTTTTTATCATCATTAGCTATTAAAGTAATTGTGGTTTTCAAAGAATACGTAATAAACATTCACACTTGTCTCACTGGTCGAAGCTTTTAAATCTGATTTGAAATTCTAATTGATAAGAAGAATAAAATAATAATTCATGAATATCGCTTTTATTTCAAAGAAAAGAACATTTGTTGCAAATTTCAAAGTTCTTTTTAGTTTGAAAGTTTAGAAAATAGCTGTAATTTACTTTTAAAAGATATGCTTAACAAGTTCCTTACTAAGAGCGTTTCGGAACTGGTTGAATGGTTTTGAGTTTCTTTTCAAGAGAACGTTAAAGAATAATAAAATATTTGTTTGGAAACTCTATGATTTGGTAGTAATGTGCCATTTACTTTGTTTACACTCTTGTTAAAGCAATGGATATCTAATATTCAACCTTTGAAACTTTTTGGACGCGCTAATTTTCAAGGCAAAACAAATAAACCCAAAATTTAAAATCATAAAATAAAATAAACAAACAAAGAAATCAATGAACTTTTAGTTTTGGAACATGGTTCTGAAGTTCTAGAATGAAGATTCTAGAATATGGATGGATTTATATTATGAATTTCTGAAAACGTATCGGAGGTGACTTTTTATAAAGAGAATATAAAGCAACGCATTACATGATCCCAATTTTTGTGTCAATATTTTGAATGAAATTTTATAAAAAATGGTGCCACAAAATGTTAAGCAAGTATACCAAACTTAAATTTTATATAACATGTTTGGGATGTTAATCATTCCACTAATGTATGAGAGATACACTAGAGGATTTTGTTTTATATTTGTAAAAAGACGTTACGAAAGCATGTCTGTTTACTCATGCAAATCCTTTCAACAAATTGTTAATCAATGGTTAGTGTTCGTGGTGTTTATTGAATTCTGTAAATCTGCTTTTCATATTTTAGAAATAATATTTTGCTATATATTCTATTCCTTGGTGTTTAAAAAAATAATGTAACTGAAATTAGCAGTCGTTTTATTTTATTCATCAAAGAAAAGCTACTTAGCAAGAAATTACTTATAAAAGTTGACTAACTCTGTT
The DNA here is from genome assembly GCA_026543055.1 of Argiope trifasciata. Classification (NCBI taxonomy): domain Eukaryota; kingdom Metazoa; phylum Arthropoda; class Arachnida; order Araneae; family Araneidae; genus Argiope; species Argiope trifasciata. Next base: position 59,855 of record JAPMOQ010054956.1, read on the forward strand.
ATAAAAGAATACATTGCGAATAGCATCTTACTTTCAAATTGAGGTAAAAAAACTAAAAATGCTGAGAAAAAAAGTAGACAGCTAGGGATTCCTGAAATTAGAAAGAACAAGATACTAGAAATTGCACATGAATCAGCATTTGGAGCACATTTAGGAGCTTGGAAAACAATTCAGAGGATCAAATTCTCATCCTATTGGCCAGGTATAAGAAAGGAGATTAGAGCATATTGTAGTTACTGTCATGGTTATCAATGCAGAAAAGTAAATCGTTCAGTTGATAAGATTCCAATAACACCTGTATGTCGTCCCGAACTACCTTTCCAAGTGATAAATGTAGATCTAATAGGTCCTGTAGAACCAATATCATCACAGGGACATAAGTATATTCTGTGTTTGATGGATCAACATTCTAGATGGCCAGAAGCAGTCCCTCTAAAATCTTTGACGGCTAAGAATACGTGTGAAGCTCTGCTGGAAATTTTCAGTAGGACCGGAATTCCCGAAGTGATTGTAATGGACAATGCAACTAATTTTAAATCAAGTTTAACGCAAGAGTTTTTAAAAATTTTAGAAGCTTGTCCACGCTTTTCAACACCGTACCATCCGGAAGGAAATGGTTTAATTGAGAGATGGAATCAAACTTTTAAGAATATGCTGCATCACACTATCAGAGAGGAAGGAAGAAGTTAGCATAGACAAATACCATTTTTACTATGGGCTTATAGAGAAGTTCTAAATGCAACGACAGGTGTTCCACCTTTTTTGCTGATGTATGGAAGAGAACCAAAAGGTCCGCTGTCGATATTAAAATCAGCTTGGACTGGAGAGATATTATTACCTCTAAACCTGAAAGGATCAGTAGAGAATTATTTGAAGGAGTTAAGAGGAAAGTTAGAGGTAGCAACAAGAAAAGCAAAATTGACAAGTGAGGTACAACAAAGTAAGTACGCTGAATATTACAATATTAGAAAGAAACCTCGAGAATTTATACCAGCAGATCAAGTGCTTGTATTAATACCGGACTCAATCAATAAACTTTATGCCAGATGGATAGGTCCTGTTGAAGTTGTGAGGAGAGTAAAACCAAATTCCTACTATTTGAGGATGCCTGAAGGGAATTTAAGATTGCTTCATGTAAACAAGATGAGGGGATACAAAGCAAGAATTCAGACTGTTGGAGTGGTTTATGATATTGATGAGGAATTCGGTGAGATATACGAAACACCAAAACTTTCAATAGCTAAGAGAAATGATGAAGCCTTAGAAAGTATGAATGTTGAATACCTAACCGAGACACAACAAAAGCAGTTGAAGGATTTACTATATCGATACAAAACGTTGTTTTCTGGAAGAATTAAACGAGCTAAAGTAGGGGAGCATGTGATAAAGTTAAAAGCTGGAGAGGAAACCATGAAACCCAAAACTTATAAGATATCGGAGAATTTGAAAAGAGAAGTGGATGCACAAATAGATGAATTATTAGAGTTAGGATTAATTGAACATGTAGTAAGTGAAATAGCACACCCAGTAGCATGTGTTCATAAGAAAGATGGAACCATAAGGTTATGCATAGATTTCAGAAGTTTAAATGCACTGACTGTACCTGATGCATATCCGATGCAGAATATGATGGAGTTGAATTTCTTAGTAGGGAAGAAAAATTTTATAACGGTGCTAGATATGTTGAAGGGATATTGGGCTATACCAATGGAAGAAAGCAGCAAACATTTAACAGCTTTCCGAACTCGCCGAGGTCAGTATCAATGGAATGTATTACCGTTTGGATTAAGGAACGATGCTGCAACTTATCAAAGACCCATGTCTAAAATGGTCCAACCTATATCTGACTTTGCTTGTGCTTACATTGATGATTTAGCAGTATTTTCTGATACGTGGGAGGAGCATATGAAACATTTGGAAGAAGTTTTCAAAAGATTGGAGTATTTTAATTTCTCAGTAAATTTGGACAAGTGTGATTTTTCAAGACAGAAAGTTAAATACTTGGGACAGGTAGTTGGTTCAGGTAGGCACGCACCTGATGAAGAAAGAATAAAGGCGATTCAAAACTTAAAATCTCCCAAGACAAAGAAAGAACTGAGGAGTGCATTAGGATTATGCAATTTTTACAGGCAATATATTCCAAACTTTGCAAAAACTGCTTTACCATTAACAGAACTTACTAAGAAGAAAGTGCCGAATGAAATTCCATGGAGTAAAGAAGCTGAAAAAGCATTCAACGAGTTGAAGGCCGCATTGTGTGGAATTACAGAATTAAAAGTTCATGATATAGAGAAACTATACTACTTGCACACGGATGCCTCGCAGACAGCAGTGGGGTGTTGTCTAGGCCAAATGGATGAAGGAAACAATGTACATCCAATAGCTTTTGGAAGCCAGAAACTGAGTCCAACACAACAGAAGTGGTCTACAATCGAGCGAGAAGCGTATGCTATTATTTGGGCTTTGAAGAGATTTGAAACTTTACTTTGTGGAGCTAAGATCTTCTTGCTAACCGATCATAATCCGCTAGTGTTTTTTACGAGTGCTGTGCCCCAATGTCCAAGATTGCAGAGATGGGCGTTTGCCATTCAACGCCATGACATCAAGGCAAGTCACATAAAAGGGTCAAAACTAAGCAATGTAGATGCGCTATCTCGACTGTAAATAGAAGAAGACGAATTAGAACTTTATAGAGAATTTAAGAATTTTTGGAACTTTAAAATTATTTATTAGTAGGAAAAGTCTATTTATAAGTGTAAATGATGTGACCCTTATTATTTTTTTTTGCCATATTAAATCTTTGGATCTAATATGACTCTGGGGGAAAGGTGTCAGAGTCACTAAATTTTAAATTTATGTTTATTTAAATTCATTCTTTAATTTGTTTTTATATATTTCCTGTATGGCAACCAAAAATATAAAAGTAGTTTCTTTGGGGTTTTTTTTGTGGATTGGCAACGGGAAAAAGAAGAGGAGAGGAGAAAAAAGATGGCGATGTGATTGTTTAGAATTGTGTGTGATTTAAAAAGGAAAGTTTTGATATGAAAAGTTGTGAGTTGAAAGAAATGTTTAATAAAGAAGATTATTTTTTTTAAAGCTTGAACTTTATTTGCCTACACGTAAGCTACGACATAGTCAAAAGATAGTGAGTTCGAATGCCAGTAGATTCAAAATTTGGGTATATTTTTTTCCTTGATTTGTTTCTCCTTTATTTCATGTTCCAGAAGATTCTGGGCCTTTCTTTATTTAACCAGATAAGTGCTCTTGACTTTTGTTTCTGTCTTCAGCAAAGTATTCTGGAACTTTCTCTGCTAGTATAAAAGCCGAAGATCTCTCATTCACAGAGTTTTCAGTTCAGAGTTGAGGTAATAAATTGGTTTAACTCTACTTACTGTGTGTTCTTGAGTTCTATCTACGTGGTAATATTTAAATTTTATTAAATACTCTCTATTTTACGTAATCTCTCATTAAATCTTTTAATAACTCTCCATTAGCAGAAATAAAACTTATTAAACATAGATTAAATCAATAGAATTCAATGAAAATAATGCATACCTTTAATTCTGTAAATAGTGAAATGCGATGTAGCTTAAAGGATGAAGAAAAACATCTTCAGTATAAAGATTAACTACGAACTCACGATTAATGTTATGCTTTTCATAAAAAGCAAAATGTAAGGTTAGAGCACGTTTAAAGTTTTTCATATTCTTATTTTTAATCCTTATTTTATTCATTAGATTCCTTATAGCTCATATTTAATGATGAAGTCTTGACTGAAATGAAATATTGAAAGTAGTTCCATTAAAGCTTTTAAAAGATTTGCGGAAATGAGGAAATTGAAATTTTAAGAATCTAATATCGTCTAAACCATACAACATAAATCTTGCATTTAATTACATCACTTACTGTATTTAAATTTAAATATTATTCGAATTGAATGCATAATATATTTATTTTAAGCACTAATTTTATCATGTGATTACTGTGCTAAAATAGATAAATTAGTTTCAATTTAATTTATTTAAATTCTTATTCTCATCTACACTTATAATAAAGCTCAATGTGTGCGTGTGTTGGCGCTCTACAGGCCAGACCGTTGGACATACAGCTACCAAATTTGGTACATGAATACCTTGAAAGATTGGAATTTGCACCTCTGAGCCCTTTTTTCGAATTTTTAATTAGAATTTGAATTAATTAAATATTAAGTGAAATTTCGACTTTTTTCCGCTATAACTTCCGAAAATATTATCTCACAGAGATGACTTTTACATCAAATTATAGACTAAGAAACTTTCTAATGATGTCAGTGCTTTAACATATAATTTAAGCCTCTATTTTTAAAGAAATATTTCAACTATATTTTTCAATAATATCTTTCGGAAAAAACAATAAAATTTAATATGCACGAGCACGTTACAAGTGAAAGGGAATAATTATCTTTTATCAATTTGTTTCCATCAGATTGATAAAAACTCAAATTAAAAAATAAATAAATATTGCAAATTAAAAATATAAAAATGTAATTTTCAGCCTGTGTCTGCCTGAAGTAAAATAAATATGAAATGTTTTTTCTAAACAGAAAACGAAAAAAAATGTTATAATATTATTAATTAAATAAATGAGCTTTATTTAAGATAAACATGGTTTGATACAAATATTTTTTTCAATTCAAGGTCCATAGGCAAATTTCTAAAACTTTTATAATAGAAATGCATTAATAAAAAGCGTCTAAATGAAATAAATAAGTATGTAATAGTAGTCTATAAGTACTTTAAAAAATGAAGAATGTTTAGCTTAATTAAAAATTTATAAATTTCATTCAACTCAGTTTCTAAAACTGACTGATTTATTAAAATTTGAAGATCACTATTCAATAAATACGAGTAATTTTAAACCATTTTATCGACAATTCCAAAGGCCTCAATCAACGCCCAGGATTTCTCTATATTGACTGGCCTTAGAAGGAAAATGTTGAATTTTCCAAACAGTTTTATTCGAAACTTCATATGTAGTACAAATTTGATAGCAGATGATAAATTTATTTGAAACATTTTTTTATTTGAAAGTTGAAGTGTCAAGAATATTTCGTAGAATATGATTCTTTAGAACTAAAGTATGTATAAAATTTAGACTTAATAATTTTTAATTATGTTTATAGACAAAAATAAAATAAAATACTATTATTCACATCATTTAAATTCTTTTGAAAGTAAAACTAAAACCTGAATTTTATGATGAATCTAAATTTTTGATGAATAATTTTTGAATTATTACATAAATTATTGAAATTATTCAGTGGTACACATAAGGCTTCTCTTTTACTTATATTAAAAAGAAATGCTTGGTTTTGTTAAAAAAATGTTTTTTTCAGAATCTGCAGTTTAATCATTTCCACTTGAAAGCTGACAGATAATTAGAGAGACATATAGTACGTCACAAACTTAAGGCCTTTATAATTGCAAAAGTGAATTATATGACTGTTAAAATTTGAATCTTAAAAATATTTTGGTGAAGTAGCTGTTAGGAGACAAGTTGCATAAAGTATTTAATTGACAATGACATTGCATAAAGTATTGAATTGACAATGACGTTGCATAAAGTATTTAACTCATAATTTTAAACAACAGCAAAATTGGCGAACCAGCTGGTCATAAAAGGCGGCTAGTTTATAATAAAGCTGGATAAAAAAAATCCAGCATAAAAATCCAGATAAAAAAAATCTCAAGCAAAATGAAGAATTTTTTTTTCGAATCTGCGTCAGCAAATAAACAAAGCTATCGATTTCATGTTTTTCCTCCTTCTACAAGCAATCGAAAGTTCTTTCTTTGCTTAGGAATCACATTATTGCTAAGTCATAAAGGCATACTGGAAAAAAATCCTTCTAGTCATGTTGTTTCTTGAGATAATCCGATAAAGAGGATGGATCCGATAAGCGGATAAACGGCAGTTTCGATTAACGGGTACGAAAGGCGCTGGTTTCTTCTCATTGGCAGCTCAGTTACTTGTAAACCAACGGAGAAAAAAACAATTCATTCTAAAGAGTTGTAAAATAAGGATATGACATGTTTCTTTCTTTGCGAACGAAAAGTTCTTTGAAGTTATACAGGAGGATTAGGATTTAGATTTGTTTTTGTTATTTTTATTTAAAAAATATTTTCTTGAAGAATGCTGATGAAAGAAGAGCTGTGTTCTTTTTTTTCTTCTATTAAGCAGAATGAAGTGTGAACAAATTTGGAAGGTTTCACCCACATCTATTGTATACTAAGCCCCGCTGCAGTGGTAATCATAAATTGATTGAAAAACTACAAGAGTGTTTATATTTTAAAAGTAAAAGATCGCTTTGGCTACTCTTTTGTAATACGAATGATGGAATGAAAGGTACTTTTCCGTTATACAGTCGCAAGATGTCGTCAATGTGAACCAAACGCGAGTCAAGTCGCCAGGCAAAGCGAATGGCAAAACAAATGTCGCCAATGTGAACCTAACACGAGCAAAGTCGCCAAGTGAATAACATTGAATTTGACGAATTTGAAAGTTAAATTTGGACTAATTTTGCATTTTTGGAGATTTTTCACTTTTTCCAACTAACTATTATTTGATGACTTTTTGACGATTTTTTCGTTGCGCCCATATAATGGGAAAGTACCGAATGAAATTTGCACTACACAATAATGTATATTCCAACCATTTCTTCAAGGAGAATAATCTCAGCTTTTTATGCCTTCATCCACATTTTAAAAAAACGACACGAATGCTGAAAAAGCAAACTTTCTGATTGCAGATTGTCCTTAAGTTGGAAGCTGAGTTATCAAAGCTCAGTTAGATATGAGAAAGCATGAAAAAGTAATGCACATAATTTGAACACATCATTATAAAATGCAACAAATGGCAAGTTGAAATGGAAATATTACCAGTTTATTGCATTTTAACCTATCCCATTTCGACTCTCGTCAGTGTTATTAATTAATGAATACTAACTGAAATAACATGAAATTGTAAATGTTAAAAAGATAAAAAGAGTGGCCCTTGCTTTTAATTTTTAGTAGAAAGTATATTTACTTTAAGTTGGTTATTTTGGATTTTTTCTCTAGTACTTGCATACACTTGAAAAGTTAAAAAGTAACGAAATTTACATGAAATAAAAAAGAAAAATCATGTGATTATCTATACATGATTGCTAAATAACGTCAAATCAAATAAAATTCTCTAACTTTAACAATTATAAAGAGTAATGTCAATTTACTATACTAAACTTATTACTAAATGTAAATTTACTATATGAACTCATCCAAAAATAATAAATCATTTGAAAAGATATTTTTACTAATAAAGAAAAACTAAACAAAATTCTAGAATCCAAACGATAATTTCGAATTATCAAGATTTAAAAAATGTTTGCAAAAGATGTGTAAATAGGAAAATAGCCATATCGATCGTATTATCTATTTCACTCTAGAGTTTCAATAAACTAATCCTACAGCAAATTTTAAGCACAGAATAGCCTAAAATATTCGTTATCTTTGAGATCTTATTTTGTTTACAATTATCGCCTCCATGCATAAATGCTTTCATCTCTTAAAGATTACCTGTCACGTTTGGTGAATTTCAAATGCTTTTGCTTCATTAATTCTTCAAAAATGTCTTAAGAGGCATTAAAGCATATGAAGTAAGTTATCATGACCAATTTCTAAATAATGCAAATAATGTAGCATGAATTGATTTTCAAAAGTGGACCAGTCTAGCATAAAGAATCCCATCAAATATTGTAAGCATCTATGGTGCTGTCATCTAGGCGAGCGTAGTAGTGTAATCCTTGTTCAATGGAGACAAGATTTTGGAATAACCTTGACAAGCTAAATCTTCTTTGATACTTCCTTTCTGGAATATTTGAAAAGTGTGTCTTGTGAATAAATAACAAAAGATTTTGAAAAAGAAGATAGTTTCGAGATGGTATCTTTTACTTTTAGCATGTTTCGTGCAAACTGTCTTATAGAATCCTCAATTTTTATGGGTATTTTTAAATATTTTCTCCAATCGAGCAAACATTTTACATTTCTTTTTGTAAATTTGTAGTGATTCAGATCAGTATATATTGATTAGGCTTTGCATTTGAATGTTAGAAATATGTTTGAGATACTCGATATTTTCTTTATATATATGTAACCATTAAAGCATATAATGCAGTTATTTCATAGAATACCTAGTTATTCTATGAAATAACTGATGGTGTCCGTAAAGTGTGTAATATGTGATTATATTTGACACTTTAACTAGTTATTTCATAGAATAAATAGGTATTCTATAAATTAACTAATGAGAGACAGTTAAAATGTAAAATAAACGATTTATCTAAAATGAAATAACTAGGTATTCTATAAATAAACTAATAATAGACAATTAAAATGAAAAAGAAGCAATTTATCTAATTTATGCAGCGTATAAATGGTATTTATGGAAACGTACCATAAAATTATTAGTTACAACAAGGATTACTTAAATGACACATGGAATTACAAAGAACATTATTTCTATTTTTTTTATGCTTTGGTATTTTTGCTGTCCTTCAAAAATTATTTTTATTTGAATTCGAAATTAACGTTTTTTATCCCGTTATTTTCCATATTGTTAAACGAAACGTAAATGTACCTTATATTAAAAAGGGAGATATATGATATAGATTATTTTACACTTTAACGGGCTGCAGATTGTTATTCTATGAAATAACTAGGTAAAGTGTCAAATTAATAACATATTACAGTCATGATCAGTTATTTTATGGAATAACTAGGTATTCTATAAAATAACGGATTTCAAACTTTAATGGTAACATTTATATAAAACTCGCCTTATTTCGTCATACACATGGAAGTTGAGTAGAAATATTTACGGCCTTCCAAACAGGATTTGCCCCTTTTCTCGTTTTATTGCTAGTATTTTATATGATTCACTTCTTTAACGTTTTTATGCCCAATATGTTCGAAAAATGCAAAGGGATGCAAAACCACAGAAATGAAAATGGCAAAAGTCCAAGCATACAAGATTGTTTACCAGAGCAAATTTACGCAGATCATACCCACTGGGTACTTTATAAATCAAATATGTAATCTTGATTCCAAAATCGTTTGTTCGAAATAAATATTTCAAGTATACTAAGATGAAAGCAAAGCATGATATCGAAGCATGCATTGTTAGTTCAGAAATCCATTTAAACAAAGCAAGAAACATCTTCGCTTGAAAATTTGCTGAAACATGGAACACTCGCAGGTAAAATTTATTACGCTTTTAAACGTTTCCAAGGAAGCAAACGATATTATGTATTTGATTTTTATTTGCAGTTAAATGTGTTAATTATCTGTGACTTGGACACCGAATGAAAACGCTGACACAAGTTTCACTCTCTTAAAATAACACACTCGCTTTGATGTTTAATCGTATTAATGTATGCATTCTGAATTTATAAACCTTGGAGCTACTCAGTTATGCTGAATTTAAACAAATTAATCACAACAATTGCACAATCAGCTTGGCGTCATTTTAACAGAAATATTCTCTATTGCTTAGCCAGTATATTTAATTTAAGCTGAGAAACGAAGGATATGCCGAATTATATATAGGGGCATTACATTACATAAATATAGGAATGATAAAAGAATTGATAAAATATTATTCTCAATAAAGTAATATATTTCATAAAATGATCTTAATTTAATTGTTTGAATGCAGGTTTGCAAAATAATAAAACTAGAATTTGTCTCAGATGCAATGAATTTTCTGTAAGCATGTTAATTACGAGTTATAATTTTTAAACAAGTAAGCTCTTTATTTAAATTTTGATATTTTTTTCCGATTCTCAATTTAAACTTATTATAAAAAACTATTTTGCTAAACAAAATCTAATTAATTGACCTGATATGAATTTATTGACACAAAATTTCATTTTATTGCGAGAAACAAAAAAAAGTAATATTAGGTTTAAAGAATAAATAGATTAAACAATAAAATCACTTGAATTTGTTTTCTTTAATATATATACAATTAGGCAGATTTATTTTAGCAGGACGACATTAAATTGAATCCAGGTTAATTTTGATTCATATTGCAATAAAAATGTAAATTATATTACAAATAGGCATAGAGCTGAAGACATCATGATTGCTCGAAAATTATAAAATACTTCTATAGTTTTTATTAATCATCTTAATTGAATTGTTTAAATGTATATTAAAGAAAAATTAAATAGAACATCAGGAATAAGAGGATAATTTGAATTTTTCTTTATTATCAATTGAATGATTTGAAATACGTAACTATATAAATACGTAAAGATATACATTAATTTAAATTTGATAAAATAAATAACTTTAGAAAAAGAAATTAGATTTATTATTTAAAATAGTTACAAGATGGTGCTTAATTAGGCAATTGTATTAATATTGACATATTTTGCTACACAGGCTAGTTTTTGCCATGTTGTTTGACGCATATCAATAATTGCAAAAACTTTCAAACTCACCTTTTTTATATTATTAAATATATTTGTAATATAAGAAATGTATTGCTTTTCTGAATGATGAGTTACTGAAATTCCAAAATCAACTTATACTGTAATTATAAAAAATCCAAAAACAATTAAATTTTGCAAATTTATTTTAAACGAATCGACAGTTTTTTACATTTGATTCCTATGAAATTTTAGAGAGTAAAAAACATAGAATTTTTTAAGGACATAAAAAATTAGCATGATTTTTATGAATATATAATCTTACTTCAGAAATAATCATCATAGCCAGCAGATAATTTAGTTGTTTTCACCTGTTATAAATTTTAAAATTGTTAAGGGGCAAAATATTTTTAGAAATACGGTGTTAATGAAGAACATCATCTTTGAAATTATGTTGAAGCACAAAAATTCAGTAATAAAATAATTTACATTCTCCTCGCTTCGTTGTAACCTGGACATCAAATTTTGGTCACTCATAAACACAGCTATCTTACTCAAACCAAATTTTATTTCCAGTACTTCATTAATTAATACTTTACTCTTTCATTAATTACTGATTAATTGTGAGTAAAACGTGTATGTGACATGAGACTTGTGATAAATCTGACTATTAAAATATTATGCCTAATTCTATCTTCTTAATTATGTTTTTATCGGAGTTGATTTAAGAGTCTTATTTGAAAATGAATTCCAATGATTCGATTCTTTCTAGCGTGTTTCATTACTAGCAAATAGCAACACATGTCCGTCACTGGAATAATAATTATAGATGTAAAGGAGTATAAACTATTTAATCATTTGGCAAAATATTTTTAAATTTAGACCAATAAATTCGAAAAAAAAACTTCTTATTCAATTGCCATCCCTACTTCTCAAACAATGTTTTTTAGCATAAACTATACATGCTATATAAAAAAAAACTCATTTCATGTAAACTAATGTCGTAATTTATCCTCTGTATTTATTGTGTTTTTAAAGTATTTTTTATTTTTTAAAAATCTGATGTTACGAATAAAATTATGACTAAATCTAAATTGAATAACTTACTGTCGAAATATCGAGAATGGGTTGTCTTTTTGTCGATTATTGGATTTTATTTATAATCAGAAAACGTATATCAGAAAACGTTTTTATATATTGGGGCATGCATCATGTTTGTATAGGCCAATTTCTGCAATTTATTTTAAATTCAAATTAAATTCCTAGAGTATAAGATTGAAGGAAATGTGGCAAACAGGATGCAGCTCTAACTTGGGAAAATTTAGAGTTACATGCACTATGACGTGGTAAAAAAAATCTTGTTTATTTGGTACCAAAAGAACGTGATAACTGAGATGTCCGATCTTAGTTCTCGCTTTACTCAAGGAATGAAGCTATCTGTCATATTTGAATTTAGAATTTTTAGACATTTTTTAAGGCTTTTCGCGAACTTGAATAATTGTAGCTGCCTCCTTTTTGCAGCAAACCCTTCAATTTTAGATTCTTTCTTCAAAACAGCTTTATTTATTCATCGTAGATTAATCCCTTCCAACCACTTTTAAGTAAAGTCCAATTTACAGTCCAACATAAAAATCTTTTAACCAAAATCTGTTCGCAGAAATTAAGTGCTTTAATTCTGAGAGATTCCCAAGGGAGCAATTGACTTCTTGTGCTCAAGTGATGCGTTCAAAAATTCATGCAGTTACCCTAATGACCATTCTTGCTTGTATTGAAGTTGTGGTGAGGTTGGCCACTAATTTCCCTTGGGAACGATAGCGGACAGAGCATTGTTCACGGTCAATTTATAACATTCAAAAACAGAGGATTAAAGTATAAGATTTATGATAAGTAATAGCTCTGCAATAAAAATGTGTTATTTACATTCTCTGTCTGCTTGATTCGAAGTAACTTTACAGTTGGGACCAAAAGTTAACAATAAATTATTGCGAGCCTTTTCCTGATTTTTTAATTAAAGGAGCAACTGAGCAAAGGAGCAATTTCTTATTCTATTTCACTTTTTCTTTTTTAAATGTAAAAGGAATTATAAGGAGAAGTATAATTGTGTCAATTTCAAGATAGTTTTCGGTTATTAATTCCAATCATTATTAATAATTTATTTTATCAAAATGTTACATTCTTTAAACTATTACCGCATCATGAATTATTAAAAAAAAATAGAATCGTTATGATAGAGGCATGAAATTTTATTCTTTGCTCTTCTACGTTACATGAGATCAGAAATGAATGAAATTTTTGGGCATTCGTACTTCCTTCAACGGTTTAAAAGATACCATGGAGCTCTAGTTTTATCAATTTGTAATGTTCAAAGTTTCGATACTTTTCTCAAGATCATTTTTCTAATGTACATTTTTCTGCCTAGAAGCTTTTAAGAAAAATTTCAAATGTATCTTTGTTTCCTTCTTGCTTACATTTCATCTTCGTCTGCTATATTTTTCTGTTTTATGTCTTCATTTTAAATTTCATTTCTAATTTAATGTCTTTTTTTAAACAGATAATGTAGTAAAAGTACATTATCGTACGGAATTACATAAATGACAATAATCCAATTTCGTTTTGAAAATATTTTTCTATATATGCAATAAAATATTTTAGTAATATTTGTATGCACATCCTAAGCGGTTAAGAAGTAGTTTCCATAAATATTTTCATATTTAATTTAACTTTATTGAATCGCTCTGATAATATCAATCTTTGAATAACATATGTCGATCTCTTCCAATCTTAGAAAGACTTAAAAATGTTTTACTATAATGATAGATTCGAATGTTAAAAATATCCGTATATGAATGTCGGTATAAAAGTGTTGAAGCTATTTCCTTACATTGAAATTTGCATATTACAATAAAATTTTCTGCTTACAATTATATTACAATAGTTATAATCATAATAGAGTTAACCCCAGTCTGCTTTAGCATTCCGGGCTATCTTAAGGTTATATGTAGAAAAAAGGTTATTGTGATGAATGCAGAATTCATCTGTGGAACTTGGATGAACTCTGTAGACAGAGATACGATTCAAAAAATTTATCAATAATGATATTTAGACAGTAAACATATAAATAAAGAAATAATTCAAAATTCCATCGCAATTTGTTTAAATATTTGATTAAATGAAAATCAAAATGCAAAATATTCTAACAAAATCTATTGTTCAACTCTTCACGTTAAGTCACATAATAATCCTTTTAAAGGCGAAAGAGGCGGGGTATTTTAATGATTTGCGTAAGGGAAAAACAATAAAAGGGACTTGCAGCTCCATCTATTAAAAATTTTTTGAACTAATATCAAAAACTGTGGGAGAGAAAATTTATGCCCTATCAAGTGAATTTGCTGCAACATTTCTATAAAACCATTTTCCTGTTACACATTTTTGAAAATCGTTCAGCCTATTTTAGGACACCCTGTACTTCTAACATTTAAATTTTCATACAATATAAGTTATTTCATACCATTTATACGACTAATCATAAATCTTATATGCATTATATTGATGAACGATTATTGGAAGAATACAAATAAAAAATCCATTTTGATAGACGGATATAAATGATAGTTTTATCAAAAAAGTATTTGGGAAATGATTTACAATCCTTTGCAGACATTCACATTCCGAGCAGTGGAATGTTTAAACATTTTTGAAGCGGCAGCGGTTGTCCCATGTGAGCAAAAATGAAAAATAAAAGGTTTTCTGATTTATGATACAAAATTTTGGCAGTTGTGTATGGAAACAGGGTTTCTTACTTCAGAATACGTACAGTACAGTTCATATATTTCGTTTTTCAACACAAAAATGGTATATACATTTTAGATAAATCAGTAAATGGAACTATTTTGAGTTTTACAGATTTTTGATGGATAAATTGGAGCACATCTGTATACAGTGACAGGAAATCGGGATTATGAGTTTGATATTTGCTAGTAAAAATATATTCGAATAAAGATTAATTTATCATTTAAAGCTCAAAAATAATAAAATTGTCAAGAGTTTCTTGATTTCAAAATAATTAATATTGCAATAAAATAAAATAAACTTGTTATAAAGTACTACCACAAAAAAAACAGCATTCATATTAAAAGTAATAATTTAAAATATTTAGTTAAAATATTTCCTCGAGAAAACTAACTTTCTTGTTTCAAAACATGATGTTGAGATAATTTTATATCAACCTAAAAATTTTACGTTCAAATTGCAGTCATATGAATGTCTAATATCATATAGGAAAATTCTTTAAAATTTCAAATTTATTATTCATTTAGCTGTTTCTGTATAGAATTTCAACAAATTGAATTGTTTAAAATTCATATGCACAGTATGTCATTTCATTTTGCTGTGAATCATGCTTTTGTCTATCTCTTTAACTTTGAAAATAAATTAAGTTGAAAAGAATACTGAAAAAGATATATTGCTTATATTAAACAAAATTGGTAATTGTAGAAAAATGAGCTGATTTACGTTATAATGGATTATTTTTAAAAATCTATTTCCGTTGTATATTTTTTCTACAAGATGAAACGTAAAAGCTAAATAATCAGAAAAAAAGACATTTCTTAAAGCATCTGGCTACGTTCAAAGGAGAATTTACAAAAAAATGGATTTTTAAAAAACTATTTAAAATTATGGTTTTTGGATGTATTGCCAATTATAACACCAATTACTAAGAATACAACAAAATTATTTGAAAACATAATATATTTTGAGAAATAGAATTTATAGTAAATTTCAATGAAATTTAACCAAAAGGGTTAACTCTCTACATAAAATGCCAATGCAACAATCCTATTGTTCTTTGTACACAAGTTATAGAATATGATGATGAATGAAATGAAAAAAAATATAAGAAAAGTTTGAGATGCAAAGAAGTTATGCCAAAAAACATATGCATATGTACTTTCTTTCCATAAATTCCCAACTTAGTTTTTATAAAAACACCTATAAAGAAAAAAAGTATTGCACCAACAATAAAAATTTTGGTTCATTTCATTGCCCATATTGTTTAAAAACCATGCTGAAATTTTTATGTAAATACCTCTATTAGGTTTTGAGATAACATGCTAACGGTGGAGAAATGTTATGAAAATTAAAATTCAAGTTAAAGACAAATTTTAGCTGAAAATATGCTTTGCATAAAATTTCCCAGGATAATAGATTAGACATTCATTTTCCAAGTAAAAATAAACTGTTTTGGAAATAAGAAAAACTGAACTATAAAAAATAACAATTTAAAAAGAATTCGGCAATATGATTAACAACCAGTGTTTCCAACGTAGTCGGATACCTTAATTGTGCATTAATTATTATTTTTTTAATAATCACCGTCTATATTCTTCAATGTTTCGATTCTGAATGATTCTGATTCTTAATGAATATCATGATAGCCATGATTGAAAATTTACTACTGTTTTTCAATGAAAAAGTTTCATATTTATCCCTTTGACCTTGAAAGGTGAATCTCACTCACCAGAATTCAATGCCACTGCTCGAGAATGACTCTCGCTCTCCACGATTCAACGCCGCTGTTCGAGAATGACTCTCGCTCACCACGATTCAATGCCGCTGCTCGAGAATGACTCGCTCACCATGATTCAATACCGCTGCTCGAGATGACTCTCGCTCGCCACGATTCAATGCCACTGTTCGAGAAAGGCTCTCGCTCGCCACTTTGGTGAACGAGCGATGAGTGGCGAATGATTTGTAAAAATTAATAAAAAGTGAGAATAAAAAAAATGTCTATTTTTATTCTAAGTTAGAGGTAAGAAATTCAAAGCGATATCAAACGTCTGGAGTTGCTGATTCGTTCTCTCGAAAACGATCTGGAATTTAAAGTTTTAATGTTGTTGTTTTAAAAATAACATATTTATTATATTTTTATGTATAATAATATATAAATTATGTAATTTTATCTTTCATTATTATTGCATTATATATTATTATATTTTATATTATAATATTCATCATATTTTGGGGATAAAATGGCTGCAACAAAAATATTCCGAAGATATACTATCATAAATCATTTCTTTTAACTCTTATGCAAAGTGGATGCAGACTAGTTGGGTTAGAACAATAGTTTTTTGTGGGTAACAAACTATCTATGATATAGATACAAATAGTTTATCATGCTAGAACACCTGCAGGTGGGTTCCCTTCATTATATCGTTGTGTAATGTTTTCTATATAAATAAAAAATAATGTTTGTATGTCTCTTATACGCTGCCGTAACACTTATCAGATTCCGATAAAACTTCGCCTTCTTATTACTTGCAGTTATGGGATGGTTATAGGCAATATACAATAATTGAAAGTAAGAAAAAATATTTTCAGATTTATATATCGCATTTATTACCCACGGATAAACTACCAAATAACTCGAAAAGGAAACAAAACAGACTCATTAAAGTTGTTAAATTCAAGCTAAACGTTAACATTTCGGAGCTATTGTACATAAATGCAATGCAAGTCGTTCTCTAAGGTAATATTTATATTAGAAAATGTGAGAGAAAAATTCAGGGGTACCAATCCTATAGATTTGGAATTTCAACTAAAAACTTAACAAAACTTTTAACATTTTTTGCAGTAAATTCCGAAAATATTATAGAGCAAATAATTTTGCACCATCATAGTTTTCAAAAAATTGTCTTTTCAATTATATTAAAGATTTTATGGTATAGGAATATTTTCTGTGTGAAATCACTTTCAAAACACAATATTCTATTCACGTTTTCTAATATTAAACTTGATAATACGGAACAAATATTAAACGAACCGCGAGGTGCAATTAGTTTCTTTCATTTTCATTCTGAAGGAACGCCATGCTTTACAATTCTAAAAGAATACACAAATCTAATACATAAAAATAAATATTTATTTAAAGAATAGAATAATTACTATTTATGCTTCTCATTTATATATCCTTCAATTTTAATGAATGTATTCATTGCCGACAAGAAAATAAATATCATTATCCCAATAATTCTTAATTAAATAAGATAACTATTTCAAATAACAAATGATATTTCCAAGATTATTTTTTCTGCGGCAGCAACGCGCCGTGTATCAGCTAATCTTTTTAATAAATATTCGACATGCCTGTCTATCGTTATTCGGGAAATAGTACATTATTAAATGCTAAAATTTTGCAAGAATTTTCATGTCGATCAAAACGAAGTAACTGCAACAAATATATTTTTCACTTATTTAATTTCTGGAATAGCCAATATTTTTTTTTTATTTAGAATGAAAAATGCTTCTTGAAAACCATAGACAATGTTTCGATTTTTCTATGCTGTGATATGCCTTCAAAGGTATAAAAACAGAGTAGCGATTATTTATAAAAAAAATCCCTGAACTTTATTCAGATGTGGACATGGAAATACCTCTACTTGTGGACTTAGGATTCTAATCTAACTAATATTCTTTTGCGCTAACAACTTTAAATTAATAATTCACTGGTCATTCTGTTGTGAAATTGTCCAATAGTTCTACTTACCTTCCTCTATAGGTTTTTAGTTATAGAAAGTAATTAGCCTAATATATTTTTCATGTAATTTTAAAAATGTTGTTACTATGCACTCAGAAAAATAAGAATATCGTGTACTTTTCATTTTCTTTATTAATTCATTCACTATAACAGCCGTGGTTAGCTAACGGTTTAGTCAATATAGCTAATAGGCAATGTGTTTTTTGATGTAAATATACTTTTCTAAAATTCCCCCATAGAGCTTATATACTTTGTGAATTTTTGTCTCCTTATAGGCGCACTCAATTAGATCAATAAAATTAATTAATTGGAAAAAATATGAGTTAGCTAATCTGGTACAAATTTGATGCATATTCTATAATTGAAGATAATAATAACTAATTGCTATCATTCTTGTTTGTAGAAATCTTAAATACTTGTTTTCAGAAACTGTTAAAAAAAAGAATTTTGTAAATGCTCTATTTTTTCAGGACTCAAAGAGGTTTAAAGCTTGAAATTTCGACAAAATCTGGGCAAAAATTATATGCAAAAGTTTTCACTATTCTGATTTGATATGTTTAGTCATTTTTCGACAAAAAAATTAGGAAAACAATTTAACTTTGAGCTGCAAATTATATTTTTTCGTACATAGATTGAAGAAATGTAATAGAATAAAATAATATTACCATTATAAAATAATATAATGTTATAAATAAAATATTATAAAATAATATTGTAAATGTAAGATTATATAATAGATATTTATTAGACTCCTTATTAGTTTGAAATTTTTTATCAAATATAATATCTTATCATTTAAAAGAATTTTTAGTAAAATAGTGGGGGAAAATCAACTTGCAGACATATCATACTAATCATTTTTCACAATTAGTAAAATCATGAAACCGGGGAAATCGAAGAAGTGTGTGCAAATAGTATTATGATTTAAACTATCATAAATTTGTAAAATTTGTTTATCATAAGATTTCATTGACGACTTTTAATTATAATTAGACGACTTTGTGTAATGTTTTAATATTAAAGAATGTCTATTTCTTTAGTATAAGACGTTTGCGACATGTCAATAATAGCTGATTCGATATGCGATAAAAGAAATCACGTATTTCCAAATATTTTGCCAAGCATCGAATCAAATATAGTATTTATAATAAAATATCGGGGGCAATTCATAATATCATATATATATATATATATTAAAGGACCTGATTTTATTTTTAGTTCAAGAAAAATGGAAGATATCTTATGAATTGAAAAATCATTTCTGGAAAATATTTCGACCCAAATTTATTTATCTATTTCAGCAGAATGAATTCTCCATTGAAAGGTGGATTGTAATTTACATCATCAAAGTAAAAAGTTAATCACAATTTTTAAGGAAATAAACTTTACATCAATTGTAATATAAATCCTTTCCAATATTTAATATTCAGTTCTCGTAAATGAAGCAGCTTTATATATGAAGCTATTAAATCAATTGCACTCGAGAGATCGTAGTTTCATAAGATGAATGACGGCAACAGGGGAGCTTGAGCGGATTTAAAGGTTGTAATGATGTTTAATATGGCAGTTTCGTTTACCATTGCAATTCCACGGGAAATCACCTTTGGTATTCCCATCACTAACCGTATCAGAATGAATGAAACCGAGATCTACGTCAATATGCATTAATGTAGTATACTTCTTGATAAACAGATTCTAAATTTGCAAGATCTTATTAGAGTGGAATATGTATGCTGCTTAGATTAGATATAGTTATTCATATGAAATGTTATGCAGTAATCAAGGCAAATAAAACAATATTTTTTTGTTATGATGTTTTTTTTTTTGGTTTGAAGTTTTTAAAGCCATGTTCAGATAATAGACGCTTTATCTCTTTTGAGGCATCAGTTTTTGGTTTTTAAGTTTATTAGAAAAGGATGAAGAATGTTATATTTGGTGAATTATTGTCAATAAAAAGTTAGAATTTGGTGCAAATATTCGCCATGTAGCCATTCTCCCAAGAGCGAGGTTGTAAGAAATTATATCACCGGAAAAAACGTTCCGATTTCGAACGATTCTAAGATGGTCAAAAACTACTGCTTTTCTAAATGTTGGTGATTGAGAAATGTGAGTCGTTTGTGAAAATTTTTTCTGCCGGATTCGTGCTATAAGACTTTAAAAAAAATATTTTTCTCTCATGATAACTTGATATTTGCGATAGCTCATTTCAATTTATCGACATTTTTCTAATTTTTAAAAATAGATATACGGTTTATGTAATCAATATATCCGACTTTATTCTCTTTTTAATTAATAATTTAAATTTTATACGTTTGAAGCAAACAAAAACAAACCGAGAGACACTAACAATAAGACTGATAGAAAGCTTAAAAGCTCGTGACTATACTTTCTTTCCTTTTCAACCAAAAATTATTGTACTTATCACATATTTATTTTTGGAAATTATATATTGCATAATAGATATGCAGAAAAGCAAATCATCTAGATAAATATCAGAAAGTTGATTGTTTATTGATTGAAAAATGTGGTGGACGGTAGTCTAGTTCTTTAACATATGAAAATTGTTCTATAACATTACACACAGCGTCTGCAATTTTAACTTTCGTTGTTCAAATTTCGCGAAGGTCTCATCGATAAAAAAAACTGAAAATAAGAATTAAAAAAACCGTCAGTTTATGAACAATAGATTGTACCGAAGAGTGGTACAATTTATTGTTCTAAATTCCAAATATTTATTCTAAATTGAGTTAGACTTTTTTTGTAGACATATTATTGATGGGGTTTTACGTCTTTTGTGTATATAGATTTATATATAAAAACTGCATGAAACTATTTTGATTATTTATTTTATGCGTTTTATCTTTATTTTAATTTCATCTAAAATAATCATTGTCTGAAGTTTTTAATCTTTCTGAAGAAGGCGTGCACAGCTCTCTATTAGTCTAAATTTGTTTCTTCCAACATTCTATTCTAGCTTTATAATAAGCTAATTCTAGGAGAGAAATAAAAAAAATATGAAAAAAAATTAATTAATCAGTCTTACATTTAAATTTATTTAGTACTGTATTAAATAATTCATTTGTTATCAAGTAATTTACTATATTACATATCGAGATTTCTATTACTTAAAACTATCTTAAATTGATTTTTATTTATGTAAAATTGAATAAAATTAAGAAAAGCAAGATACTATGATTTTAATATTATGACAAAAATAGAATTAATAAAACTTGATTAGATTAAAAAATAGTTATATGTAAGGAAATTGAATTTCTTTTATTCATTAATTTCAGTAATAGGATATATTTAAAAGTATCTTTCTATAATTTATACTTTTTTCTAGAAATAAATCTTATATATAGTAAAATAATTCAGCAGTTAAACAATGTTTTTAAAATTTCAATACGCAAAAAAATTATTTTATTATTCCGTTTCATTTTAACATCACAAAAGAATCAATAGACATTTATATTTTAAATCATTTTCTTTGCCAACCCATTCTGCATCAATCTCATCAATAACAGTTGATTCCACTACCAAAAGTTTCATCAATCGTATTTTAATTAATCCTGAGAGGCATTTGCTACGTGAGACACCAGCCAAACATTCACTCCCAATACGCAAATAAAATTATTTAATTATTCCGTTTTATTTTAACATCACAGAAGAATCCATAAACATTATAAGTTTAATCATTTTATTTTCAAACCCATTCGGCATCAATGTCATCAATAGCAGTTGATTCCAACATCAAAAGCTTCATCAATAGTATTTTAATGAATCCTGAGAGGCATTTGCTACGTGAGACACCAGCCAAACATTCACTCCCAATTAACCCGAGGAAAACTGCTAATCAAAGGGGATATGCTAATGAGTTGGGACTGAATGACATCTCTTGTGGTGAGAAGCCACTCTGAGAACTTCATTTTCAGGCTGAGATTAGATTCAAAGAATGGTATGGAATCTATGGTATTTCAAATGTCAAAGGATTAAAATAGCTATTAAGATGATCTGAATTCTCGTTTTGGTTTCTGACTTCGAGATCTTTCGAATAAGGACGAAACAAGTATAGGATGTTTGTGCCAAAACTATCAAAAAAATTAAGGTATCCGACTATGTTCGAAGGAAAAAAAATTAAAAAACTGGGTTTTTAAAAAAAGTATTTAAAATTATTATTTTTAGATGTATTGCCAATTATAATGTAAAATACTATAAATATAACAGCATCATTAAAAACATTGTATATATTGAGAAATAGAAAAATTTGTAGTAAATTTTAGTAAAATTTAACCAAAACAATTAACATTCTACACAAAATGGTGATGCAGCCATCCTATTTTTCTTTGATCACAATTATAGAATATAATGATGAATGAACTGAACCAAAATCTAAGAAAAATATTGATAAGCAAAGAAATTATGGGTAAAAATATGCGCATATATGCCTTTTTTCCATAAATTCACAATTTAATTTTTCTAAAAACACCCTTAAATGAAACACTATTTCTCCAACAATAAAACTTTTGCTTCCCTTCATTGCCCATAATATTAAAAACACACTCTGAAATTATTATGTAAATACCGCTATTAGTTTTGAGATATCGTGTTGACGGAGGAGAATTAAGTAAAACTAAAATAAAATTTTTAGAAAATTGAAGTGAAATACAAATTTTAGTTGAAAAATCTGCAACCCTGGATGATATGTCAGGCTTTCCTTTTCCTTGAAAAGATAAATTGTTTTGGAAAGACTAAAGTTTTAACTACAAGAAATAAAAAAAAAAAAGGAATTCTTCAACGTGGTCGATAACCAGTGTTTTTAACGTAGTCGGATACCTTACATTACATATTTATCAGTCACTTATGTATTTAAAACGATCATAATATTCGATAAACTATTCCACCAAACCCTCAAGTAAAACTTTTTCAATCCCTTTTTAATTTGCAAATATTTGCTAGTTCAGCCACATTAGCAAAGATCATATCTTCCATTTCGTGAAAAAAATAAATAAACCTTGAAATAAATATAACATTTTTAATACAAAATAAACCCTTAGTTCCTTTTTTGAGTATAATTTAAAGTAGTCGGATCGGTCTAAAGCCACTTGGTCATAAAAAGCCGAATGAGATTTAGCTCTTTCGAATTAAGGCAGAAGTGTGCGCCTTTCGTTGTTAACGAGCACCGTTCAGGTGAAAGTACGAATTTGCTCGAACACACACGACGCAACCTTTTTAGGGGGTTGTATAGCTCATTTATCCATCCGCAAGTCCGAATTTAGATCCAAATCAGAGACAGACTCATCCCTGATTCAGTATAATTTGTTATGGGAACTTAAAGGACTTTGCAGTCATGCCATATTTAACGTGTCCCTTCTTCTTGCATACAGCCGACCACCCCGCCACCACTGAATGTAGCAGTATCGACAGGATTTGTTGCGGTCGACTGCTGAATAAGTATTGTCCAACCTTACATTGACCGATCAGTCAAACTAGCATTTCTTTCTGGGTACTAAATGATTGTTTTCCTCCCCATCTGCACTCTCTCAAACAGTTGGAATGAAACTGTCAATCTTTAACATCATATCCTTCAGGGTTTTGAGATGACCTGGTACCATCAGTACTGTACTTAAATCATTATTGACAATCTTCAGGTCCTTTCTTAACTCTGAGATCTCCATACATTCCATTAAATAGTGATAAACTGTACCAATTTATTTCCTTGCGTTCTCCAAATCTCCCATGTCCAGATATTATTTGGATTATAAGTGGATGGTATCTTTTTATTTTAATTTTCGGATTAGGCATAAAGTCGAAAGTGACTTCCTTTTTTGGACATATACCATCTGTCAAACCATTGTAGTTTTATTTCTTCGCTCAATCAAACGTGCCCCAACTGCCATTAGCTAACACTGCCATCTTTGGCCGAGACGAGGATAGAACTCACTACCTTTTGGTTACGAGACTGAATGCTCTACCAACCAGGCTACCACGGCGTTTAAAGTAGTAGATAGATTTTTTGAGATAAGATGTAGTTCATAAAAAGTGGCTAATATTATTAAATGAATGCTATTAATATTATGGACTCGACAGTACTGTTGAAAAACAAAACTTTGACACAACTCCATGATCATTATGTGAGCTCTATTTAAAATTGTGTTTATATTTAGTAAAATAGGAGGTAATTTATAAAAACTGGGTGACATTATTAAGTGAATATTATTAGTATTATGCACTTGACAGAGTCTAATTACCTCAAAACAAATACTTGGCACAGCTCCATGATCATTTTGAAGCGTTATTCAAATTTGTATTTATGTATAGTGAGATTAAGTATACTTCATTAAAGCTGGCTGACATTATTAAACATATACTGCTTATAATATTCCCTTGGCATAACATTACTGTATCAAAAACAATGACACAGCTTTTGGAAATGCTTTCTGTAAGCTTTGTTTAAAGTTCCACTTATATTTAGCCAGATACGATGTTATTCATAAAACATGGTTGACATTATTAAATTAAATCTATTCATATCATGGTCTTGACATAACCTTACTATCGTAAAACAAACCCTTGGCGCAGTTCCATGGTAATTTTTTAAGCATTGTTAACATTATTAAATTAATACTATAAATAAATATTATCAATTGGGCATAACTTTACTTTTGCAAAATAAACCCTTGGTACAGCTTGATTATCATTTTGTAAGCATTATTTAAAGTCGTAATTATTGTTATTGAGATAAGATGTAGCGCATTAAAGTTGGTTGACGAAAAGAAGGCCATTAATAGTATGAACTTGACATAAACTTATTAATGTAAAAAAAACCTTGACACAGCTTGATGATCATTTTATAAGCATTATTTAAGGTAGTATTTATATTTAGTGAGATAAGATGTAATTGATAAAAGTCAGTTGACATTATTAAATATATATTATTAATATTTTAGACTTGATATAGACTTATTATTCCCAAATATTTCCTTGGTAAAGCTCCATGATCAAATTAATAGCGTCATTGACATTATTAACACTAGAGAGACGGAGACTTAGTGTATACCTATATTGCCACAAAGCAGTCAAAATGTGAAAGAATAACTAATGTGTAAAGAAATTTGTTTAAAATTAATTTTTAATATTTCTTATACTATTTACAGTTACATAGCAAATTATTAGTAAGTATTAACAATAAAAAAAGTTACTTTATTTGGAACAAAAAATAATTTATTCAATATTTGTACATTTTAAGCAAATGTAAGTTGAAATCTTTTTATGTGCACATCTTCCGCAAACATGCTTTTGACATTTTTCACATATATTATTTGTTTTATTTTTGTTGCAAAGTCGTACTTGACCAAATTTTCATTTGTTAGAATATGTTGTATTTGATGTTTGTGGGTCCTCATTTTCTGATGACTTTCTGATGGCAGGCCTGGCATAAAGATTCGAATGACAAGTAACAAACAAGTGACGGTAATTAAAAAATATATAAACTGTTATACGAAATCGGAGCCGATCTGATTTCATATAATCAGTTTGGCTCCGATTTCATGTAATAAATTTACTCAATTCAAGAATAGAAATAATTTGATTATTTAAAATTTTCCAAGTAGTCAAAATGACTACTTTAAGGCAATACAGGTATAACACACACGCACGCACGCACACGCACACGCATATATATATATAATATAATATATACCGGAAATGAAAGAAGGAGGGAGGCAACTACAATGATTAATAAACGCATTTATATGTTGTACAAAAAGTCACAAAATTCTAAGAAGCTGTGTCATTATATACGCAATTGCTTTTCTAACTGAAATTGAAAAGCAGTCAAAATGTCTGCCTTAGGCAATCTAGTATTAAATGAAGGCTATTAATATTTTGGACTTGATATAGCCTTAGTATCACGAAACAAACCTTTGACACAACTCTGTTGTCATTCTGTAAGCATTGTTTACATTTTTAAATGAGTATTATTATTAAATTATGGACTTGATATAGCATTAGTATCACGAAACAAAACCTCAAACAAAACCTGACGCAAATCCGTGCTCATTTTATAAGCATAATTTAAAGTAATATTTTTTATGTTTATACATTTAGGGAAATAAAATGTAGTTCATAAAACTTAGTCTACGTAATTAAATTAAGGTGTCCGACTACGTTAAAAACACTGGTTATAAACCCCCATATGCGAAGTTTTTTTTTTTGTAGTTTAGATTTTCTTTTTTCCAAAACAGTTTCTTTTCTAGGAAAAGGAAGGCCTGACCTATCATCCAGGGTCACATATTTTTCAGCTAAAATTTGCCTTCAATTTTGATTTTCTTAGAACATTAATTTTCATAAAAATTCTCCACAGTTAACATGATATCTCCAAAACTAATAGAGGTATTTACGTAAAAGTTCCAGCATGTGTTTTAAATAATATGGGCAATGAAATGAACCAAAGCTTTATTGTTAGCGAAATACGTTTTCATTTACAGGTGTTTCTAGAAAAATTAAGTTGTAAGTTTATGGAAAAATTGCATCTATAAGTATATTCTTACCCATAATTTTTTTTCACCTTAACATTTTTTTAGATTTTGGTTCATTTCATTCGTTATTATATTCTATAACTTGTATATAAAGAAAAATAGGATTGCTTCGTTACAATTATGTGTAGAGTGTGAGCCATTTTGGTTAAATTTCATTAAACTTTGCCAGAAATTTTCCTATTTCTCAAAATACATTATACTTTCAAATCACTTTTTTTGTATTCATAGTGATTATTATCGAAAATGCTTCACTAAAAAATAATTTTAAAAAATCCAATTTTTCAAATTTTTTTTTCCTTTGAACGTAGTCGGATACCTCAATGCTATTAATATTATAGGTGCTCTCCGAAAACATTTAGTTTAATTTTTTTCTCAATATTCTTAACATATGACTTCTTTTGCGAATGTTGATGTATATTATGAGAAAACAAAATAAAGCTATATTTTCGCATTTAATTAATGTAGCATTTATTTCCCCTTTTTATATATTTATTAACCAAGATTTGTTACAAACATGTGTTATCAAATTAAAGGGGAAATATTAAAATAAAAAATCTCAATTTCAGACAATATTTGCAAGTTTAAATTGCCGGAAAACCAATTTTCATACATTTTTCTATAAATCTACAATAAAAATATAACCATTCTAAAACGGAAAAGTGTTGAGGTTATTCAATTATTCTGTTTGAATACAAAATTCAGACACAATAGTTAAACATGGTTTCAAAAATACTTTTTATATTAGTAAGATCCTAAAAATTTAGAGGAAATAAATTTATTTATATATTATTGGAAAATAAACTGCGTCACTTGTACTTTTAATAAATAAGTTGTAATAAATTTAAATTAAGCTAACATTGTTGGAAAAAATGTATTTTATAAGTTTAAATTAGGTGCACATGGTTACGTCATATTTTTTTCCTTATTATTACATCCTTTAAGCCATTGTATCAAAATGATTAAAATATGATAAAATTTCAGGCAGTTCTTTCATCAATTACCATAGTAAGTTTATAAATGCATGCGAAACCTCAACATAGTCGTAGGAAAATAGTAGAGTATACAAAATTTATTAGTAGAGTATACCAAATAATAGAATATACCAAATATTTTAATAGTAGATTATACCAAATACTTTAATAGCAGAGTATACCAAATATTATAATAGTAGAGTATACCAAATATTTTAATAGTAGAGTATACCAAAATTATTGTATACCCAAGAAAGCCTTTTATTTTTCAATACATGAAAGTTATTTCTTACGTTTGCTTTTAACTTAATGCAAAAATCGTTTCATTTTGGATTCGTGATAAATATTTATTATATATTTTCACGTAGAGCTCAACAAATAATAAAATATTGCCAAAATGTATGCTAGAAAGGTTTTTGAAAGTTTTACGCTACTTACTGGGGTATTAAGGCTATAAATATATCTATTATGACAAACATTAAACTCTAATGACATTCATTAAGAGTTTAAAATAAATGTATTTAAGTTGTCAGCAAAACAAAATAAGTTTTTAAAACTCTCATCAATTTGATGAAAATATATCTTGATTAATATGTGAAATATTTTCACAATGCTTCAAGATTTTTGGGTTGAACAATAAATAATATTGACGAATTTTGTTTATAAATATATATAATTGCATTCAAATTGAAGTCAGTTCTGTAGAAAAGTCTGACAGGAAAAAGATTAAATGAATAGGGCTTAGGGATTTTTTTTACGTATTAAAACTTAAACTTCTTTAATTTTGTAAGTTAAATTTTCATGTTATTTTAGGTAGAAAAACTAATAAATTCGAAAAAGTATTAGCTCCTCAATCGTAATATATAAACTTCTATAGATAGTCACACGCACACACACACACTCAAAGTATAAGAATATAAATGGTAGTACTTTTATCTGACTCCTATAACTTTGACACAGTTCTTTTATATAAATTATTGGTGCTCTAAAATTTAATCTTATTAAAGTTACTAGTTAACATATCATCTCTAGAGTTATCAGATAAAAAAATTGTCTTCGGAATCGTTTGTTAAAAACGCTTTTATATCTGAGATGATCAAGATTATGGTTTTTCTAATGTTTCCCAAATTTTTATTACAGTAATTTTAACCATTTAACAATTATCCCTTTTATCATATGAAATTAATGAATATTCAAATATGTACCGAGTCGAAACGTTTTCAGAAAAAGAATCCTAATATCTCAATATTAACCAGTTCATTCACCTTCTAATTTTTTTATTGAGTCGTTTTCACTGAAGTTTACATGCTAGGATTTTATTTCAGATGACCAGGATTGTTTAACACTTAAATACAACGCTACTGATTTTTTTTGTTAAAATGTGCAGTTTAAAACTAAAATAAGTGATAGTAAAAAAAAAAAAAATGTTAAATAGAGCGGTAAAAATTAAGCTAATTAACTTCTACGATTACATAAATCATAATTAGTTAAAACTTATGCTTGAAAATCATTATTAGTAATTGACATTTTTTTTAACTTCCCTATTTTTTTACCAACATCAAAGTTTTTTGCAATTAATTGCATGCAAGGATAAAAAGTTATCCTCAAGACAAATCATTACATGATGATAATTAAAGTTCCTTTCATCGAAAGGAAAATATGCTGTGCAAACTAATTAACGCTCGATTAATGTAAATATGATCTTAAGTAATTCTTGATTAATTAATTTAGTTACGTCTTCCTGATATTTACCTCTGATCTTGTACAGTGAACTTTTAGTAATTTTAATTTAATCTGCCGAATAACTAATCTATCCATTAATTTTCAAACAATTATTCTGCGCTATTTATTATATTAAGTGCTGTAATAAATTATATAAGCTGTTATATGAAATTGAATTATAAAATAAGTACAGTAAAGAACAGAAATGAAATCTACGATCGCACATTTCAAGTTATGTGAGAACATTAGTATTTTTAACTCATTATTTGCCTTGATTAATTTAAATCATTAACCAGTTTAATCCGGTCTGAAACAAACAC